>CM060948.1:301224256-301541756 GCA_030765055.1 Mantis religiosa | reverse complement strand
ATCTGTAAATAGTCAAGTGGGATGCAAATACTTATATTAGTTTATAGAATTGTAAGTCTTGAGGAAAGGTGATATGTAATACAATAGTGAAAACAAAATTAAACGTAACTGTGCACCCAAGCATATAGTTTTACTCACTATGTAATGGAATATGCTGTATAATAAATAAAAAAACACATACACTGCAAAGAAGAGTGGTCTTTACATACAGGATTTTGAAACGTATATTTCTGGTGGAAACTTATTATCCCGTATTTGGATGGGATTTAATGCTTCTCATATATAGACGTGAGCCCGCCTCGGTAGCGTAGATGGTAGCATGTCTGCCTCACGTTCAAGAGTTCCTGAGTACGAATCTCGGTCAAGGTAAGTTACCTAAATAAGTTTTTTTCCAAGGTTTTCCCTTATCCTAAGACGAATGTCGCGTAACTCTAAGCTCCATGGAATCTAGGCCCATTTGAGCAGCATTTCACTCATTCAATTCATCGTCCGATATGACTTGAAAAGATAGAGGACGTTAATGAAAAAAAAAAGACGTCAGAGAAAGAATAACACTGTCGCAAAAAGGAAAATGCTTTAAGTGACTCCTTTGTTTAACATCAGTTAATCTAATATGTCGTTTTGGAGATTAATAAAACGGATAAAATCATGCGCAAATGAGTCCAGATTTCATAGAATTTATTCACTCGGTAATAATCTGTCCATAAGGAAGAACCCCGGGGAAACATCCCGGAAATCCACTTTAACCAAGATTCGGGCTCCGGTCCTCTTGATGTGAGAGGCACTACTTGCACACCATAGGGATAAATTAATATGAAATATACACACAAAAGCTGTTCAAGACATGGGAAGTGTCCTTTAAAACAACAGTTTTTATTTTAATTTATTAGAAGTACAAAATAACTACCACATTAGCTGTAAATGCCTTTAAGCTTTATTTGCAAACTATTCAATGAAAATATAATTTATTTGATATTCTTTAGGTAGCAAGTACACATAAAGTATAACGCATAAAAGATGCTTTTAGGCGTTGTATTATGATCTGGTTTTAAGAAATTAAATCTGCGTTAATTAAAATAAATTGCAATAAAAAGAATTGGTTTGTTTACTATTTTCACTAAGCATTACAGTTTTGATATTGAGATAGTCTATAGTTAGAGATTGTGTTTAGTGTCTCATTCAGTAGTGGTACTAATGGAATATTATGACTTGATTTTCAATGGAACGGAAGTAGATAATATTTTTATCTGTATTTTAAAACATGTTTACTAACTCGTTTTCAGAAAAGTTTTTTCACTCCAAACTATGGGAAAATTAAAACACTTGAAAATATGAAAACCATAAACTAATGAATGTAGCCCGCCTTGGTAGCGTACATGGTAGCATGTCTGCCTCACGTTCAAGAGGTCCCAAGTTCGAATCTTGGTCAGGGTGAGTTACCTGGATAAGGTTTCTTCCAGGGTTTTCCCTTATCCTTCAATACGAATGTCGGGTAACTGTAAGCTCCATCGACCCTGGAGTAATTTGAGCATCATTTCACCCAATTCATTCACCGTCCGATATGACTTAACGTTGGAGGACGTAAATTAAGAAAAATGAAACTAATGAAAACCTAGCTAAAGCTTTGAAAATAGTCCATTAAATGGGGCGAACGATTTCGATGAAAATACCGTACGTATAAGATGCTCTGACAACAAATGAAACAAAGTTTTGGTTTTAATTCTTTAAATAGAGACTTAAAAATTTTACAAGGGTGGGTCAAAAAGTAATGCCTCCTATTTTGTTTCTCCTGTAATTGCCAAGAAAATTGAATCAAATTTACATAGCTTGAAAACTACAACAATCACGTTTAATTTGTCACTATTCAGTATAATCTCCGTCCTTTTTCACAGTTTAGGTCCACCTTTTACCTAGGGCATGTATTCCAGTGTGGTAAAAAACACGGTCTTGCTTCCTAAGCCATTGACGCATGGACGTTTCCACAGCCTCCTCAACTTCAAAATGAATCCCACGCTGGGCTTCCTTTAGTGGCCCGAACAGATGGAAATCTGATGGTACCAGGTCAGGGCTGTATGGGCGGTGAGGTAAGACTTGCATTCCCAATTTCTCAATTTCTGCAGTGGTGTAACGGCTGGTGAGTGGTCTTGCATTGTCATGCAAAAGAACACCCGCCATAGTTTTTGTTGGGCGAACTCGGCGGAGACGTGCTTTCAGATTTTTGAGTTCTGATGTATTGGACAGAATTTATTGTGCATTCCTGCTCAAAAAAATTAACTATAACCACACCCTCTGCATCCCAAAACGCTGTCGCCATAACTTTCCCTGCCGACCGCGGAGTTATAATTTTTTTTCTTCGGTGACGTTGTGTGATGCCATTCCATTGACTGCCTCTTTGATTCAGGTTCATAAAAATGAGCCCAGGTTTCTTCTCCAGTAACAATTCTTTCCAGAAGCTCTTCTCCCTCCAAATGAAGCACTGCAAGTGTTCGGAGGCTATTTGCATTGTTTCTTTGTTTTGGGCGGTTAACATTCTTGGTACTCAACGTGAACAGGCTTTTGAGTAACCCAGTTGTTGAATAATCGTCATCACATTTGACTTTACTGCGGGAGTTAATGCATCATAATTCACCTTTTGTTACCCGGCTATTACCACATATGTCATCGACTCGCTGAATGTTGCATAGTCACTGGAGTCACCGGCCTGGCGCTTCGCTTTTCATCTGCCAATGGTGTTTGCCCTTCAGATTCGTTACAGCGACAAACCCATCGTCTAGCAGTGCTGACATCCACCGTTGCATCACCATACACATTCTTTAGCGTTTCGTGATTGGGAATTGGCGTTTCACCTTCCGCAGTCAAAACTTCAATCACAGAACGCTGACTAATACGAATGCAATGTCAGCCATTTTGCAAGAGGATGCAGTGCTGCCACCTGTTGACTTAGGAAGTTATTACTGCGGGGATTGGAGAATAAGGTTTGAGGAATTGCGCCAAACTCAGTTTTCACATAACTTACTTATTTAAGGGAAAAAATGCGAGGCGTTACTTTTTGACCCACCCTCGAAATATATTACATTTTTGAAACAGATTCCTAATTTCAGGGATCGTCCTAAAAATTGACGATAGTGAATTTTTATTAGTTATGAAAACACGGGCGCATGCAATAGATTAGTTAAGGAGTAGGGTAGCTGTGTAGCAGTTCATGTTTACAGTGTAATAACATAATTATTAGCTTAAGTAAACTATGCAATATTGTTGCTTGTTGTGTCGTGGGCGTTCGTCTACAAATTGTTTTAAATTACGTAATTAAGAATGTCAAACTTTATTATCGCTCTATTACAAACGTATTAAAAAAGCGGCTGTCTTTACCTAAAGTTAAGCGAAATTAACGGTGCTGATTTTAAATTTTGTAAATAACTCGATGCTAAGGCTCTCGTGAAGCAGAATTACACGATTAAAATTTGAGTTATGCACCTGTTCGTGTGAAAGGTGGACATGGACAGACACGGAGGGCATTAAAAGACTCTCGGCCTGACCAACAAAAAAGCGTATTTGAGAGAAATGCTTTTATTCCAATATAGCCAATTAACAAATCGACACATTTGACCCGAGTTTCCAATTTAATAGCTTCTAAAATATTTGTTGCTCTACTCCGCTTCTGAGAGATAATCCCTTGGACCAACCAGTCAACTAGATATCCCTTATGGTTTTCGGGATGGAATATTAACACCACGATACAAAGTTCCACTTTTGGTAAAAAACAGTAGTAAAACTGAAAAAATGACAATTATGAATACTCCGTCTTCTGTACGCAGAAGATAAACTGAACAGCATTCTGCTGTTATCTGGTTCGTGAAGAAGCAGAAATAAAATTGCTTGCTCTAAAGTCCCCGGGCAGATATGAAGGTGCCTTGAGCACGTCATATTTAGAAACAGACTACATTTGCCTGGCACTAAGGTCAATGCACACTTGACAAAGTAAGTTCGAATAGTACTGAAATGTGAGCTAGAAGGCTACACAACAGGCCACAATATATCTCCTAAGGGAATCGTAGTGATATGATCACGTAACACGAAGTATAATAAAGCTGTCCAGTTGTGCGAAAGAAGATACTGGTTCAAAGTCAATCTCATTTGTAATTATTCTTCGTTCATCCAGCTATGTCTTCAGCCTTGGAAACAAAGTAAACTCTGGGACCCAAATCCGCCGAATTTGGCCGATGTGAAAGACTTGGAAGCCTAAAATTCTGCAGTAACTCTTCGAGACGTGAAGACACATCGTGATGAAAGAGAACTTCCTTTTATGAAAGATGTGAACGTTTAATCATCCTTCATTTTGTCTAACTGTGAAACTGACTACTTCCTGGTGATAACAGTTACGACTTTGAGAAGTTAATCTGAGCATCACATCAGAAGTAGTCTATGAACAGCCCACCAAAGAAATCCCCAGAAGGCCATAAATCTATTTTTCTGCATATGGGGAAATTGTCTTTTCTTTGGTGTACTTTCTCTTTTACAACCCCATGTTGGTATTGCTCTTTTTCTTTGGCATATATTCAAATTCACAAGGAAGTCTAAATATTCTTGAGAAATTTTAATGTATATCCTCTTTGGACGATTGTATTAATCGCGGCATTCTTCAAGGGGAACACTGTCGCATGAAAAACGTCATGTGAAATACACTGGACACGGTTTACCGAGGTATTTGCAATGACAACCAATTTGCCTAACTTACATCGGCGGTTCTTGAGTATGGCCTGTAAAATGTCAATCACGTTTTCATGCCTGTTTTAGGACATCCAAAGAGCTCGTCTTGAACGGATGTATGGCCACACTTAAATTTAGTGGGTCACATATAGATTAGATTGATTTGCGTTCAGTAGGTTCACTTGTAGCCAGAAAAGGCTGTGAACATTGAACATGTCCAGAGGTATAAAGATTAATAGCATATATATGTATAAAAGTTAACATATTGTACATATTATAGTATACAGGCGATATGAACATCATTATGGAAAACAAAGCAGGGATAATTACATATGATACAAAATCAAACACCTTTTAATTCAGCTGTTATTTGGCTTATGCCAGTACGTCTCAACCTTTTTGCAATGGATACCATTCTTGTAAATTTTGTAATACATATACATTAAAAATAAAATTTCAACATGCATCAAGGATTTATTGGTAATGATTTGTCATTGGAACAGTTAGATACTACTTACAGAGCTACAGAAGCATTATCAGGATAATTTGTCATTCAGATAATCTTGTACAGAATAAAATGATTTTGAACAAAGGTACTCTCTAACAGCATTTTTAAATGAACTAAATCATCAATTTTTTCTTTAAGAATATTAGGAATTGCGCCAAATATTTTGATAGTTTCATAATGCACACATTTCTGGAAGAAAGAAAGTTTAGCACTGGGATAATGGATATTATTCTTTTGTCTAGTGTTTATTCTGTGAATTACATTATTTGTTGCACATAAGGCACGATTGCATACAAAGAATTTTAGGATCGAGAACATATACATGCAAGTAAGCGTTAATATCGTCAATCTTCTAAAAAGATCTTTACAGGAGCATCTGTTGTGAGTGTTAGTAATGATTCTTATAACCTTCGTTTGCATCAGAAATATTTGTTTTACTTTCTACTGAGTTGCCCCAAAATATTCCGTGTTCCATAATAGTTAAAGTATGCATAATACACTAATTTAATTGTGTCAATAGAACTCACATTAACCATCTCTCGGATAGCATAACAGACAGAGCTGAGTTTAGGTAAGGAATAATTTGTGAGCTTTCCAATCTAAATATCTGTCCACTTGAAGGCCCAGAAATTTTATGCTGTCAATTTCTTCGAATAACATATCATTAATCCCGATATCTATGTGAGTATGTTACGTATCACAGGTTATAAATTTGACCACCCTTTTGTCCAGATTCACAGATAATTTGTTCGCTTTAAACCAGCATGACATACAGTTCAAAAAATAATTCATTTTAAGTATACACTCGTTTAAATTTGTACTGGTCACCAGGACACAAGTGTTATCGGCGAATAGAACTGTACTTGCAATGTCCTTCATATACAGGACATACATATGTCCCTTATATAATTGCCTAATATCAAACAAAACACTTTTTTATTTCTGTTAGACTTAAATTGGTAACAACGGAGTCATTTATCACAACTCATATTTAAGATTTATCCACTTTATAGAAAAATATATTCACGAGTTTGTTTTTACTATGGTCAGAAACATGTGAACTACACTTCCGCGTGTGAAGCTTCAACGCACCAGCCATTAGTCTCATCATAGTAATTCGATCATATTTACATCTCTTGAATCAATGTACTTTTTATCATCGCCTCTTGTATAAAAAATACCAGATTCCATTTACAGAATAGGTTATATTGCAATTTTTGCAAAGTTATACTGCAGTACCGAAAGTTGTTTTCAGCGAGTTAAGCGAGCCCGCCTCGGTAGCGTGGTGGTAGAATGCCTCACGTTCAAGAGGTCCCGAGTTCGAATCTCGTTCAGGGTGAGTTACCTGGATAAGGTTTTTCTGGAGTTGTCCCTTATCCTGAAAGACGAATGTCGGGTAACTAAGCTCTATGGACCCTAGCTCATTTGAGCATCATTTCACCCATTCCATTCATCGTCCGATATGACTTAACGTTAAGGGACGTAAATTACAAAGAAAAACAAGAGATAAGCGAGCGAAGAAACAGACCCGTTACTGATGTCTGACTTTTTAAAAATCACAAACTTACAGGCGTAACATTTATTACAAGGATTAGCCGATTTTGATGACTGGGTGTACATAGTTATTAGGCAATTTTTTCGGTATTGACTTCTCCAGTCACCTTTTAAAAATTACATACTTCCTTTCACAACAAGCATAAGTAAGTTTGTGTACCGATGGATATTTTATTGTGGTTTTATTTTATTAGTTTCCAAGAAAAATCCTTTATAGCATTTTTAAGAGCATTATTGCCAGGTATAGGAACTTCTAAGCATCAAATCCAACACCGAGGGAAAAAAGGTTGAATAGTCACTAATGTATAGGCAAGATCGTGGCAGATAGTTTACCATTTCCCATCTACCATATATTCTATTGGCGTTTTCGGGCTGAACTAGAACCAAGTTTTACCTGCCGTCACTAACCATAGGCTTATTTTGCTTGCATTTTTTGTAGCGCATAAATTTGAATGTAGATAGCGTGAAGCCATAACGCGGGATACCAGCGCAACAATTTGGTTTTTGCAGGCACAGCTCTAAAATAAATCTTGCTTTTACGACTTACAGACAATTGCTCGCGATTTTGAGCTTCAATAACAAAGTCGTAGCATTCTGGAACTCAAACAAGGTTTCTGTATTGTATGACAAACTTCGTAGCATTGAGTGGCCGGATCATCTTTATCATGTGCTTGACCTTTTCTCTCGCATCGTATTTTTGAATTACGCAAACGCCCTAATCCATCCTGTGCGGCTAGTACTTCAGGGTTCCATTTCAGCACTTCTATGGCATACCTGATACGTCCACTTCGCTATCTACGTTAACGATTTTGCGCTTTTACCACATACTACGAACTAGACACCACTGCTCACAAATTAGACCTCTCCGTATAGAGTAGAAGCCTGAAAAACATGGTTGTAGGGGGACATCCTTTTACTCGCGTTCTTACCGCGGTATATAGGTTGTTTAAAAGCGACACCGAAATATCCTAGCCGTTGCGTAGTTTATAGCTTACCTAGTCCGAATTTCGGTGTCGCAGCTTCGAAGTTCTGTTAGGTACAATTTTATGCAGCATGAAATATTGTCTGATTTTCTGATTAGGCAGCGCAGGAACTCTTGGTGTGCGAATCTCAGAAGTTATTGGGACGCACCCGCCACGGAAACAAAAACATTACACCTTGCTCCTTATCAGTGACCCTAACCTACCTTTCAAGTAATGGGGCAAAGGGCAGTTACTATTGCGTTTCAAATGGGAAGAGTTCCGAGGTCCAGCTAATCAGATGCCGTATCACACCCAGCGTTGCCAGCTTGTTAGCCCACTCCTTTTATATTTCTCTCTCTCTGTCACTCTCTCTCTCTCTCTCTCTCACACACACACACACACACACACACACACACACACACACACACACACTCATACAACCTGCAGGTCTACTTGGCGCAGACGTAAGGGCAAGCAAATTATATTTTACAAACTTTTATAATGATGCAGTTGCCAAAACCAAAATTGGAAAAAGCGTTTTCGCAAATCTTGTATATTTTTAAATACTATAACTATAATTATGGTTTATGAATTGCCTGTTTTTCTATTCCAGTGGAGCTGCCAGTGGCTCATCCATATCGTTATCAATGTCATTTCCTTTAAGAGACAATTCGTCATTGTCACTTTCTTCATCGTCTGAGTCTTGCAAATTTTTTACTATGGGTTCCAAAATCTCTTCAGGTGCTACTTCCTTCTTAAAATCGTCTTCTTGAAGGCTTTCTGCATGCCTTTATGCAGTTTACCCAGTCCCGTTGTTACCTTGTCAATTTCTTCGTGAACAAGTCATTCAAAGTCCGTCAGTTTAAAAGTATTATTTCTGGAAATTAATTGTTCTTTCACACTGGCCGTGTGTAGGCTAAACTGTGGAAACGTAGAGTCAAACTGAAAAATTCAATGCCATAGCCGGGATTTGAACCACGGATCTTCTGGTTTCCGTCCAGCCGCACTACCGTTGTGCTACTATGGCCAACGTGCCGATATGACTTTAAATTCTCCAGTTTGACTCTACGTTTCCACAGTATAATTTCTGTTTGCAACTCCCTGTTTATTGGAGCCCACACCAACTTAATTTGATTATATTGGCAGTGGTAAGGTGGGAGGCGTAGTACCTCGTGTCCCATTTCAATTTCAAGTTGATGCAGCTGATAATTTTTCTGTTTTTAAACAAAAGTACTCTTTGCAATAACACATTTTTAGTTTGTTTCCGAAGATATTTTTAAGAACGTCTACACCTTAAAAATAATACTTCGAACCTGACTAACTGGCCACTATATTCACCGCAAGAAGCAATTGTACTATTTAACTCTTGCTCTACTGTTGTGTAAAGAAAAACTGAATGATATTAATCTGAACTCTGCAAGGTAAATAAACACCTTTTATCCAGCATCCATTCATAAACATATGCATACAGCATTCCACAGGCTAACAGGAATTGTAGTGTTTGCTCTTTCTAGAATTTAACACATTGACTTATTCACAGTAATTATTTTATCCGTCATATCAGTAGTTTAAATTTCACTTTGAGTAATTAAAAATATATGTACATACATACACACAAACCACCTTGAACTCTAGAGTAAATAGATTACGAACCATTCATAAACAAAGATGTGACCAGACAGGTTCTGCCAGGGCAGCAGGAATTTTTTTGTTTTCTCTCGCTCGAATGGGCTCATTCAAAGTAATTTTTTATCACGTCATATCAAACATTTAAGTTTCAGATCTGAGTAATTACAAATATACGTGCACGCATGCATGCCAACCAATGATATTCATACAGTGCTTATGTCGTGATTTATTGTTATAACACAGGCAATAGTGATTTATTTGTATTAGAAAAACTATTTGAGATAAAAATATGGGATTTTTATGGTTGTTAGATACACTACTCTCTACCTTCCACATGGATCAGTTTCGACAAAATCTGAATTTGTCTTAGCGCGAATAGTATTTATACAGATTCATTAGGTTGGCGCTCCTCACACACCACTAAGCGGGTTGGCATATACGATTACACTGCAGGACTCCGATTGGTTGCTCACTTAGTAGCGCTCAAGGACAAACACCTTCCCATTTGAAACACATTAGTGAAAAAGTCGACTAGTAACTCGGATAGTTGCAAAGTTGCTCTTCAGTGTAAAACTCCACATTCCATGCTAACAGGGAGGATTTTGCGCCGTACTTAGATAGCAACTCCAAGCAATATGGGGCGCTATACTGACGCCGAAATAACGGATATGGTTTCGATGGATGGAAGATCTGATGGGAGTTCAATGAACGCACGACTAATTTAGTTTCATTATAAATATGAGTTGTAAAAATAGTTACGGCAACGATAACATTTATTTGTTTAACTTCAGAGCATTTTTGTTATGATCTTCTCTGTACCATACTTTCAACCACTTATTGTAAATATCAACAGCTTCATCTTCAGTTATAATAACCCATGGCGCGACAGCCCTTAGAGGGCCAAGGCCTACCAACCCGACTGCCAGCCTCACGCCCACTTACGCATGGCAGAGGTGGACGATCATCCAACCGATACGGGGAGGAGATGTGGTCAGCATCTCGGCATCCCCTAGCCGGAATGTTGGTTTGCGTAACCAGGGCCGCTTACCTAGCATAAGCGACTCACTTTCCTCACGATGTTGAGTCGGCACCGGTCCTATACCCGGGACCTAAAACCCCATTACATGGGTGGGATCGAACCCGGGCCGCTTTCCGTGGCCAGGGACCAAGGCATGCTGCCTTAGCCCGCTACGCCACGGCGCAGGACTTATTTTCAGTTACAAATGCTTTGTGTGTTTCAAATGGAAAGAGTTCTCGCCTGTAGCAAATCAGACGCGCTATTCTTCACCGTTGCCACCTCGTTAACCCCACTCCTCTTATATTTCCCTTTCTCTCCCACACTTGCGAGTGTTCGTGGCGCTAGACGTGAGGGAACGCAAACTGAATTTTCCAAAGGTTTATAATAATCCAGTTGTTGAAATCACATTGCAACATAAATATTCGTATACTACGCAAATGCTTCATATATTTAGTTTAAAGTTAACAATAGTTTATGAATTACTTATTTTTCTAATCCAACGAAAATACCTGCGGTGCATCCGTATAGCTATAAGTTAAGAAATAATTCGTCATTGTTATTGTATTCAAAGTGTGAGCACTGCACGTTTATGATGATAGGTTCCAAAATCTCGTTACGTGCTATTTCTTTCCAAATGTCGTCTTCTTGTAGTTTATCTGTCTCACGTAGTTTTCCCAGTCTTGTTACGTTCCTTATAAATTTTTTCGTGAATAAATCGTTCAACGTCAGTTTAAAAATATTTCTGTTCGAAACATAATATGAGCTTACATTAACTACTGGATTGTTCTAGCAGTAGTTAGGGGGACGGGGAGGTGGATCGCGTCCCGTTGATCCAGATGATACACTTTCTTCATGGAAGAGTAACTTAATAATTTTGCTTTGAACTCTAGAGTAAATAGAGATTACGAACCATTCATAAATAAAGATATGTGACCAGGCACGTTTTGCTAGATCAGCAGGTAGCTGCGCTCATCGAATTTAACAAACACCTTGGCTTATTCATCTTTTCTCACATCATGTCAAATGTTTTCGTTTGAGTTCTGAACAATTACAAATATACGTACACACATACATGCCAACCAATAATATTCATTACAGTGCTTACGTCGCAATCTATGGTTATAATATAATGGTATCTACTTTAGTTATTTGCATTAGAAAAGCTATATGAACTAAAAATATGGAGTTTTTACGGAAATGTTAAGTACATTACTCTCTCCCTCCTCATGGATCAGTTTTTGCAAAATCTGAGTTGTTGTCTTAGCGCGAATGCTATTTATTAGAGATTGATTAGATTGGCGCTCCTCACACACCGCATAGGGAAATGCAATAGGACAACACTGCAGGACTCCGATTGGTTGCTCACCTAGTAAAGGACAAACGCCTTCCCATTTGAAACACACAATAGTATTATCAAACACGCGAAATAAAATGCTCGTCTCATTGTATAAGACATTTAGTTTGTTAATTTATTTACAGTTCTTTGATTTCTGTTTTATTTATCATTTGACGCTTCCATCCTCACCCTCACTAACTTTAACAGCCCTCTAAGAGGTGTAAGTTGCATATGTCAACCAACTTATTTGCCATCATGGACTGCTATAACGGAAATTTGGAACACGTTAGACACATAAGCAATATTTAAGCAATAGCTTCTTTATAGCGTTTGATAAGCCAAAGAAATTCATATTAGCAAGCAAGCTACTGCGGGGTATGTCGGTATGCTTACATTAGTTACAGCATGTGGCGCGGCGTGTGACCTATACCTGCGAAATCAGTCAGCGTGAAGCACGCGTCGTTGTTGCTGTAAGTGCCGAATCCACACTCATTCTGGAGCATACTTTTATGCGGCTCTATTGGTGGTAAACACCATCGCTGTGTCACATAGAAGCTGAGTAACTACTTCTATATGTTCGTTCGGTGTCCTTTTTGAACACCCTGTTTATTATTTTTTGTCATTTTACGTCCTCCAACGTTAAGTCATATCGGACGATGAATGGAATGGATGAAATGATGCGCCAATGAGCCCAGAGTCCATAGAGCTTAGTTACCTGACATCTGTCTTTCAGGATAAGGGAAAACCACGGAAAAACCTTATCCAGCTAACTCACCCTGACAGAGTTTCGAACTCGGGACCTCTTGAACGTGAGGCAGACATGCTACCACCACGCTACCGAGGCGGGTGCACCCTGTTTAGATATGCAACACTAGAAGGGACGAAAGTCTGCCCCGTCCATTTGGAGGAGGGAAATATGCATGTAATAATAAATGACATAGAGTATTAAACTCTCATTTATTACATAATTATATTACAATACTTTTAAAACTACTCGCAAATTACGCTGGGAGATGTATTTCAGTTCGTAGCCGATCTTGATTTATATTCCACTGTGCATAGTTTACACCAACAAAATTTTCTTTGCCATAAAACAAAATGAGTAAGTTTTGTTTGTCGCAGTGATGCGCTACGTTTTGTCTCCGCGTATTGTAGCAAGATGGAGGAGATGAAAGCTGTTTGATTCATTTTGTCTGCACACACAGAATCGCATTGTTTAAATGAGATATCACCGCCTCCACGTCATTTCCACCACTGTCATTTTCATGTCATCTTGATCTTCATTGCCATCGTTGTTGTGAACAGAATTAAACGAATTATTGCGTTAGCTTCATACGCTAATCATAAAATACACTGATGGCATGTTGTATGCAGAGGATCTCCCATTAGACCTGGACCCGTAGAACCAAGAACCCGGGCCTGCTACCCGGGAGCGACGGATGCTCCAGGGCTTTTTCCATAGGGCAATACCTGACTTCTTTAATAGCCCCCCCCCCCCCGCTGAGCACTACGTCAAGACGGGTGGAAGTGGATACGGCACTTACGCGCGTCAACCCCGCAGGGAAGGCTACCGAAAACCTCGGTGGGGCCGCCTGGTGATCTAGCACACCTACAGGCTAGTACCCGGGAGTTAGGAGGCAACCGTCTACCCCCTCCGGGCTGCCGTGGCTTTGCTGGAGGTACCCAATTCCCCGTGGGTTTCGGGAACACACTGCACCCTCGTCCAACCCAATCCGAAAAACTCCCATTCAGGGAGGGGCCCGAATTTTCACCCCGAGGTTCCCCTAGTAACGTCAGAGGTACCACGAGTTCTAAGGGTCCGCAGCGCCCGCACCTCGGCAGCTGAAGGGGACGGATCCCCTCCCCTACGGGAACACTGAAGGCATAACTAATTTATGCAATTTCTATGTGACAAAATTCGCTATACGCGCTCCTTATCGCAAAACTCTAATAGTCTTCCATAGCACGCTACACACACACACACACACACACACACACACACACACACACACACACACACACACACACACACACACACACACACACACACACAGCAACTGTGAATTAGCAAGGAATGTGCCTAGGATGCAGAAGACATCACTACATTCGTGATTTAATTGAACAGAATTACATGGAGATGATGAAAAAAAGACAAGGCCAAGAACGGCTGTATACCTTTTTTACTTTCCTTGAATGCTCTGGCGTTAGCGTGGTGTGTGCCTGGGTTCCTAGGTTCCTGGTCACACTGGCTTGCAGGGTAATGAAATGGTGCATTTGGCGGCTAAGGTGGCCGCCACAGCACCTGGTGTTACCTTCCCTTTAGCCACCGCGGAAGATTTCAGGCTTGTTGTCCGTAGAGGGGCGCTCTTGTGCTGGCGCGATGAGTGGTTTGCTTTGCGTGGCAACAAGCTCCGATCCGTGAAGTATCTTACGATTCACTGGGTGACCTGTCGACTTTATTAAGTAGGGCCCCAGAACCAGTTTATCCGCTGTTATGTTCTTCTCTGACGGTCCGCCACGTACTCTTAGATTGTTTTAGTTCAGCACGTCTCCGCAGGTCTCTCCAGCTGCCGGTCAGCATGGCGGAGACCCTGGCGTACGACGAGCAAGTGGTGGCCAAGGTTTTAGAGTTCATTTTAAATTTAAATTTTAGAATATAGGACGCATTAATTTGGAACTTTAATCTTTTTATGGTGTTAAGCTTTCTTTTAGTATTTGAGATACCGTTATACGGGTTTTTATCTTGATTTTATGTAACCGTTTTTTTAGCTTGTTAGATTGATTTTAACCCAATTGGCTTTCATGGGCGCTGATGACCTTGTAGTTAAGTGCCCTTAAACCAAATTATCCATCCATCCATCGTTCCTTGAATGCAGTGGATGATGCCAACGAAGTTGAGATTAAAGTTATATTGTTGAAGTTATATTGTAGAAACTGTTTGCGGAATATTTTTACCCAGCTTTCCGAATAGGAAAAAAAATTAACTCAATTTTTCAACTGGGACATATTATAATCTGCGTTGAATCCTAATCCGCGGTATTTCGGATTTCTATTATAGCATGTTGGATTGACAAATGAAAGGTTTCCTTGAACCACAAGAAATGTGAAACCACGAATTTCATATTGCGTTGTCTTATTACCCCCCCCTCCAATTATTCTTCAAGCTATTGGCATATCCGAAACTTGTTGGTGACACTTAAATTATCTTGCAGTTGGATCGTTGACTGACTTGGACATACCGCGCTAATTACAAATTAAATCTCGCTTACCTCAGATTACGCAAACTGTGTCCTATTTAAAACCTTAAGTACTTTTTGCAAATACCGTTTGATTCACCATTTGCCTTTAGCTCATCCTCTACTCATACATGTAGATATTAGTATGACCTAGCACACCAAGGCCACGACACACCCGGGTAGTAACCGGAGGTCGTTTTTAGAGTTTTTATCAGTCAATAATGATTTTGTTTTAATTTATACCGGCGGTATAAAGGAGCCCTGCCGGTGTTGGATGTGCGCATGTCCATGGGGCCGCATCCTTTACACTCGGTCTCCATGGTAGCACTTCCATTTACACTGCAGAGCTCCATGCAATACACCGAGCTATTTTATATGTTCGCCGCAGACGGTTGGCTGATAGGCTAATCCTTAGTGATTCCCTTAGCGCATTACAGAGCCTTCGTGAGCTGTACAACTACCATCTCCTTGTACAGCGGATCCAGGACGCCCTCCACGTTTTACACGCCTCTGGCGTTAGCGTGGTGTGTGCATAGGTTCTTGATCACGTGGGCCTGAATGGGAATAAAATGGCGGATTCGGCGGCTAAGGTGGCAGCCATGGCACCTAGTGTTACCCTCCTTTGGTCACCCCGGAAGACTGGGCTTGTTGTCCATAGAGCGGCGCTCTCGTGCTGGCGCGAGGAGTGCTCTGCTCAGCGTGGCAACAAGCTTCGAACAGTGAAGGAGCTTCCGATTAACTGGGCGACCTCCTGTCGCCTATCGCGGCGGCAGGAAATCATTTTAGCTCGGTTGCGCATTGGGCACTGCTATTTTACTCAACTTTTTATTGAAACGGACCCAAACTCCAGTTTGCCCGCTGTGCGGTGCCGAACTGTTGGTATGACACGTCCTTTTAGATTGTTTCAGCCTAGAATGACTCCGCAGGTCTCTCCAGCTGCCGGCCGGCTTAGCAGAGATACTCGGGGATGACGAGACAGCAGTAGGCAAAGTTTTAGCGTTCACTTCAGATGTTTTTAGAATTTAGGCCTTAGCACCTAAGTTGAGCGACCTTAAATCCATATCATATCTTCATGCTCATACATACTTATCTAATTTGTCAGTCAATTTGTCATTAAATTTGAAGTAAAAATTAATCGTCCACAGTATTTTAAACTGAATTTTTGCAATTTATGCCAGAGACACTTAAATCGTCAGTACACCTTTGCGCAAATTATCTCCCAGGTTCTCACATTGTCCTAGCATCTTAGCTGGCGCAGGTGAGTTGGAAGCTCTAATGCGACTCGCAGGATCAAGGGTACTATAACCACAGGGCCTGCTGCTTAGTCCCAATTAGAAGGGCTCTATTGAGCAAATATGTGCAACAGTCGGATATCATAGGAGTCTCATGTAAATATACTCAGATCAAGTTTGCTGTTTATTTTTGTCATGTATTTTCTCCTGATTTCGATTAACAACCATTGTTCTATAAAACAAACTAATGATAATCATGATGCCATTTAAGTTGGACAGGGAAAGAGAACGAGAGGCCAAAGGAGAGAGCAAGTAAAAGAAGAATCTGAGAAGTTAAAAAAATTGCGCAAAAGCAACTGCGGATTCTGTTAGTACCTTATTTTATGCTCTAATACGAGGGTGGGTCAAAAAGTAATGCCTCCTATTTTTCCCTTAAATAAGTTATGTGAAATTTTTGAATTTGGCGCAATTCCTCAAACCTTCACCAATCCCCTACCGTATTAACTTCCTAAGTCAACAGGTGGCAGCACTGCATCCTCTTGCAAAATGGCTGACATCGACCTTCGTATTAGACAGCTTTCTGTGATTGAATTTTTGACTGCGGAAGGTGAAACACCAATTCGCATTCACGAAAGTCTAAAAAATGTGTATGGTGATGCAACGGTGGATGTCAGCACTGTCAGACGATGGGTTCTTTGCTGTAACGAAGCTGAAGGGCAAACACCATTGACAGAAGAAAAGCGAAGCGGCAGGCCCGTAACTGCAGTGACTCCATGCAACATTCAGCGAGTCGATACCATTCGTGGTGATAGCCGGGTAACCACAGGTGAATTGTCGCATTACGTCCCTCAGTAAACGCAGTGTGATGGCGATTATTCAACAACTGAGTTACTCAAAAGTTTGTTCACGTTGGTTACCAAAAATGTTCACCACCCAATGCAAAAAAACAAGGAAAACAATAGCCTCCGAACACTTGCAGTGCTTCAATTTGGAAGGAGAGGAGTTTCTGGAAAAAAAAGTTACTGGAGACGAAACGTGGGTTCATTTTTTTGAACCTGAATCAAAGAGGTGGTCAATGGAATGGCACCACACATCGTCACAGAAGAGAAATAAAATTCAAAACTCAGCGGTCGGCAGGGAGCTATGGCGACAGTGTTTCGGGATGCAGAGGGTGTGCTTATGATGGTTTTTTTTTTTTGGAGCAGGGATGCACAAAAAATTCTGTCCGATGCGTCAGAACTCCCAAAAAGCTCAAAGCATGTCTTCGTCGAGTTCTCCCAACAAAACTATGGCGGATGTTCATCTTTTGCATGACAATGCAAGACCACACACCAGCCGTTACACCACTGCAGAAACTGAGAAATTGGTATAGCAAGACTTACGTCACCTTCATACAGCCGTGACCTGACACCATCAGACTTCCATCTGTTCCGGCCACTAAAGGAAGCTCATCGTGTGATTCATTTTGAAGATGAGGAGGCTGTGAAAATGTAGTGTGTCAATGGCTTAGAAAACAAGACCGTGTGTTTTACCACACTGGAATACATGTCCCAGTTAAAAGGTGGACCAAAATTGTGGAAAAGGACGGAGATTATATTGAATAGTGACAAATTAATCGTCAATGTTGTAGTTTTCAAGCGATGTAAATTGGATTCAATTTTCTTGTCAATGAAAAAAAAATAGAAGGCATTACATTTTGACCCACCCTCGTAGGTGGAACAAATAGGATTTCGTATGAGCCACACGAAGTAAGGCAATAAGTCCGTCATCTTTCATACCAACTGATCATTTCTCTTTGGCTTCAGAGATGAAATATTTTACATACATTTTCGCTAAACAAAACCAATAGAAGCGTTATATGCTGTAATATGTAAAGTAATAAGGCCGCACCTTGCAGCTTTGTCTGTGCATTTATGCCGAACATACCACATTAATTTACTGACATGGGGATAAAATAAAACAAAGGAAACTATGTGAAAGAGGCGCTCTAAAATGTAAATAGGTAATTTAGTAGTAATATAGTGCAAGGGGAGCCGAAAAGTGTCCATAAATTTCACGTGGCTGCAAGGAAATTAAGGAATGTCTTGCTCAAGTTAGGCGATTTTCTGTCGCCGCAAAAATGGCTTATTTAAACTAAAATATGGTCGGGGTTCAACGGCACCTTGTCAATTTGGTCAAATATATTTCGTTTCTCTTTTGAAATATCTGCACTGGTATTTATTAGTTGTTGCAAATTGTATAATTTTCAAACAAATTTATATACTATGATGCAGCTGCCACGCGCCTTTTAAAACTTCGCTGTGTTCCTCTCTGAATGTCTGAAGTGCTTCTGCAGAGCAGAGCTAATGATGTAGCTTATTCTTATAATTATTGTCTGTCAGATACAACATTGTGTGAACTGAAATCTTTATTCAGGTATCTCTGTAACCTAGAGGTACTACAAAATTGTATGAGCAGGCAGAAAATTCAAATTAATTGTTGCGTATGGAAGGAAATAGCAAAAGTTTCTTTAGAAAGGTTGAAGACCAATCAATTAATTCAAGCATGATTCTTATATGTAGTATTTCACACGGTTTTCATGTCTTTATTTGACCATACTGTACCGAGTTAGCAAATTTTGTTCCACAAGCAGTGATAGATTGGACTGGATTGTTCAGAGGGGATTCGGCACCTCGACAAGTCAGGTCCTTTGTACCTATGCTCCAAGTGGGGTACCCCGGGTGGGAGGCTGGGGTGAGAGGAGACAGAAGGAGCTTCTACAGAACAGAGGGCGGGCACCCTACACTTTACAAGATATAAACTCCCCGGTGGTCCAGGAGAAGCATCATCCCATCTGCCGTGGCCCGAAACAGTCACGAGGCCGGTTCGTAGACTGGAGGTCGCCTCCCCAGAGCAAGGAAGACTTCCGTTAGGCTTCCACAACCGGCATCCCCCCAGCGCGTTGCTGAATCGGCACACTAGGCCGACTGGGTGATGGGAGTCCGTCCCACCAGAGAAGTGTTCACTAAGAGCATATCATCACGCCATGCGCCGCCGAGACACTTCCACCCTATAAGAAACCACCAGATGAGGGATATGAAACTATAATAAAGGTGAAGTGGAGGGATAGGAAATTCGGGGAATGTAATGCATCTACCCAGTATTCCCCTCGGGACTCCCGAAGAAATCCTATCTGTCAAGTAGGTCGGCCACGAAATTAAACCTGGGCCTCTCGAATGCGGGCGAAGGACGAAACCGCCTGAGCAATCCCGCTCGGTAAGTACTGATAGATTGTGTAGTGAAATCTCGTATGGGAGGGGATCCGTCCCCTTCAGCTGCCATGGTGCAGGCGCTGAGGACACCTAGCACTCGTGGTACCTCTGACGTTACTAGAGGAACTTCGGGCCGAACATTCGATCCCCTCCCTGATTGGGAGTTGTTCGGATTGGGTTGGACTCGCGGGGGCACTGGTTCCCGATACACGTGGTCTCCGGACGGGGCTGAGGGAAGCCATTAACATTCCCGCGAACTAGCCAGCAGAGCTAGTAGAAGGTGTGCTAGATCACCAGACGGCCCCAGTGATGTCATATCGGTAGCCCTCCCATTTTGGATTTGGCGCACGTAGGTGGCGTATCCACTTCCATCCCGTCTTGAGTCCATAGGACCAGATGGGGGAAGGGGCTTGTTAGTCTCTAGGTCTTTCCCTATGGAAAGCCCCACGGAGGTGCCGGGCACCCTTTTGGGACAGCTCGGTAACTCCCTGATCGAAGGAGGCCCGGGTCCCTTGTCCTACGGGTCCAGTACTAATGGGAGTAGATCCTCTGGCATTAACGTAGTGAAGAAATATGATTATTGCTTTAGTAATATTGGTTCTCTTCAGCTTCTATAATTGATATTAAGGTAATGCGTAGTGCAATGTGATTTGACTAAGAAGTCCGTTGAATGTGTTTCCATTAACCATTATTTCCGATGTTCTCCTGAAGTAGATGGTGGTTAAGCGTATATTTTGAAAGTATTTATCTCCTGGGTGGTGAAAGAAATGTAAAATGACTGCCTCTAGGGTCAAGTGATCAGCGTGCTAGCTTATTAACCCAGGGACTGGATTCTATTCCAGGCTGGAAATGGGGATTTATATTTAACCGGAATCATTCTCTTCCCTCTGCAGAATCTGGAAGCACGACTGTGCGAATTAATGTGTATTAGATGATAAAGTTTATCCAAAGAAATCTAAAAACCTGCAGTTCAGCTTATAATTTTATTGTAATACTACAACAAAAAACAGGATACAAATGAAATAATTATAAAGCTTAACGTAGAGAAAACTTAAAAGCTAGTCCATATTCTTGCTATCCCTATAGATTTGCCATATACGCTGGCATCCTGAACTATTTTTATCCCCTATGGTTTCCTTCCTAATTACAGCTTATATCTAAAATCTACTGTTATTTTACTTTTTCTTCAGCCCTTTGTCTCTTACTTTTTCCCAAAAAGATTCCCATTTCTAATGTTTTTCCCTCCTAGATTTTACATTTATAAACTTTTTCCTTCAAATTTCTTTCGGTCAATTATTGTAAAAGCCTTGGATAACATAGAACATAGCTTTATTTATTAAGTAAGTATGTACCATAGAATTCCAAGAAAGTTGTTGGGGCTATACATTACAGCAACAGATACCCACTTTCTTTACTCCATTGTACTTTACACTTAGCACATTGAGAGAGCGTTTCCACTTACTTTCGTAAACATTTTCACTGTAAGCTGTCAACTTCTCTAACAACCTCCTTATTCTGGATATCTATTTTGCTGTACTAAATTTCTTACAAAAGTAAAGATTACTCAGCTTCCCAGTGGTATTTCTTATCAACCAAACTCGCACAACAAATATATCAGCTATGTTTAAAACTATAGCTTTAAGTAATCTTCTCGCTTTTTACATTTTAAAACAAACCTTCGCTGTTTCAGCACACAATATCCAGTTTCCTTACATAAACAGATTTCACTCTCTTGAATATTAATTGATGCAAGCTAGAAATGTACCTATAATAATACCATGAGCTATTTTCTGAAGTAAAAGCCTCCAACTTCTAAGTAGAAGTTAATGTATAAATGCATATGTGCTTTGAGCATTAAAGCGGAATTAAGTTGTGATCGTGGATGAAATCTGTAATTAATGGATTCGACCCATTCCGACCAGTCCTTTACAAGATTTATTTAGTTCAATTAAGTATTACTCTTAAAATTGACATGTAAGATTGGCATATAGAATAATCCTTGTAGCCAGAACGCTCTATAATTCACATTGGTATTTTAAGCCCTATTAATACTAATACCCCTACTTGGCCCTACTAATATTAGCAGGAATTTGGCCTATTGACTATATCATTAGATAAAGGCGTGCAATTTATTGGCTAGAGAAGGAAGAATATGGGAACGTTTTTAAGATTATGGGAAAAAGATGCTATACTAAGAAAGAAGTGAGAAATTATGTATTACAAGAATGGCAAGAAGAGTGGGACAAGGCACACGTAGGACTAAGAGTACATGATTTATTTCCGGACATTAAAGAGAAACTAAAATTGGAATATATAAAACCAAGAAAAGGATTTGTTCATTTTGTTACAGGACATGGCCCATACAATGTATATTTAAAAAGAACAACTCAGATTTATGTGAGCAATGCAACTGCTCAGATTCGCCTGAACATGTTATTTTTTAGTGCAATAAATATAGTGAACTAGCAGATGGTCGAAGGAAACAAGGGAAATGTTTATGGAGCATATCAAGCGATGCAAAAGGTTATGTATATTTAGGAAATATCTGAAATAATATCCGTTAAGGCGTTGGAGGAATATATGACCCGCGAGGAAGTACTTCAGGAAAGAAATGTAGGAACATTTCAGTCTGAGAAAAGAATATAACTTAAGAGATCGTCGAAGGGAAATAGTACCAAGAGAAACTGAAGATACAGATTACCAGACTAGAAGACCTGATTTAAGACGCCAATTATGGACATCAGAAAGAAGACAAAGACCATAGACAGAAAGAGAATACTAGGAGAGAGAAGACATATATGGAGAGCATCAGAGCGGACAGATGCAACTGATTATACAGAAGCGGAGAGATGACTATCCGGATGTCTGGAACTGACGAACCAGCTCCATCTACTAATGCCAGTTCCTTCACGTGATGGATACCAGTAGGAGGAAGCTTTGGATACCAGTTGCAGAAGAGCAAATTTTAAAATTGGAGGAAAGTCTTTTGCAGTGTTTTATAAGAATTAAAGCTGTAGTAGAAATGTAGACTTGATTTATATTGTTGAAGTAGAAGTAATGGAGAAAGACTGTTTTAGATAGATTATATTTGTAAGGTTACTGGAATCCAGTAATCTTTAGGTTTAGTTAGTTTGTTAAGGTAGAAAGTAGATTATATCTGTAAAATTTGTAAATCTGATTCAGAAGTTAATAAAGTTAAGAATGAGGTTTGCATAATAAGGCCTGATATAGATTCCAGAAACCGGGCTATTATATATGCAGATTTGATTTTATTTTGTTTTAGTTCTCAGCCAAATATTTATATTGTCTCTAACGCGACTTTAGGGGTGACGTAAGGGGAATTTGTGAATGAACGAGTGAAACGTTTGAGCTGTGGTAGCTGGGATGGCACTGGGATGCATGGTGCATTGCTTTCCATTCCTTTTTATGGCAAAATAAGGTTTGCCTGGAGAAAGAGTTTTTAGGAGAGCCACTAGCGTTTCAATGCGTGGAATATATCGCACCATACGTGGGTTGGAAACATGTTTTGACATTTAAGTGTCTGCTACCTGTGTCATTTATTAACAGAAGAAAATGTGAATGCAAAGCACATATACATACATATATATAATATGTGTGTGTGTGTCACCAAAACTTACGTATATTACAAAAGTCATAAAAATAAAGGCGAGGGTCAAGGAGTAACAGCTAAAAAATAAAATCAAAGAAGTCTGTCATGATACACTAAAAACATTGCGGCAGTAATATGTGCATTTCATTAATGTAGGATTAATAGTGGCATACTTTTTGGCTTTAAAAATGTCAAATATGCTTCACTTCTCTTGACTTTTCTAAAACTTTTAGCTTTGAAATTTCAAATGTTAAGCGTCCGCTTATTGGAAGTGTTAGTAATGATATTTAGGTAAGTAAACGTAAACGTTATTTTTGGCCAGATGAAAATTAAACACGGGCAGCAAATTTATCTGAAATCATTTCCTGCGAAACCTTGAGAGTAAGATAGGCATAACTCTCAACTACTGAAAATCTAACTTCCTAATTTTACATTCTGTGACCACTGTGTCGTTATAAGTAGGATAAAATGTATTTTATTTTATTAGTTTTTACTCATCTTCTGTGAAGTTTTATACATAGTGGTAATTTAGAGAAAAAACAACCTTCTTTGCAAGTGTTCAGTTATAACTGCCACATATTCGTATTCTAATTAGTGCATACCACGATAGTCCTTATGGCCTTGGCCTACCAACCTGATTAGCGATCTCACGCCCACATGCTCAGGCAGATTTGACCGGTGTAATGGAGGTTACACTTCGGTGAAGGAGAGTGCTCCACCTAGACCTGGATGTTCGTGGAATTGTGCATCGGGAATTCGTGCCCCCTGGACAGAATGTTAACCAACACTTTTACTTGGATGTTTTAAGGCGTCTGCGAGAGGATGTGAGGAGGAAATGCCGGGAACTTTGACGATCAGGTGACTGGTTTCTGCATTACAACGCTCCAGCACACACGGCCTTACGAGTGACCCACTATTTGGCACCTCAGAGGTGGTCTGTCGTTCCCCAAGCTCCGTATTCGCCAGACCTAGCCCCGTGCGACTTCTTCCTATTTCCACGAATGAAAAAAAACGCTAAAAGGGGAGCGTTATGGCGATGTGTAGGCGGTAAAAACAGCTTCGCAAAGGGCACTGGGCAATATCAAACTTGAAGGGCTCCAAACCTGCTTCAAACAGTGGAAAAGTAGACTTGACAGGTGCATCGCATGTAATGGATGGTATTTTGAAGGTGACTGAAGTAATTTTGTGAAAAGGCCCATCAATAGTTTTGATGACAACAATCCGGTTTCTTTTGAGTGCCCCTTCGTATTTTAAAGGTGTTATTTCTATAATTTGTGTTATAAAAGAGTAACTGTTGTCAACAGAGCCATAAGTGTTCAGAAATCTCTTACAATTGACATGAAATCGTATTATCGCGCACACGCTTGTCACCTGCCAGATTCCATGCTTAGGCAAAAAATTGAAATATGAATTAGAAGGATAAATTCATGTCAGATTTATAATTATTTTTCTAAAGGAAAAAAATGAAATCGGCCCAGTAACACATACTGCATTTTGCATGGAATGCAAGACCATGAGCGAGCAATAACGCCGAAGGCCTCTGACTGTCTTAAAGAATACCTTATAATGGAGAAGCGTGAATGCATATTGTTTCAGCAGATATATTAAATCGCTGCTTCTATGCACGCTTTATAGAGGGAATGACGCAGAGCAATCATGAACGGTGTTTAATATCGCAACATATGTTTGCGGCTATACTCTGGGCTTCTCATAAAACAAAGGTTTCTATAAATAATAAAATACAAGAAAGATACACATGTTTACTTTTCCTACCACGTACATATATTAAGCATAGAAAATTTTGTATTTTATTCAAGAAATTGACTGATATTTCACTTTAAGTATGCTTTGAGGACCATTGAAGTGTAATTCTAGAAAAATGTTTAAGCGCACGCCCTTGTCTATATGTGATGAGCATAAATCGAAAATTAAAGGCTGCTTAAATTCCAAGCTTGGTATTTAAGTTGAAGCAAACATTTTTATCCAGCTACTCTTTATTGGGCCACACGTTCGGGTGCTATATGAAGCAGAATTTCTACGTTGGAAGCACAATTCTTTCTCTTCTCGTGTGAGATTATGCGGCTGTTCGTTTCTTCTGGTCACCAATTGTATCATATTTTAAACAAGAGTCATGAGATCTCTAGTTTTTAGGCGTGGTTCATAGTGAAATAAATAAAACTTTGGAAAAGTCCAATTTTGTAACAAATAATTTAGTTGTATTATCAGGATTTGCACCTGATCATTGCACCTGATCACTTCTAAAGACTCATCTACCTCGTGCTAACTACCACTCCCCCAGTTCCTGAGCTATATTGGTGATCTCCAGTTCATTAGATTACCAGCCATGCTGCCTAGTTACATCTAATCTCTTAAGAATTCCATTGCTGAGCGCTAGGCAGCGCTACTTTCGCCTGTAGAGGGAGCAAAAAGCTTGGACAATTGCTTGACGCTGCACCGGGAGGATCGGCATAGATTTTTCTTCTGGGAGGCTCCGGTACAAGAAAGAGAACTTCTGGCATGGATCTCAGACACTGAACATCGCATCTGCACTTCGTCGCTCCGTACGTAGGAACATTGGGTACAACATTCTTTTGCTTCGCTTCATTATGAAAGTTCTGGATAAATCTTCTAAATTTCTATTCCAAATTTTTCCCTGTGTTTCTCGCGTCAATTAAGACACATTTCGTGGAGTTAGTGTACTTTAAACAACAAAGGAAACCCTAAAGACCTTCAATGCAGTTAAAGAAATAATATATAACCAGTGGCAAGGATAATTAATTGACATGTTGCTAAAGATTTGAAGACAAGAGAAATTGTATATTGTTATATTTGAGATTTCAATGGCTAAAGATATGGTTAAAAACATCTAATTTTGAAATACTTTGTGTCCTTTCCTTAACCATCATATACGGACCTCTGGTAATGTAACGATTCCACGTTTTAAGTCATCCCAGGAAACGATACAGATTACAATTTACTTGAACTTTCTTTCCTAGTCAGTCATTGCAGGTTACCTTCAGCATATCGATAAATTCTTACTTCCTTAGTAAATAGTTTCCATTAAGTACATAACTCCTTACTCTTGCACGTCTACACATCACTAACAAGATTACAGAACACATCTCCTTAAGATTATTGATTTTCCGTTACAAAACTTTTATATTCTCCGCGACAATTTTCCATCGTCATTAAACATGATTACTGAAGATCTGTGAAGATTATTGATTTTGTTCTTCTATCCAAAACTTTTCAGCTTTTCACATCAAGCAAGATTATTCATTCCTTTCCCTAGCAACCGTTCATTATTTTTTTATATTCTCCTTACATGGTCCACGAATACTCATATCAGAATACAAAACTCATTTCAAACAAAAAAACTCCCGTCACAAAGTTCAACACTTAAAATGATACAACACAAATGCCCCCAACCTAAAATAGCCTTTACCTGGACCATTTTTCTAAAATCTGATTTTGTTAAATATAGCTCTAACATTGTAGTTAATTGATAAATTCATGATTTCGTCACACTAGCCGTATATAGGTTAAAGTTCCTGATGTGTAGTCAACATGAAAAATTCAATGACATGGTCGGGATTTGAACCATGGATCTACTGGTTTCCATCCAGTCGCCCTAACCCATTGAGCTACCATGGTCAACATGCCATCCTGACATTAAATTCTACATTTGACTCGTATATTTCCCCGGTAAACCACTAGGGGCTCTCGCATCCGAGATACACCGTTTGTGGCGGCTTACTATCTTAAGTACTTGAGTCCCAGGCTCATCATTTAACTCTTATTATTTTAGTTAATAAAATAAATAAATTAATATAAATTATTATTAATATTATTAATATTTATTATTAATTTATTAATAATAAATCATTTCTTCACACTAGCCGAATATAGGCTAAAGTTTCTGTCGGATAAAGTCAACTAAAATAATAGTTAAATGATGAGAACTAGGACTCAAGTACTTAAGATAGTAAGTCGCCACAAACGGTGTATCTCGGATGCGAGAGCCCCTAGTGGTCTATCGGGGAAATATGAGTCAAATGTAGAATTTAATGTAAGGACGGTATGTTGACCACGGTAGCTCAATGGGTTAGAGCGACTGGATTGAAACCAGTAGATCCGCGGTTCAAATCCCGGCCATGGCATTGAATTTTTCATGTTGACTCTATCCATAGTTCTAACAATTGATTCACGTACATATTTACGATATTTTTTATGACAAATGAAGAATTTATCTTGAATTGTGGAGGAACAATCTGAAGCCATCTTCATTATGAATGACTTTTGAACATCTGGCTCACTGTAAGAGATAGAAAAACCTTACTACACAAAACGTGTAGCACTTTACATTATATACAGTACAGTCAATGCAAAAAAAATAGCGCGGCTTAAATTGACAATTATAAATCTACGCGCCTTTCGAAAGCCCTAATTTTCCCCGTGATTACAACAGTGCTCAATTGCCCATCTGCGCCAGTGGATTTGTTTTTTTTTTTCGTAATGGTGGATAAACACCAGCAGCTAAGAGCCAAGACAGTTTTAAATTCATTGAGAAAACTTAGGACGAATTTCGAATCGACTATCTCTATCACTGTGTAATGGTTTCGTGAGGTTCGAACTAAAGTAGGTTGGAAGACTCTTTCGAATAATGCAGAATATTAAGTTTGTGGCATGTTTTTTATGTCGGGGTGTATAACATACCTGAATCTAAATGTACTAAACTTAAGCTTTACAGTGGTGCTATTTATTTACAAAAATTAATATACAATATACACAAATAAGTGTAGAAATATTTTTATGAAGATGATGTCAAAATGATGTAGAAAGAATAAAATATATAATAGTTATCATATATAAAAGAATAAGCTCACAAACAAACCCAAAAATACGGAATTAAAATGTTTGCTAGTAGTTAATTCACGTTCCACTGTGTTCTAGGAGGTATTCATATAGTTCCGCAGAAATCCCAGCGCCGTAACATCGTTCAATCACGCTAATAGCTTTTGGGTTGCTTTTCATGTGCTTCACCTCAAATGGTATGTATAAAAAGGGGAAAATACTTCAGCAGCATCATCCAGCTATTAAATGGAAACTAAAAAGGAGTTTTATTCAATTAAAAATGGAATCATTCGGTAACAATGTGAATAGTTCGAGCGTGAAGTGTAATATAATTTTGTACAAAATAGTTTTGGATACTTAACAATACGATGTTTAAATTGTATTTTGTCATCTTGGAATCCTTCCGTTAAGTACCTTTAGGTTGACGTTACAATACATTTCACTGTTTACAGCAATACATGTCTTTATGTATGTCCATCCATCCTTTCGCCCGGCTTAGATTTGCTTCCACCTACTTTTCGCCGAGCTATGATGCATTCACGGGACTGGAAAACAAACTTCTACAATGCATGGTTACCTGAATGACTGAAGGGGAAACGCTGCATGCGAAAAACAATGGATGTGGTAAGGACAAGGTGACGTCATTAGCTCGCAACAAGCAAAGGTTGGTCTCCAACGGTCTAATCCGTCTTTCGTGCAAACATCCGTCCATCCGCATAGTCCGTGCAGCCACCCAACCACACAGCTGGCAATTGCCTTCCTATCTGATAGAGAATTTTGTATGGTATATAGTACTTCCTGGACCTACCATGACTTTGGTAGAGAAAGTAATAACTAAGAAAAGGAAAAAAATAGCAATGGGAGATATATGGAGATTAGAGGAAAGGAATACATGCGATGTGGGTAAATTAATAAACTGCAGAATAGAAGCTATAGAAAAACAGGAAATATGGGGAGGTCTAGAAAATATGAAATCGTTAAAATTTTACAAGCAATTAAAAATAAATTGGCGACGAGTAGCATATGTACATTACTGCAATAGGCAAGAGAGAAGGGTTAGCATGGATGAGAACAGGGTTAATATTTCTAAGAGGAATAAGAGGTAGGGAAAAGGGAATTTGTGAATTTTGTGGGGGGGAAAAGAAAGCATAGAACGCTATGTAACTGAATGCGAGGAGGTTGCAATATGGAGAAAAAGAGTTTAGGAAAGTATTGGGGAAAGTAGAAAAGAGGATAGTGGTTATAAAATGTAAACCAGCAGGGAGGAAAAGTAGGTAAGAAATATTGGTAAGCTCTTGCAGAAAGTAAAAGGAAAATGGGCCAGAAATGTAAGAAAGGAAGAGGACAGGAAAGAAAGAGACTAAGTAATCAAGGAGGTATGGAGGTTAAGAGCTACCTGGCAGAGTAATAGACCAGGGTGTCATGCAAGCCAAAGTAGCAACAAGGTAATGGCAAATAAATGAAGCCAAAAGCTGTAAATTGTAAAATTTTGGAATATGCACAGTAAATATATCATATCATGTTTTAGTGGAAGACTGCGAACACGTCTAACGTAAACCAAAATTTTGCGTGCTGGGTTATTAATATATTAAAATGAGAGGATTTCTAGTAGTAAACATTTATTATCTCCGTACAAAAATATATCGAAATTAACTGACAAAACTCTATCAATACTCAAATCCCTCTAGGAGAACAAAAGACTGTAGTAATTAAATTCTAAGCTAGGATATGGCGTGGGCGTCTTCAATTTCCAATATCCGTCATATAGACAATTGGAGATTTAAATCACATTTCGGAAAATCAATAATAAAGATATGACTCATATCACGGATTTTCATTCTTTAGTTTGTAATCTACTTAAAATGGTAGAATGAAAACTTCACGAATATTATAAAGGGTATAAGTGTATGTATTTTAAAACACAACGCAACCGATTTTAATACATTTTTCACAATTTAAGTCCTTATTCTCCGTGGCAGTTATGGGCTGGAAAATATCTAATTTCAATTCAAAAATTACTTAGAATAAAGGTACTTGCAATGTTCTTGCTGAAAAGTTGCTGCACTCATCAAAAGCAAGACTGTTACATTTTGTTCAAGCGATATATAAATCACGATATGAAATATATGCAAACGGAACTAGGAGCTTGCTAAACGACAGTTAATGTCATTTAAAATAGCAGAGAAAGTATTTAACATTTGTCCTTTATAACGCTGCAGATGTGTTGTACAGCTGTACATAGCTCCTATTTTAATTTTACAGTTACATGCAATGAAGTTTCTGGACAACAGAACCTTTTCATAATCGTCATGTAAGGTGGTTTCGTTCCTTATATTGTAAAAAAGTTCGATAACAAAGCGTGCTAAATAATTTTATAAAGGAAGAAGAATTGGTAACATTACAAATCAGTCAACCGATATTGTGTTGACTGTCTTCTGCAAGTAGTGGCTAGAAAATATGAAAACTTCAAATTCGCTAGCTTCTGCTGTATCTCGCTGTGAGGGTTAAAGTTTTCCCATTATGTGAAAAATAAAGATTTCATGTTAATGATGGAATAAAGTAACATAGAAGTAAAAGATTTTAACATGAAAAAATGTTATACGCTTTTCAACCTGAAGCAGCAAAATGTGGGTGGCGTACAATTCCACGTTGACACTACAGTTTCGATACAATAATATGGGTAGCTCAGGGTTGAGCAATGAGGTTTCTCTCAGGGTATGCGTGAGCATGTATGAGAAGGATGGGTCTAATGACACTGGAATGCCCGTTTCAAACTGGTTTAATGACTGCTTCTTTTTATCAAAACATTAAACTCGAAGTTTAGAGTTACTATATGTGAAATTCTTATTACTCGATAAAACTTAATTCGTTCTTCACGTCTATATCAACCGAAAAATAGCTTCTCTCATTGCTTCTGTTTCTGCCCTCGACCAAGCCAGCAGAAGGGGACTGCCCTAATTGGCTCCAAGCCACCAACTGAGTGTCCTACACAGCTGCGCGTGGGTGTGTGACTTTCACTTTTTCGAAGCCCTTTATTGAACCAAAGATTCCCTTTGTGACTATTTTGTCATGCCATTATGAAGGGTCCGAAGAATACCCTATTCAAACAGTCAAGTGCTAGCCTTTAGAACTCTGCTAAGGACACTGTTACGTTTCTTTTGTTAAAACAACTATTCAACACCGTTGCTATTCGACTCAACTTCTCCTGCACGTGTTGTAACAAAGAACCAACATTCCTTTGAAATCCATCATGATTCTTCACTTATTTCAATCCTTTAATTTCGGTATCAAGCTAAACTTCCAGAACATGGAAGATTGTCAGGGCGAGTAGTGTTTAACACCTGCTTTTACTGCATGCGGCACCGGTAGAATGAGATGGCGGTGGAAACCGGAGAACCCGTAGAAAACCTGCCCTAGCGCCGTGTTATCCACCACAAATCTCACTTTGCGATCACCTGGGAACAAGTCCAGGCCACTTTGGTGAAAGCCAAGCGGTCTAACCACTCAGCCACGGCGCGGCCAGATTAAGGATTTTCTGAATTAAGAGGGCTGCACAAATGAAAAATATGGAATGGCTAAGGCAGGTTAATATGCACCACTGGTTTATATCTTTGTTACAATTAGTGAATTGAATAATTATTTCCCAGGTAACGTCCTCGATAGCATCACTGCCAGCTGTGCTCTAAATCGGATAATTTCCATTTGAAATGTGTAACATTGCGTTATTTACCAGACACGAACAACTTGATTCCATGAGAAAAATATCTTTGTTATAGATGCCTCTTCGGAAGCACACAAACTTTGTTTTATCTGTCAAAACTTTTGGCGGTTGGGTCCTTTTATTTCTTGGTCATCATTGCAGCTGTCAAAAAACTTTCCCCTATTTCGTTTTGTTGCTTTAGCTTCTCCGCCTTTTTTTAGCATTTGGCACAAGGACATAATATGGTGCCTCAGATTTCTCCACAACTGCAGAAGAAACATGAAAGTAGGGAGTTTTCCTTACTTTGCAGATTATCTGGAAACGTTAGGTTATTGTTTTTCCGTTTTCAGAATGGGTTCTAAGTGATAGTCTGGGTACAGTTACGTTACGGTTCCCTGCGTTTAGGTCAAAGATGTGATTTTCTTTAGGGTTGCCTCGCATAATTTAAATATATTTAGTTTGTTCCTCATACAAAACTGCTGGTTATGCATTTATCATTATATATGTACGAATAGACCATTGCTTTAAGTAAAAATTTTCAACTGCCTTATTAAATTAATTTTATATTTGTTTCCGATATAGGGATAGTCTTATTTTTTAAACGGGAAGCATAAATACACTGTTTGGCAAGGCTAACTTTTTGTGGTTTAATCTGCTTAACATCGTGATTTAGTGCTCATGAGAAACAAAATTGATATAAACAGTGCTCCCCTCACACCTACTGGTACACCTCATTATGTGCGACAGCTCACTGCACGCGGAAAGTTAGAGGTTCACCAATTGCTTGCTTCAAGTACGAGGGTGGGTCAAAAAGTAATGCCTCCTATTTTTTTCTCTTTTAATTGCCAAGAAAATTGAATCCAATTTACATAGCTTGAAAACTACAACATTGACGATTAATTCGTCACTATTCAACATCATATGTGTTCTTTTCCACAGTTTTGGTACACCTTTTAACTAAGGCATGTATTCCAGTGTGGTAAAACTAACGGTCTTGTTTCCTAAGCAATTGACGCACGGACGTTTTCACAGCCTCCTCATCTTTAAAATGAATCCCACGATGAGCTTCATTTAGTGAGCCGAACAGATGGACGCCTGAGGTGCAAGGCCAGTGCTGTATGGGGGGTGAGGTATGACTTGCCATCCCAATTTCTCAATTTCTGCAGTGGTGAAACGGCTGGTGTGTGGTCTTGCATTGTCATGCAAAAGAAAAAACATCCGCCATAGTTTTTCGGGCGATCTCGGCGAAGACGAGCTTTCAGCTTTTTGAGTGTTCTGGCGTATTGAACAGAATTTATTGTGCATCCCTGCTCCAAAAAATTAATAAGCCCACTCTCTGCATCCCAAAGCACTGTCGCCATAACTTTCCCTGCCGACCGCTGAGTCTTGAATATTTTTGCTTCGGTGACGTTGTGTGATGCCATTCCATTGACTACATCTTTGATTCAGGTTTTGTCTCCAGTAACAATTTTTTCCAGAAACTCCTCTCCCTCCAAATTGAAGCGCTGCAAGTGTTGGGAGGTTATTTTCCTTGTTTCTTTGTTTTAGGCGGTTAACATTCTTGGTACCCAACGTGAACAAACTTTTAAGTAACCCAGTTGTTGAATAATTGTCATCACACTATCTTTACTAAGGGAGGTAATGCGACACAATTCTCCTGTTGTTACCCGGCGATCACCACGAATGATGTCATCGACACGCTGAATGTTGCATGGGGTCACTGCAGTCACCGGCCTGCCACTTCGCTTTTCATCTGCCAATGCTATTTGCCCTTCAGCTTCGTTACAGCGACGAACCCATCATCTAACAGTGCTGACATCCACCGTTGCATCAGCATACACATTTTTTAGCCTTTCGTGAATGTGTATTGGCGTTTAACCTTCTGCAGTCAAACATTCAAACGAATGTCGATATCAGCCATTTTACAAGAGGATGCAGTGCTGCCACCTGTTGACTTAGGAAGTTACTAATGCAGGGGATTGGAGAACAAGGTTTGAGGAATTGCGCCAAATTTAAAGTTTTCACATAACTTACTTATTTAAGGAAAAAAAATAGGAGGCATTACTTTTTGACCCACCCTCGTTCTTTAAGCGACACAATGTTTCGCTGAAATGAGCTTGTTAGATAAAGTGACCTATTCCCCTTTATCACAACAGTAGTATTTCTTTCCCGTTAAGTTTCGTTAGTTGCATGGAATATTTTCTGTGTGATTCACTTGAAACAACTTCCAATGTACAAAGAATAAACCAAAGAATATTTTTATATTCAGCCGGAACAAAAAGGTCTGATTTATGTTCCGGTTAATGAAAAATGAAATTGCTAAAATGCAAAACACCATCATATTTATGGTACACGTGTCTTCTGAAGTGCCATTTTCCATTGCCGATCTCTCTAAGATGTTCTGTGACACCATTATGTGTTTCAAATAGCCTGGTATTTGTCCTTGGGCGCTACTAGGTGAACAACCAATCGTAGTCCTATGGAGTTGTATTGCATTCCCGCTAAGTGGTGTGTGAGGAGCGCCAACCTAATCAATCTGTATGTCAAAAATTCGCGCAAGACAAAAATTCAGATTTTGCTAAAACTGATCCATGTGGAAGCTAGAGGGTAATGTATCTAACATGACCCATATTTTTGTAGCTGAAATAGTTTTTCTAATACAAATGAACCGCTCTTACCTGTATTATAACAATCAATCGCGACGTAAACACTGTATGAATATCATTATTGCTTGGCATGTATGCCTGTACGTATATTTGTAATTACTCATAACTGAAACGAAAAAGTTTTACATAACGTTATGAAAGAATTACTTTGAATAAGCAAATTCGTGTGAGAGGAAACAATAAATTTCCTAAAATAAGACCTGAAGCTTTCCTGGCGACGAATACGCTTACTTTCTTCTCGGGCAGCCAACCAGCTGATAAGATGATTAGATATCAACGTTTTGGAAGTGTACATCTGTCCCATCATCAGGATATTTGTAAAATGTTACAACCACAAATGAAATATGTGATATAACACAACTATAAACAAAGACAAAACACTATCAAAATTCGCATTGCTGAACAAAAGACTGTTTTCAGTAAATTAAATGCCAGGTCAGTAGATGGCGTGAGTACAGAAAATTGTGTCAAAGAAACCTAACTACTTAACTTGATTATCAAGCTATATTTATCTTTGCTTCTTAATTCGATGGATTTACATTTTTAACGCCGGTGTCCAAGAGAAGCTGAACTGAAATCCAGCATCACGATTAAGCGTGCTCCTTTCAGAGGAAATCGCCAAAACCTCCTTAATTCTCCGCTCCCAGTAACTGTTGCATTTTGCCAAGATAGTCGTCTCCCGAACATTGGCTCTATGGTCGTTATCAAAACAATGCTCTGCCAGCCCAGACTTCTCAGGTTGCATTAAACGAATGCTCCGTTCATGTTCGATTATTCTAGTAGCGATGGTCCTTCCGGTTTGTCCTATATACGGTGACCTACATTCACAGGGAATGCGGTACACTCCCGGAACTTGGAATTCCAGTTTGACTTTCACTGGCCTCAATAGATGTTTAATGTTCAGAGGTGGCTTTTGGATGGTCCTGATGTTGTATTTGGTGAAAATTCTGCTGATTCTGCCGGATAGATTGCCGGAAAACGGGATGCAGGCTGTAGCGGTAGGCTTATATGACGCTTGCTGTATTACAGAATCTATCCGGTAGAATCAGCAGAATTCACCAACCTGTTCTCTAAAATTGTTAACAAACCTGTGTTAACGACAAGAAACTTGTAAATATTACGACTATAGAAGGCTATGAATGAGTCGCATTTTCTGAGCGTACTGCGATGCACTTTTGTTTTTATTTTCGTCTGCAGAAGCTGAAAAATGGCGGAGGAACAAAATCCTAAATAAAGCCGTGAGACATTTCTCATCCATGGAGAAAGAATTGTTAATTGAATTGGAGACGAAGTTTAAGGTATCGTGGAAAATAAGACGACGGATGCGCTGAATGTAAGAGAAAGATGTCATGGGGAAAAAACTGGAAACGAATTTAATTCAAATGCATGTGTCACTACTACAAGCACCAAACAACTGGTCAGTATTACGCACATTTAAAACGAGGTGCGAAGGACAAGTGACGAGTGACCTGAACGTTTCAAGACGGGAGGTGGACAGTGTACTATCCAAATAATTCAGTGAATTATAAAATCGCAAAGTTGTTAATACTTGAAGCTAAGGCAGGATAGTCATATTCCTTTCGATGCATATTCTAACTTCGTATTACGTAAATTTGAAATGAGAAGCAAAGAAGGGCAAGTGACTTGAACGTTCAAGACGGGAGGTGCACATAATTTAGTGAGTTATAAAATCGCAAGGTTAGTACCTGAAGCAAAGGAGAGATTGCCAATATTCCTTTCGATGCATGTTCTAACTTCGTATTACGTAAATTTGAAACGAGGAGCAAAGAAGGGCAAGTGACTTGAACGTGCAAGACGGGAGGTGCACATAATTCAGCGAGTTATAAAATCGCAAGGTTAATACCTGAAGCAAAGGAGAGATTGCCATATTCCTTTCGATGCATGTTCTAACTTCGTATTACGTAAATCTGAAACGAGGAGCAAAGAAGGTCAAGTGACTTGAACGTTCAAGACGGGAGGTGAACATAATTCAGTGAGTTATAAAATCGCAAGGTTAATACCTGAAGCAAAGGAGAGATTGCCATATTCCTTTCGATGCATGTTCTAACCTCTTTTGTACTTCCGCAGTAACCGTCATAGCAACTTGTTTAGACAGTCAATACCTCCGTAAAATTCTTTCTTCAGATAGCTCCTCAAAATCATTTCTCCGCATAGGCCATACTCTATTACGAATGCCATTTAGATGGTCTTAAATATAGAAAATCGATATCAACAACTGAATTCATGCCCACCATCTTGGCTATTTAAAATTTTTAAGAACTTATCAGAAATTGGGCTTGTTATTTTAACAAGAGATTTAACACGAGTGTTACGCTAACACTTGTTGGTGAAATGCAAATTTTGTTTAACTATTGCGAAACTGCTGTTAAGTCTTATCATCTGTTGGTGAAATCGGGCATAAGAGCGCTGTAATGTGCTTACTGATCCGCAAAAATTACCGCTACTCTGTAGAGGGCACTATAATTTCAGGATAGACTCGCCAGTCAACTATGACGTCATTCTTGCTCAAACGGAGGGCGGGAAATAACGAATAAAATGAATACCGTGTGTATGTAGCTGCAATATTCATAATACAAGTATTTAATCCATACGGATCAATATACTTGCCATTAATCTACTTCATAATGACAATCAACATCCAGTAGTAATACGAGTACGTTTAGAAATATTGATAGCTTTAGGGAAATTAAGTAATCTCACAAGATATATATTAGATTCAGGTGTTTCTCTGGATTCTCATCTTGTCAATAAAACGAGAATCGAAATTCTCGGCAGCATTAGAAGTTTTGCATTGGAAGTGACAAATATAATTAAGACATACTCGCTGGTCTCTAAAAGGATATGGAAATATAAACTGACGCTGTCAAATATGTTAAGGTAATATCTTAAGCCAATTGATAATGCTTAGGAAGAATATGAAGTGCTCTTGTTTCACCTCTATGTGATACTAACTTTTTAAGTGTTTAAAAAGGTGTAATATTTGGTTCAAGTCACCCCAGGGAGCTGAAGATTACTTTTGAATATAGCTTAGAGCGACTGTTTACGATCGCAGTAGGCTAACAGCTGCGTTAATATCGTTGCAGAATACTACATTCACAAAGTAACTATTTCAAATACGAGGCATGTTTTTCAAGTCAGTACCGTTTTGCGATTTCGCCGCCGCAGCGCTACGGTCGGCGTTCCGCGCATGCGCGCTGGTTACCTGCATCTCTTGTCTACGAACTGACGCCACTACGGTCTGATACTTCATTGTACACGTTGGTTACTAAGTGTTTAAGATGCCTCCGACAATCGTGAGTCCCGCCGATTGTGAAGTACGGGCTGTTATGCGATTTCTTAGTGATAAATGCGTAAAACCGATCGATATTCAACTTGAGATCTGTGAAGTTTACGGACAAAACATTGAGTGATGGAATGGTAAGGAAATGGGTCAGAGCATTTAAAGATGGCCGCACAAATGTGCATGATGAACGGCGTGGGCGTCCTTCGGTCGTTACTGAGGGTTTGGTGCAGAAAGTGGACGAAAATGTGAGAGAAAACAGACGTTTTACAATTTCATCATTGTGCGACTATTTTCCTCAATACTCTCGTAGTGTTTTGTATAGCATTGTGATCGAGAACTTGTTATTACATGAAATTGTGTTCACGTTCGGTTCCGAACATGTTGACGGATTTGCACAAAACCAAAGTTTAGGCAGTGCTTTGAGTTTCCTTGAGCGGTACCACAATGAAGGTTAAGATTTTTTAGAGCAAATTGTTACTGGTGACGAAACATGGCTGGCCTACGTCACATCAGAATCGAAACAACAATCTATGGAATGGCGACATTCATCATCACCCACAAAAGTGAAGCTTAAGCAAACAATTTCTGCCCGGAAAATCATGTGCAGTTTTTTGGGACAGAAAAGGAGTATTGCTGGTGGAGTTTCCGCCTCGTAGTGAGACAATCAATGCAGCGTCTTATTCTGAGTTATTGTTCAATCTGCACCGTGCAACCCAGAACAAAAGACGTGGCAAGTTGAGTAAGGGTATCGTTCTTCTGCATGACAATGCCCGTCCTTATGTGGCTAATCGGACCAAAGATCTCATCAAATCTTTTCAATGGAAACTCTGGATCATCCTCCATACAACCCTGATCTGGCGCCCAGCGACTAGCATTTGTTCCTGCACTAGAAGAAACATCTGGGCGGTCAGCGTCTTCAAGACGATAACGAAGTCAAAACAGTTGTGATACAGTGGTTAACACGTCAGGCGGCAGAATTTTATGAGGAGGGTATTCGAAAACTGGTGCCACGTTATGACAAGTGCTTCAATGTTCACGTAAATTATGTAGAAAAGTAGATTAAGGTACAGGCTTTAATGTAAAAATAAAAATATTGCGATATCTATGCACGTCTTTTTAAATTCCAAAACGGTGCTGACTTAGAAAACGTGCGTCGTAATTTGGTCATATTAAGGGCACTGGGAGGTTATTTTTACCCAGACAGGGCTAGTTTTTAACAATATTGCAATATAAATATACAAAGAAACTAAACTTTGCAATAAATTTAAATGTGGTATGATTATAGTATAAGGATGTCTGCATTTAACGACTGTATAATATTTACATTAAGTTCATAAGGTTCCTTGCAAAAGGGGCCTAAGGCACTATGTGTATCCTGAAAGAAGTATTGCACCCTGTACTTCAGGTCTAAGTTCCTTGTAGGAATTTAAAGCTATAGGCACCACTCTCTTTCGTAAATAATATAAGACAGTTTTATAATGTAAACTAAATGAAAAGCACACAGTTTATGCTGTGCACATGAATAATTATTTTGTGTTAAAAGAAAGATTTCTAAGGACTGAATTTTACTTTATCTCCATTTTATAAATCATATGAATATAAAAGATTAATGTGTTTAGGGAACATTAAGCACTAAAAGCTTTGTATCAATATCTTTTATAGTTTTTGAGAAACGTGCACCTCTAATATCGGAAATCAAGGTTTTGGCAAATCACGATCAAAGATTAAGCCCCTTTCTTTTCTAAATTCTACATACTCTCAGAACATGCCTGCTCCATATTCCCGCTCAGTTATGCTTTCCTCATCTTTTCTTTTCCTTTTCTTACTTCTGTCTCTATTTTCAAGCAACTGAGCTGTTCTTTCTTGCCTCTGAGAGTCGACACACGTTTTTTTTAGACATGCTGCCCTCATATTTTCCCCAAACTTTACAGCCATTTGGCCATTACTTTATGCCTACCATCATTATAACAAATAACACTATCATATACACCAATTTTTAAAGTTTTTGGCCCATAACGCACAGTTTTTTGAATTCTTTCCCATATTATATGATGAGAACTTACATTTGGGGTTTGGGTTCGACCATGCAAGCACTCTCTCAGTAATTCATCTGGGAAACTTCCGTAAATAGTGGTTTAATTGTCAAAAGAACCTCTTCTGAAGGAGTGCTTATACATTTCTTTCCTAATCTAAGCTGTCTGAAAGCCACACAATGTATCTTCATCTTTAGGACACAAACCATGCTGTGAATTACTATCTGTGAATAATTTATGAAAATAAATGGCCCAAATAGCTTGTTTCATTTCTGCAGTTATTTTACCTGTATTTCTCCTGATAGCTAGCCCATAATACTGCTGGAGGAAGTCAATCTCACGGTCTGTTGGTCTTCCACTACCTACAAGTGGTTTGCCATCTGGAACAATCTTTCCCTTCATACTACATCAGAAAGTGGGCATGTCATTCTGCCTCCATCTTTAATTTAATGGATTAAAGGGCTTTAATACAAGCTGACACCGTATGTTATATATATATATATAATTTAAAAGATGAAGAATTATATAATTTTTAACATTAAAAACAAAAAATAGATTTTGTGAAGTCAATCGACGTCCCAGTACCCTTACACACTTAATGGGTTATAAATGTCTAAAACATACAAGTCGATTGCACTTACTTTTAACTTTCACTTTATTTAAAATACTAGAAATAATTGCAGCTTCTGGTGGTAAGTAACATAATTCAGCTTCAGGAATACGCAAAAATCCACTAAACAATGAAGACATTAACTTCACATTCATGGCCTTCATAGGCGACATATTTACCTTCTGGCACAGATTTTAATTTTTTAATGTACAGAGAAAAGTCTTCAGTAAAATCTGACAGTACAGCATAGCTCTTGGGAACCCCTGTAATGAGAAAACGAGGAAGGTTTTTATGAAAGAGAAAATAACTTCTTCTATTGAGCAAAATAGCTTACAGAGATTAGAATAATTAAAAATACATCCATGAAATAACTTCTCCAAAGGCTTCTGAAAACATGAAGTACTAAGCTGTTAGCAGTAACGACGAAAGCTTTTTTCGAATTTACTATTGAGATTGCAGTTAAAATGAGAATTAAACAGAAACTTTGATATTTAAGCATTCTTTAGCAGTTAATTTACCGCATGCTAGATTTTTTTTATGAAGTTCACTTACTCTCATAAGTTTCTTCACGATCACTTGTAGAGTTATTTGGCGGAAATAAGCTCAAGTTTGAGAAGCTGCATAATTATAAATTCCCGACTGAAATTGGCGTGCTATCATGCTACCTCGCAATTATACTACGTCTGTGATGTAATATAGACGAGAAGTGGAGCTTATATGGTAGACCGTACTTCACTCTTATCATTTACTTAAATGTATTGGCAGGAAAATGACTACATAGAATACAAAGTCATGTCCATACATTTTTCAGGGAGAAATTCTTCAGATATAGGCCTGCATAGCATATACCAAGTGTGCAAATATAGTTTCCGTTATGCAAATTTCCGAAAACCGTTATTTTTAAAAGAAACCCTCTTATAGCACTGCCTTTCTGGTATTTTAAATAGTCATATTGTATAAACTTGAATTACGATAGCTGAAGAGATTGAAGGCTGCAATTGTTAATATTTTAAGTTCAGGCAAGCACCCATAGCTGCCAGCAATCATTTGTAGTTGTATGAATTTGAGGAATGTTTTGCGGCGTTTTATCTATAAAATATTACAATTTAGTTAGAAAACTTTAGTTTGGGGTATTTTGAAGTCATTGAGTTTATAGAAAATAAGTTCTATTGGACTTAAAGATCTTAAAGGACTTCTTAGAGGAAAGGGATTAAAGAAGACTTATTATGGAGTTAGGCAGAGATGTTGCAAATAACGAACCGTCCCTATCCGTCATACCGAACGGGAGAGGGCAGGGTGGCGAGCTGCAATAGAGGCAGAGGTTACTGGAAAATTAACTGCTCCTTGCTTACGGATGAGGAGGTGATGACTGACTTCCAGGACTGCTGGTCACGATTGCGGGAATCCTTTGCTCATGCACCAAACAGAGTCGACTGGTGGGTGTGTAAAGCCAAACCTTCATTACGAAACTTCTTTCGGGCTGCTGCTGGTCGTCGAGCGCTGGCTAGAAGAGAAACCATGGAATATTACTTCCAAATCCTCCACGAGCTGCACGTACGCCAACAGCAAGGAGATAATGTTCTGCAACTAGTGCGGGAGATCAAAGAACACGTAAAAGCTCGTAAAACACAACAGCTTTAGGGGTATTTTGCCAGAGTACACTCGGAGGAAGTGCTGCATGGGAAGCAGGCGACTTTTTTCACTAGGCAAAGGAACGTAATCATTGTCGCCAGAAGATAATCGCACAACTTGAAATAGATCGACGGGAAGTTTCCACTACAGCCGAAATTGTTCGTAAAGTGAACAACTTCTATGCAAAACGATTCACCGGCCCCGCAGATCTCGCACACAAAGTAGAGGCATATATATCAAAATTTCTACCAGTGATACCGGAAGAATTGTGGCAGGATATGCCGTCGCTATCCAAATCCAGAGTTACTTGAAGTAAATCCAAAATTCCAAATTGCGTGCCTCCCCAGGACCTGATGGCTTGCCATATGGATTTTACAAGCAGTGTTGGTGTCACATCCAGAACGAATTATTACAAGTCTTTCAGGAAAAAACTTGGAATACAGAACATTTACCACTCACATTTGCAGATGGGATAGTGGTACAACTCCCGGAGGTGGCTAGACCCAAGTCCTTACAGGATTATCGACCGATCACGCTGTTGAACTGTGATTACAAACTGTTTGCTAAAATAATTGTTGGTCGTATGCAAAAGATACTACCATATACCATTAGCGAGTTCCAGGCCACAGTAAAGAAAGGAGCGACCCTGCAAAATACGTCAGCTGCCTTGAGAGGATGTATATTACATTGCGCACAGGAACATCAGTCTGGAGCTATTATTAATTTGGACCTCAAAAAGGTCTTTAACAGGGTTGTCCATGAGGTTTTGTGGAGACGTATGATGAAACTAAAAGTGCCTGATAAACTCTGCAACCTGATTCGAGCCATGTATGCTGGTGCCTCGTCAAAACTTCTCCGCAATGGTTATTTAACGTCTGTAATGCCGACTAAACGCTCAGTCAGACAAGGATGTCCCATGTCCATGATGCTATTCTCTCTGTATGTTGACCCACTACTCCGAGAGCTGCAATCCACACTTGATGGCCTTGAGGTATAGGGGCAGCGAATTGTTGTGAGGGCCTACGCAGATGATATTACGGTAATAGTTACCACCCCCAAGACAGTCCTCGCTTAAGAGATTGTTCACAATATTACGAGGGATCGACAGGGATGGCGTTTAATATGCAGAAGTCCGAGATTTTAGCCATTGGATCAGATCCGACGGACACATCCATCTTAGGAATACCTATGGTGCGGCGTAAGAAGATTTTGGGGTTTTACCTTAGTGATAACGAGACGGACATGAGGGAATATAACTGGACGATCCGGATTAATGTATTGCGTGGGATGATGTATAAGCAGAAACTCGGGATGTTGAATTCTGTACAACGTATACGATGTTGTGACAGTTTCGCGCTCAGAAGGATTTGGTACCTTGCACACATGCTACCACCAACAAAGCGGCTTTCCCAGAGGATAGAACCAATCTTGGGCTATTTCATCTAGACAGGGAAGCTCTGTCGTGTTGCGCGGGCTCAACTGCGCCTCCCGAAGGGGCAAGGTGGTTGGGGATTAATAGAGGTGGCTCTCCAGTCGCAAGCCTTGATTAAAATGCTCCTGCTTGACCCAAATAATCAGTGATCCCGTGGACATCATGATACAACGCACGCACATTGATTTTTGGCGCCAAGGACAACGTGGCAAGGTAGCCGAAATTTTACGAGACATATTACGCTTTGGAGCGGTTACCCCCGAAACACTGTATAAATGGTGATAAGTGAACAGTGAAGAACATCTAACTGCTTGACTTTGTCAAGCAGTTAGAATTACCCCGTAGGTACAGATAAAATATCCGCAGCTGCCCTGGCAGTGCATATGGAAATGTTTTGGCCTTCAGCAACTGAACACCATATGGTTAGCGGTGACACACGAAATTATAAATGAAATTCTTCCATCGGCAGAAACTGTACCGCCACAGAATGGCTAACTGCCCGAGATGTCCTATTTGTTCGGCAGCAAATTCATTTCCGCATCGAGTAATGGTATGCTCCGGAAAAGCTTGGATATGGAAGTGGGTGCTAGACAAATTTAATCGTTGGATACCTGCCGGATGGGATGCTTAACATGAAGATATATTACACTAGAATCTTCCTAAGGTGAACCCTTCATTACAACGTGCACTGTCTGGCTGATAATGGGTGCAGTTGCATGGTTAAACACACTGGACACGCTGGCTGATTGTTCGAAATGACGTCTCAGGCGATTTTTGCGCAATGAGATGGACAATGATCCAGCTTAAGAAAATAGCACCCTTCAAACCGTGGATAATGCAAGTATAAGAGATATAGGCAATATAATACCCCTTTCCGACATCATTCCCCTCCATGTAAGATAAGTCCGCTCTGTGGGTCAGTGGTTAGACTGCTTAGCTCTCACCAAGGCGGCTCGGGTTCGATCCCAGGCGACCGCAAAGTGAGATTTTTGGTGGACAACACGGCGCTAGGACGGGTTTTCTCCGGAACCTCCGGTTTCCCCCGCCATCTCATTCCACCGGTGCTCCATCTTCATCTCATGTATCATCAGTGTCACCGCCTGCGGTGCCGTATGTAGTAAAAGCGGGCTTTAAACACTACACTACACTCCATGTAAGATAGTGAGGTAAAACAAAATAAAATAGTTATAAATAGGTTCCCTTCCTTCCTCCCTCCCTTTCTCCCTCCCTTCCGTCCTCTCTCTCTTAAAAATTGATTAAGTTTAAAATAAAATTATAAAACGGGATAAAATACTCTAGTAGCCTATAAGACCTCAAAATAATTTGGCCACAAAAAAACCGGATGGCTCAGGCGGTTTAGCCTGTGGCCCGCATTCGGGAGGCCCAGGTTCGATTCCCGTTGCCGAACTACCTGACCCATGTGTTTTTCGGGGGTTTTCCCGGGTCGCTAGGCGAATGCTGGGTAGGTTATTTACGTCTCACGAATTTCCTGTCCCTCCATTTCATCTCCATTATCATTTTATATCATCTCTCATCTGGTGGTCTCTTTCAGGGTAGAAATGTCGGCGGGTGTCTCGGCGGTGCGTGGCTGGATATGCTCTGAGGAGAAGTACTTCCTCCTCCGGTAGCTCGCTTGCCGGCCTCAGCTCCTCTGCTGGGACCATTTCGGGACCGCCAGCAGGGGACCTTTGGGGCTAGGATCGCCTCCCTGGGAACATTAGATTTCAGCTGCTGGGCTCGTTGCCGTTCCGCTGCGTGTGCGTTGTCCTGGCCTGTCGAAAGAAGTTTCTATCCAAGTAAACTGTAGGGACCCTGCCCTCTGTACTGTTATGGCTGCTCCTTCGGTCGGCCGCCCTCTTGTCTCTTTCGTCTCATGCTTCCTCCCGGAGGTGCCCCACATACGTACCGGATACCCACAGTAATGAAATCCCAATCCCCTATCCGTCATACATCTGGCGTTTGTATACAGCATTTATGAGCCCGTGTTTACTACAATGAACCTTGACTTATGTTTACATTTCTTGTATTCGCATACATATTTCGTATGTAGGTAACTTGCAAACATGGAAGTTAATTACGATGACTCCTCTTTCAGATTCTGTTCTTTGCTTTAAAACTATATATTTCTAGGCAATAGTCAATTTATTATATGCAAAGATAATTATTTTGCCAATTCAAAATCGTTCATCTCTGTTTATCCGTAGTACCAATTTCTCGACGCTTAATTGGAGATATGAGAACGAAGTTAACATTTAAAAATTAGGGTCAAGACTCCTATAATCTTGGCAAAAATTAAAGGCACATGGAGGCGGGCCGTACAGCAGACGCCAACGAAACCTAAGCTTGCGACTCCTACCAGCGCTGCTGAATGTGTTACACGCATCTCACGCGCCTATCTCATTTATTACTCTCGGTTAAATATATCAAAGTGACAGATGCCAATCTTATAGGAAATAATTTTATTTCCTTAATATGATCGACAAAGAATCCTGTCTCTACGATACTTACAACCCGAGCGCTGCACGTTTCATCTTCACATGGTCATGGTTACTCAACATCCATCCATTCAACACAGATAAGCCTGAAAAACACCACCATTCCTTCCTCACGACGCTTACCTGAAGCATAAATTAAACAGTGCACCCACCCAGTGTTCTCGAAGTAGTCGTGTGGTGTTTTGTTAAAGTGAATGGCAATGTTAAGTCGTGTCAAACTCGAGCTGCAATATTTTTAATATTATACTAAATTATTGCTATACACATCTTTTGTCCGGTGTTTGTGATGAGAGCGCGTGAACCCTGAGAAGTGATTTTTTGATCAACAAACTTGAAGTGTTGCATTCTCAGGGCAGAAAAATTATATTTAATGTGAACAAGTTTTTACGAAAGCTCTCCAATACAGAATGTATATGATATGATATATTTATTGTGCATATTCCAAAATTTTACAGTTTACAACTTTTCGCTACATTTATTTTTCGTTACCTTGTTGCTACCTTGGCTTGCATGACACCCTGGTCTTTTACTCTGCCAGGTAGCTCTTAACCTCCATACCTCCTTGATTACTTAATTAGTCCCTTGCTTGCTCCTCTTCCTTTCTTACATATTTTACATTTCTGGCCCATTTTGCTTTTACTTTCCTCAAGAACTCACTAATATTTCTTAACTTCTTTTCCTCCCTGCCCGTTAACATTTTTATAGCTACTATCCTCTTCTCTAGGTTTTTCCATTTTTCTTCCCAAACCTTTGTTCTCCATTTCGCAACCTCCTCGCTTTCTATTACATAGTGTTCTATGCTTTCTTTTGTCCCACACAATTCATAAATTCCCTTTCCCCTACCTCTTATCCCTCTTAGAAATATTATTCCTGTTCTCATCCATGCTAACCCTTCTCTCTTGCCTATTGCGGTAGTCTACATATGCTTCTCGTGCCCAGTTTATTTTTATTTGCTTGTAAAATTGTAATGATTTCCTATTTTGTAGACTCCCCCATATTTCCTGTCTTTCTATATCTTCTATTCTGCATTTTATTAATTTACCCACATCGCATGTATTCCTTTCCTCTAATCTCCATATATCTCCCATTCCTATTTTTTCCATAATTCCTCCTATCTCTGCCCACCAACTATTTGAGTTCTATAATCTTTTTTGCTACCTCATGCATAATTTCATAATTTCCCCTTCTTCTTTAACCAAACACCGATACCAAAATTTTATTATTCTTTCCACTAATATTCCATTTCTTCTTGTCTTCCCTAATTCTACTTAAGCTACTTCCCTAGGTGCTGATCCTGGTAAGCCTAGTGGCTCTTTACAAAACCTTTTGTATTTTCGGTACACGGTTTTGTTTACCTCTGTGCCCCCCCCCCCAGATATCCACTGCATACAACATTTTGGATTCAACTAGTACTTCGTACATTCTTTCTAACCATTTGGTTGTCATTTATAGTTTATATTTGCATATTCTTAATCCATTCATTGCCGTCCTTCATTTTGCTTTCATTTTTCTCCTGTGTGCTCCCCACCTTCCATTGTTACTCAACCTCCTAAGTATTCAAGTTCATTGACTATTTCTACCCTTTTGCCATTTAGTACCCATTTTTCATCTATTTTTAGTTGAACTCCCTTCTTGAATACCGTAACCTTTGACTCATTTGTTTTTTATTCCCCACTCTTCACAAAATTTCTGGATTTCATTTATTATTGCCTTCTGCAAACCTACCGTTATAGAGCCTACCATTAAGTCATCCGCATATAACAGTCCGGGAATGTCTTTGCTTGCTATTACCGGACAGCGCTTATTTCCTTCTTTAGCCTTGTATATTATCTCATCTATAAACAAGTTAAACAAAATTGGACTCATTTTGCATCCTTGTCTTAGGCCTATGTTTTGTTCTGTCATCTCTGTAATTACATTTTTCCCACCTTATAAAAAAGTTCACCCCTTCATAGCTTTTCCCTACTTTTATAGTTTATTTGTCAAAATCCAGTAATTAACTGTAGAAGATTGTGGTGCAAGTAGTATACAGTGTCACGAATTCGTAGTGAAGCAGTTTCATTCTTAGAAAAAGGGAACGTGCCTGTATTTCAATCTCCGGGAAAGACACACAAAGTTGGTAAGCAAGTTATTGCATTGGAAATAGAGCTTGCTGTTCCACTGCTGTAACGTGTGTCAAGGTAAGACTTTAATGTTTCAGGAATATTTAGTGCACTGTTTTATTTACGGGAAAACTAGGAAGAATTTTTGCTGGCGTATAAAAGGTGCTCTTATGTACAGAACATCTGCCGTTATATATACCATTCTTGGCAACAGCGATGCGCTTTTGCACCAGAGAATGGAATTGGAGTATGAACGCTCAATCGTTATTAAAGTATAATTAAATAAAATGCATGACGAATTCGGAATTAACGTTTATGACCCTAAGTAATATTAAAAGGCCCTCTCAGTCAATATGTAGGATTTAGATGCCAACAGGTAAGTCACAGGACTATCAATACAGAGAAATTGACAGAACCAGATCTATTTTTTCATTATTAATAGTACCTACTGCTTCTTATCAGCATACATCCATGCACTCTACCGTACTTACACAAGACCGTTGGTACACTTCATATTCTTAAGAGATCTGCAGGGACCAAAATTATTATTATATATTTTTTTTTTTTTTTTTTTTTTTTTTTTTGTAATTTACGTCCTCCAACGTTAAGTCGTATCGGACGAACCAAAATTGTTAAGTTCGACTCAGACAGAATATATAGGTTATACTCGTACTGTACCACTTGAGGTGGTCCGGCCCGTAACGAACCACGTCGAGCCCTCCCTTGTGCTCAACGCCTCACAATTAAGCATCGGTGGCGTGAGGAGGTTAAGGAAAGGGTGATTGTAATCGGTTCGAGGTGACTTGTAGCTCCCGCATGAGAACTCTCATTTGTACTTCAGGTGTGGGTGCGTCCTGACTGGTTGTGAGTTGAATGATGATACCTCGAATCTGGTAGACAGAAGTATGTTGTCCTTAGGTTCCTTTGCTTGCCACCGTAAAGTCGTCGTTGGTGTGGTTGCTATGTTTAGTGTCACTGTCAATATTGTGATGTGAAGGGCAGGGGCAGTAGCACTGCGTAGTCGAATTGGATATATTTATCGTCTTTCCTAAATATTACTCTTTGCGCCAACTCACTGGAGAGATTGTCAGATATTGCACTTCGTCTCTGTGCATGGCGCGGAAGTGTACTTATTAGGCGGCGCCATCACTTTGAATTACCCCCACTCTAGGTATATCTCGGAGTTCGCAAAATCACATGAACAAATATCAGTTTTATATTGGCTGGTAACTATCTCCACTTGAGATCAGGATTCAGAATTTCCAGTTTCGGACCTGTTATCAGAGACGCTTTCTCTAACGGTCCGCATGCAAAAATTTATGCTGGAGCATGCGTTCTGTGCGTCTGTCAAATTCGGTTGTCAGAAGCACACATGGGATTTTAACAATGGGTTGGTTCCCGACTGAGAGGCGCCAAATTTATCTTAAGGGCAAAACAGAGAATAGAGTACGGTTGTTTGTTTACAGGGATTACAAAGGGAGTTTACTGACCTTCGCAGAGTGGCCTTCTCACTGTGGCGGTCTCCGGAGTATATGCTAACATTATGGCATATATATATTCTGGTATGCGTCATTTATTTATATTTACTCGTATATGTTTATTTTTGATATCAAGTTTGTCGTCTCAGTGTTCCTAGGTGACAGGGGCTGCGTCACTCAGCCCAGATTCGATTGTATAATTTTGTTTTAAATAAAGCTGTTTTGCAGATATTTAATAATAATGATGGTAACACTATTGGTTTATGAAGCGCTAGTGTTTGTGGTGTGAACGGACCGGTTTCGATTTCAATACAGGTAAGCAGTTCTTTTCACTTACTGGCAGGTCTGGTAAACGATGCACCGGGACAACAGAGGGGCCACTTCAAAGAAATAGCGGCGATTGATATCCCGGAATGCAGATGTAGTACGCGGCATTTTATTCACCACATACTACTTCTATTGCTGCACTCAGCCCGAGATCCCCTGAGCTTGTGTGGACAGAAGCAGACGAAGTTTATACTTATGGTGTTAAGTTTTCTAGATTTGGCCCTAGCAGAGTACTACGATTAAATTGATATGTGTATGCTGTAATGACTTTGCCACTGCACGTACCTTAACATCGTGGACCACAATGGAATCAATTAACTTCATTTTGTTTATTTTTCCTTTAAATGGGAACTTTCTTATTAGTTTTGATTTATTAAATATAGTACTAATGACTATGATTTAAATGCACAAGATTAATAAAATTACACTGCAAATGAGATGCACGGGTAGAATCTCGATTTTGTCAGCTTTATTTTTAAGTCGAGCCCGGCAAAGATATTTAAAGTTAATCTAGAATTTGGCACTAGGGTGTGTCCCGAGTTCGTGCAGACCACTTCTTTTATTCAAGCTTAATCATTTTCACCACTGCCGGGTACCTGCTGACAGTGTATAGCTGTGTCACACTTTATTGTACTTCTCATCGGTAGCCCGTTTATATTGATTGAATGTGCCAAGGCTCACGGTATGTACTATGTATGCATAGGTATAAGGCTCTTTCCCGTCACATGCGAACAAGAGAGCTCCAGTAACTTCAGTTTTCATTGCGCTATATTTGTATAACCTCCAGGCATGTGTAAATTGTTACCTTTTAAGTAACAAATATATCCAATTCTGGATTCCTAAAGAAGTACCCGAATCTCAAAAGATATTCCCAACTTTTTAGCTGAGTGGAATTACATACCGTCCTATATCTCCTAACTTGCTGGTCTGGAGGTTTCGACTCAAGAGCTAGTTGTATCTTGTGACTTTATGGGTTCGTGGAATTAAAAGTCCGAGTTGCAGATATTCCAAATGTTCTTTACTTCCCTAGAAATACTGTTCAATTCTCACGTAACATTACGTCACATACACAACACAATCCACCAAGGTCGATGACCACACAAACAGCGTTCTGATTACATCTATTTACAACACTGCTGTTACGTCTGTTTACGACTGCTCCTTGGCGAGTCTTCGCTTCCTTAAATACCTCATCTGATAATTCCAGACTGTTCCAGAACAATCAAGAAACCGAATAATCTCTATCAATCAAGATGTCACCAGAAATTTCCATTTATCTCTGTTTCGGCAGACCTTTATCTGCGTGCTATCTTTATCAGTTCCTTTGTGTAAAGAAGCCGCATTATCGCTCCGGGCGAACCTTTCATGTGTGGCGCCGCGACAATATTGTCACCCAATTATCGGAATGCACGACAAACTGACGGCTGAGTGAGGGACGGGAAGCATTTGCCCACGCCTACCCATTTATCTTGTAGCGCTAAGGAGGGGATGGTTGGAAAAACATCACTAGCAATCAGTTTCCCCTCCCTTCTGCCGTCTGGAACAGTCGGGATGATTCACTGAACCGCGAGACTTCCAGAAACAGCGATCTCCCTATATAAGGCCTGCAGTGGGCGAGTCAAGGTAGTTCTTGGCGAGCAGCCGGAGGAGCGCTGTGCCAGCGAACGGACGGGAAGACTGTACGTGCATCAGAGTAGTTGTACGTAATTAAGAGTGCGGAGTGGTCCTGTGACAGACGAACTGGTGAATTGTAATTGTGTGCGCTACGTAATTCTATGTAATCGGCAAGTGTTCCAACTGTAATTCGGTGGAAATAAAGAACATTTTAAGATTATGCAATTTGACTTTTAATTCTACGAACCCACAGTCACAATATCATTTATATAATTTCCAATATTTGAAGAGGAAGGCGTAGTTTGCTTGTGCCTTCTACGAATATACCTATTACTACTAGCTAGACTGAGTTTTACTTCGCTAAGCCGTAAACATTAGATAGGAAAGGTATTGCATTCCTCCCCAAAATATTCGATGTCCAGGTTTCAATATAGGTACATATTTTGTGATTCTCATAATTAAAAAGAATGGTAAAGGAAATTAGAAACATTTTAGTCCATGCGGGTGGTATTATGACTTTGTAGGTTCGTATAATTAGAAGTCCAATTTGCAGAAATTCAAAATGTCCTTTATTTGCGTAGAAACACTTCGTAGCAGCAGAATTACATCACATATCAATCTACAGCACCAAGGTCGATGAACACAGCAAACGTTCTGATCACCTCTGCTTACAATACTCTTGCTACAACACTTTACAGCTGTTTGCTGCTCGCCTCACAGTTTTACAACTGTCCGCTGGCGTGTCACAATCTCTTATCTATCTCATTCTTAAATTCGAGAGGTTTCTCGTACAAATCAAAAAACAACTTTTTTCTGTCAATCAAGATATCACTAGAGTCTTCCAAACGTGAAATCCTATCTGTGCCGGCAAGCCCGTAACCTCAGCTGTCTTTATTCACCGGCTTTTTGTGTACACTAGCCGCGCTATCGTTACCTGCTTATGCAAGCTCTTTGTTACCGTGAAACACTATCCACCGTCTGTTATCTATTTGCGCCGAAATTTTTATTCCCGTTGCCGCGACAATATGTACGCCGTTGAACAGCATATGTAAAAATGTCGGATGAGCACCCAGTATCTTAAGGATGCAAGAGACATTTTCAATATAATATTTATACATTCCTTACTCTTTGGATAATAAAGTAATTTCATTTACTAGGATGTCTGTTATCGATTTGGATTAGAATTGACTATATTTAGTATTTTCGCATACATAATTAAGTATATAGTTTATATAATTGAATTATATGCGAGTAGTTTATAAAATATTTATATAAATGAATTTGTTATAATTTTGTGAGTGTGTAGTACACAAACATGTATGTATTATTAAAACGCGTATTTTTGGTGACGGTTTTCAAGGTATTCCTCCCTATTGGGTTGAATTCTCCGTGCATATAACTGAAATGTACACCAGTGAAGGCTCCATTATTTAACTGAACGTTGAATAAATTTGTACAGTGAGAAAATCAACAGTAAAAATGCACTGAATAAAAACGGAGTTATTAAAGCAATTTGTGCCAAGTTTTAAGGTTATTTTGCTATACTATCCGTTTGTAACACATTTCATGTCGCATTTGATATTTTCCATGGAGCAGAGAGAACCAATTACAGGCGAGGCCCCATGTGCTATGGCCAACAGCACCCTATGCCCAGAAGGGGCACAGATACACGCACTAAAAGATCCCTCTACGTGTTATTTTTGTATATTAGGTTGATGTTTTCGTGCACTTTACATGCAATTGACGGGCCCGCGTATGTGAAAACAAAGCTAGCATGCGTTGCAGTGACGATGGAAGCTGGGCGTCACCAAGCGTTCATTATGCCTTACTTATATACAGAGGCAAGAATTTTGTTTTTAGTGACTTTTTGCGCGAATTTTAACGAATTTTTTATTTTTTTCTAGAATATTTTCCTTTATCGATAAATGAAAACATTTCTATTTCTAGTCTGTTTATCAAAATTTACATTTGTTACTAATTACATAAATATAATTTAACGTTCATGTCCTTCTAGCATGAAGCTAGAAGACGTGAAAAATGTTCACAAATTTAACGAAATTAGATAAAATTTAACACTTCACAAAGCCAATGCAATGACAACACCATGCGCACTGGAAGAACAGCTAAGCGGCGCAACAATAAACTGACACCACAGCATCCGACTGGTCCGCGATACTGAGAACTGTTTGTCGTATGCTAACTAGAAATGTTATTTGATAGCACACCGTGCACAGCAAACGTTCCTATTATACTGATTCCAGGTACTGAGAAAATTAACTTCTTGGAAGCTACCCTCAGACATTACATTAGCATGTAATATTGTCCCTCAGGGCAAGAATGTGTTCTGAATGTTTAAAAAATAAATACAAACACCTTTTAAATACAATATATAAAATACATACACGAATTATAACAACTAGGGTGAAAATAATAGCTGAAACACATTAGTGAAGAACATGAATTTAAAACAGGCAGAGCATGCATAGATAATGGCTTTACAATAAAAGAAATAATAGGAAAACGAAGAGAATTTAATCTTGAAACCCATCTAGTATTTATAGATCTAGAGAAAGCGTTCGACAAACTTATCCGGTTATTGTTATGAGATATAATATGTAAAAAGGGATACCCACTACACTTAGTTAAAATTATTCAAAGCTTATACAGAGATACGAAATTGATAATGGAAATGGAAGGTGAAATAGCAAATGAATTCGAAACATACAAAGGACTGAAACAAGGATGTAGTCTATGTCCAATTCTTTTTAATATATATATGAAATTATAATAGAATGTAAAAAATTAGTGCATGAGGGGATTAGATTAGGACAAGGAAGAGCAGTAAACGCTCTTCTATTTGCAGATGATACAGTTTTAATCTTTGACAAGAAAGATAGACTATAGAGAGGAATATATCAACTAAACCAAATTTGTAAAACATATGATATGACAATATCAAAGACAAAAAAACAAAAGTAATGGCATTCTAGGGAAAATACCAAATAAGGACCAAAATTGTAGTAGAGGAAGATATAACAGAACAAGTATCGCACGTTCAATACCTTGGCTGTAATACAACCTATGAATCGGAAAATAAAGATATAAGGAATAAAATACAAAAATTCCAAGCAGTTTGCGGAACAACTAACAGAACCCTCAGGAATAAAGCAAGGAAAGAAACTCAAATATGATTCTACAAAGTGATGGCAATCCCAATACCAAACTATGGAAGTGAGACATGGATAGAAAGGGAAAAGTAGAAGAGTAAAATAGAAGCTGCCGAAATGAGATTCCTACGATCAATCGAAGGATATACAAGAGAAGATCATATTAGCAATGAAATTATTAGAAGGGAATTAGAAGTGCAATCGTTATTAGAAGAAATCCAAAGATACAGAAACAAATGGGTCGAACACCTTAATCACATGCCAAGAGAAAGAATACCAAAACAAGCCTTCAATTATAAACCAAGAGGACGAAGATCAATAGGACGCCCCCTAAAGAGATGGCTTCAGGAAAGTGAGACCGGAACAGGAAGAACAAGAAAACCAGAATGAATACAAACAATACCTCACTGAAAATCATCCAGATTTAGAAGCTTAACCGTTCGCATTGCCTGTACTGACAAGCTGGAAGAGCTGGTTTAATTCATTTTGTTTACTTTGCCAGCTATTTTGATGCAATTGTCGATTTCTTTTGTGAAAAGAAAAAGTTTCAATTCCTGTGCAAAATTTGTTAAATCATCATTTTTGAAAAGCCAAGTGCTACAATATTGTAAAGGAACTAGTTTTACTTATGTAACAGGATGCGAAATACTAAAGTTGTCAACTTCTGAGTGTTTTTAAATGCCTGGAAAGGTTCTTTATGAAGCTCTGGCAGCTTTCAGTAGCTCGCGCCATTCTCAAGTCTTTAAAAGGGGCTCTGCAACACGAGTTGTTACCTACATGTCTGGTATAGATAAGATTTATGCGAAACACCTGAAGCTTTCCTGGTGACGAATACGCTCACTTTGTTCTCGGGCAGCCAGCCAGGTGAAAAGATGATTAGATAACAACGCTTTCGTAGTGTGCATCTCTCCATTCATCAGGATAATTATAAAATGTTATACCACAAATGAAATACCACAAATGAAATACTGGATATAACAACTATAAACAAAGACAAAACACTATCAAAGTTCCTAATACTGAACAAAGGACTGTTTTCAGTAAATTCAATGCGAGGTCAGGAGATGGCGTGAGTATAGAAAATTGTGTCAAAGAAACATAACTACTTAACTTGATTATCAAACAGTATTGATCTGTGCTTCTTAATTCGATTGACTACGATTTTTAAGGCCGGTTTCCAAGAGGAGCCGAACAGAAATCCAGCATCACGATTAAATCCTTAAATCACGATTAAATTTATTAAATCGTGATGCTGGATTTCCGTTCAGCTCCTCTTGGAAACCGGCCTTAAAAATGGTCATCAATCGAATTAAGAAGTGAAGATCAATGCTGTTTGATAATCAAGTTACGTAGATACGTTTCTTTGATACAATTTTCTATACTCACGACATCTCCTGACCTTGCATTTAATTTACTGAAGTCTTTTGTTCAGTAATGCGAATTTTGATTGTGTTTTGTCTTTGTTTATAGTTGTCTCCTGCGCCGTGGCGTAGCAGGCTAAGCCAGCATGCCTTGGTCCCTGGCCACGGAAAGTGGCCCGGGTTCGATCGCACCCATGTGGTGGCGATTTTAGGTCCCGGGTGTAGGACCGGTGCCCACTCAGCATCGTGAGGAAAGTGAGGAGCTTACGCTAGGTAAGTGGCCTTCGTCACGGAAACCAACATTCCGGCTGGGGGATGCCGAGATGCTGATATCTCCTCCCCGTATCGGTTGGATGATCGTCCACCTGTGCCGTGCGTAAGTGGGCGTGAGGCCGGCAGTCGGGTTGGTAGGCCTAGGCCCTCTAAGGGCTGTCGCGCCATGGGTTATTATTGTAGTGTTATATGCAGTATTTCATTTGTGGTTATAACATTTTATAAATATCCTGATGATGGGAGAGATGCACACTCCCGAAACGTTGATATCTAATCATCTTTTCACCTGGCTGGCTGCACGAGAAGATTTATGCGGCACAAAGATTGGGAAGTAGTCAAAAACAAAAAGTGTCCACTGTTCTTATTGGTTTGTTAATAAACCTTGTTTTAGATGGATAAAAATTTTAAATTCATTGCTACAAGCCCGCAAATAAGACATTGCAGTCAACAGTTCAAACGCCGGCGCTGAGCAGAGGGTATTCTTTCAGAAAGCGTATATTATCTTCAAAAATAACAGTATTGGTTGCAATGTTAAAGAAAACAACTCCTTAAAGGAAACTAAGACCTGAAGCTTTCCTGGCGACAAATACGCTCACTTTCTTCTCGGGCAGCCAGCAAGGTGAAAAGATGATTAGCTATTGTCACCCAATTATCTGAAGGAACGACCAACTGACAGCTGATTGGGGGACAGGAGGCATGGAGGCCACGCCTACCCATTTATCTTGTCGCGCTAACTGCGGTGATGGTTACGGAAGCATCACGTACCGTCTCTTTCCCCTCCCCCTGACTTCTGGAACAACCGGGATGATTCACTGAGCCGCGAAACCTCCAGACACAGCGATCTGCGTATATAAAGAAAGGAGTGGACGAGTCAGTTCAGTTCTTGGCGAGCAGCCGTGAAGAGCGCACTGCTAGGGAACGGACTGGAAGACTGTACGTGTATCAGAGGAGTTGTACGTAATTGTGAGTGTGGAGTGCACCTGTGTTAGATGAACTAGTGGATTGTAATAGTGTGCGCTACGTAATTCGATGTAATCGGCAGGTGTTCAAACAGTAATTTGGTGGAAATAAGGAACAATTTGAGTTTGTGCAATTGGACTTTTAATTCTACGAACACACAAAGTTACAATATCAACGTTTCGGGTGCGTGCATCTCTCACATCATCAGGATATTTATAAAATGTCATAACCTCAAATGAAATACTGGATATAACACAGCTATAAAAAAAGACAAAACTTTTTAAAGTGTTGAAACACCACGCAGTAACGTTTTCGAGGAATTAAGTAGGTGAGAATAAAAATCTACAAAACCTAAAGTTAATCTTTACATTTTAGATATTTTGTAAAACAGTAATAAGGTTGAAACGTTAAAAAAGATGGTAACCTTGTAGGACATTATCCACCAGTTTCACTAATATCCTCTACATACTAAATTATTCATGTGATTTTCCTATGCACTTTACCTCAATAATAAAAAATCTGTTTGTTTGGAACTTCAGTGTGACAATTTGATTATACTCAGGCGCATCGCAAGACCGCTGCGCTCTTTGCCTTCGCTCAAACAGAGCAATCTGTATATATTGAGTAATGAGATGACATGCTGTAAGCATGCCGCGCTGTTTCGATTGTTCAAATGATGAGCGACATTGGATATTTACTTGGGCATTTTCCCAATAAGGCTATATGCGTTTATAAGGATTCCTCCATGGTAAAATACAAGACTTGCGAATGGCATTCGCTTAGATACACTGCAGAATTAGCTCAGATTTATTTTACTAGATACCTAATGGTTTTCTTTTTTTTGTTTAATTTACGTCCGCCCCAAAGTTAAGTTATATCGGACGGTGAATGAATTTGGTGAAATGGTGCTCAAATGAGTCCAGGATAAGGGAAAACCCCAGAAAAAACCTTATCCAGGTAACTCACCCTGACCGAGATTCGAACTCGGGACCTCTTGAACGTGAGGCAGACATGCTACCATCTACGCTACCGAGGCGGGCTACCTAATAGTTTATTTATTATTGTCCTAATGCTCCTTTGTGATAAACGAATATAATCATCTGTATTTTTAGCTACATTGGAGCTGGTGTGTAAATCTTAAGGATTGAAGTTCTAAAGTATTTTTATAAATTGGCTACAGATAGTATTTAACATACTTGTGTATGTGATGACTTTTAGGTATTTCCATCAATAGCAATTGATTTTCATCGCGTCTGTTTATGCAAGGTTATCAAAATACAACCACAATGGCGACTACTTCGAAATCTACATATAGCAAACTTAATCATAAATCTCATTCTTGCTGTCAGGAAAAAAATATGTTCAACTTGAAGGGTTCTTGACGAAATTAAACATGGTTAAAATGTTAAAATGGGGAAGCACATCTGTTACCTAAATGCCCTTACTTAAGGGTCTTGGCTCCGCTAAGAATTATGCAGGGAACTTCGGATAGATGGGGTAAGAAGTCAAAGTTTCTATTAAGAGTACTAGTGGGTTAAGAGTAGTGTATATTGCATTTTCTACCTGATTATTGCAAATCAGACATCCCCCACTTGTACGCACCCCTTTGCCACGAATTCCCGAGACTGTGTTTGGTCACTTGGCTGTGGTTCGTCACAATAAGTGCGTGCCTGACTTGGATGTGAAGGGAAACTTGAACTGAAAGGATGATATATATTGTGACTGTGGGTTCGTAGAATTAAAAGTCCAATTTGCCGAAATTCTAAATGTTCTTTATTTCTGACGAAATACACTGTTCAACTCTCACGTAACATTACATCACATATCACAATCTAAAACACCAAGGTCGTTGACAATAAAAAGCATTAGCTTTCGTTACAATAACACTCTTTACAGCTGACTTTCGTTTTACACACAATTCTTGTTACACAACAACTCTGCTTACTACTGTCCTTCTGGCGTTTCACAATCCCTTATATATCACATTCATGATTACCAGACTGTTCTGTCAATCCCTAGATGTTTCTGGAAAACAAGGCATGTAATGACGTAATTCGAATATTCTATCACATTCTAGAAGTGTAACTTAATCTATGCCGGCGAGTCCTTTACCTCAGTTATCGCTGCCCGCCGGCGCTTGTTTATAATCGCCGCGCTATCATTAACTGCTTAGCAAGGCTCATCATTACCATGAAACTTTATCCGCGGACTGTTCTTATCTGTGCCGAAACTTTTATACCTATGGTCATGTCTATATATACATAAAATTTGCCTCTTTTTTGGATGGAATACTGTAATTGTTTCAACTTGTGGCAGAGTAAATAGAAGCAGTGGCTGCAATTCTTTGAGAACTGGAAATCCCAGAGAATAAACTTGGCCCAGTAAGTAATATTTGTACAGAAAATAATTGTGCTTTGTAGAAATACGACGTACAAACCTAGAGTTTTGTTATAATGAAGTCGTTGGTTTCAAAAGTGGACACTTATTATGTACAAGTTATGTTTTATGGTATAATTCTCTTTCTATAGTATAATTCAGGAGAAGCCTTGGAAGGGTAACTCACGTATGTTCATGTGCTGGTGTGCCTTGCCTACTCTGAGTACTTCTTAAAACCTTCTTGGATAACCCAATAGCGTACAGTAGGGGCAATTTATCGCTCCTGAGTATTGGTACGATCTGTAGAACTGCCCGCCTCTAGCGTAGGTGGTAGCGTGACTGTCTCACGTTCAAGAGGTACCGAATTCGAATCTCTGTGGGAGTGAGAGTTCTGGATTTTTTTGGAGTATTTCCCTTATCCTAATAGAATGTCAGATGACTCTAAGCTCTATGGACCCTGAGCTCATTTGAGCATTGAAACAAATGTTCATAATGTGGGTTGTAGAAAGAGGTTGGGTGATGATGGACTTCTTCGAAGTTATCGAAGTTTGATCTAGTCGTTCCTCGGCTGCTCTGGTATCTGCATGGAATTTTCTTGTCAGAGGTGGTCGCAGACATGGAAGGATAACGTTCTTTTAGATAAAATATTATTTATAATTTCCCCAACGAACCTCCAAACTTTGGATTTATTAAAACTGAAACTTTTTTAACATAAATCAATCGGTATCAATATTCTCTGGTGTAATTCTTTTAACTGTTCACCATTATTCACTTTCCTGTTGAACCAAGTAAAATATACTCATACATATATTCCTACACACAAAAATTCCTTTGCACATGAGCGTCTATTTGCGGACTTACTCACACGTCCTTTCACCATGGAAGTCAAATGACGAAGGAATCACCTCCGGTGCAGGTGCTTAGTCTTTTTGCCGTTGCCATAACGACAAATCATCATTCAACTTTTATACATTTCTTCATAAATTTTGTATAATAACTTTTTCATACCATTATTCAATATTCTAAATAATCCCTTTTACTTATTTAAATTATTAAATAGATTTAAATCATTTAATTCGTTTCAGCATCGTTTCATCCATTCCATTCATCGTCCGGTATGACTTAACTTTGGAGGACGTAATTTAAAAAGGAAATTCATAGACATAAATATTTTACTAAATTATTGAGGGTATTGTCCTTCGTATATTTTTACCCACTGGAAGGTTAAAAATGTTATTTAAATAATCTCCCGGACGAAATAATTTTAGATCTATAATCAAATGTTCAGCGTTCGGGCTTCTCCAGCCAAATGTTCGGGTTTGATTCCTGGCAGAAACGATAATTCTGAATGTGGGCAAATTTTAGTCAGAGTTAGTAAAATTAATTGTGAGACCTCTTGAATCGGAGTTATAACGCTAAGTCCCCGGTATGAACCAGGACGTTAATACTGTTATAAAGGAAATAATTTTTGAACAATGAGTTTTAGTTACGGCATTTTTATACGATATGCTTTTGAAGTTCGAAATTGGAGGTGCATACAGTGGCTTTAAAATTAGGCACATAGCTCAAATATATCTGATAACGCTTCAAAAGATTGTATTACGAACTTCAAAATTCAGCTTTATTTATCAGAATAAACCCAATATGATAACTTAGAAATACAGATAGAGGAACCTTCATTTAAATTATCAGAGTAAGTCTAACGTGATTTTTAGTAATGCAGATAAGGAAAACTCAAATTCTCATCATAATAACACAAGAGGTCAAACGGGAGTGATATATAACCTTAAAAGAAACCACACATCTATATGTAGTCAAACGATCCAAAATAAGAAGACCCACAATCATGCTGTTACCAGCTAAGAAATGAAACGAAGATGAAATACCGGGACTCGGTGGGTTTGAAAACACTTCCTTATATTGGTTTTGGTGGAGAATTACATCAAGTGGGTGGGTGATATAGGTAGGTGGAAAAAATAACATGGAACAACCTAGATCAGAGAGTCTGTGTAGTTCCTTTTAGTTTGACAGTTTCCACAAGCAAAGATTGATTTTATGCCACTGCAACTCATTGTCAGAAATTTTATTCTTTCACTGCTACTTCATAGATAAACTATCTATTTTGGTTTAATAGTTGCTTCTCCCATTTTTCAAAAGATATTTCTAAGTTCCTCCATCGCTTTTTAATTTAGGGAATATCAACTTCATTCTTCATATATTGTATCCATTGTGCATCACCTTCTTTTACTGTTTGTGCTGTATTAGGTTAAATCTTCCTATGTATAACTTATTTACACTGTGAAAAGAACCGAATATTTAAAGTTAGACGAGCTCGTCACTGCGTGCATTAGTATACGGTGTAGGGAATTAGAAGCATATGAGATGTAACTAGATGAAAGTCGACTAGTGACGAGCCTATCACAGACCTGCAGTGGTGCCTAGTTCAGTCACACAGCACAATGTCCAAAATGACTACTGGAAATTCGACACGTTAATGTCGTTATGTACAAATGTTACGTTGTAAATGTTTTAAGACAGTTCAGAGACCATGTTTCTGTAGCCCATACTTCTGTGTTCATGTTCCAGAAAGAAATAGTTCCAACCAAAAGAACATATACCTATTAGAAGTGAACCTCCCATGTTAATCGCTGACAACACGAGGTGATCGCAGCGCCCCATTTTTCAGCTGACGAACTAAATTATGAAAAATCACGTACCTAAATGTTCTACGTTGCCGGAATACTGTAGCTATATTTTTCATACGTGCTTAGCTGTTAGCTGGTGATTATGTTCCAATATCGCATTGCTACAGTTGCATTTTCTAAAAGTTCACATATTTATCTTATGTAATCTATAGCAATACAATATTAGAACATATAATCAAGTGAGTGTTGCAGTGAATTTCGTGCATGGCACCTGTACATTATTTTCTACTTCAATTACCGAAAAGTTTTGTATGAGCTTTCAAGGAATAAACAATAGGACGTGGTATTCGACACGAAAATTTGAATAATATTGTTGTGACAGTTACTGCTAAATTATTATTCTGGCTCATTTGTATAACAAATTAATTTGACATTTACTTAAATAACATAATTCAACTAAATAAATTACAAAGAATCTATAGCACAGCACTAGTTACAACACTAGCTATAACTCAAAACACATAAAAGTGATGCAACGTGGCTAACTCATTTAATTACAAAGAAACGGTAGCAAAACATTCTGTGTAATCATACACACATTTGTAAATCATTTAAATGATAAGAATAACACGAGTCACCTTTTTCATTTAGAACAAAGACACTTTAGCATAAAACTGCTGCGGTTGCACAAAGTGATGTAAATAACAGAAATGATAAACTAGAATATTTTACAAATAAGCTTTAACGTAACATTCTGTAATAACCATTTCCAAATGTTTTGGTGGCACTCCATGCTTTAAGATACGTCTAGAACCAAATGTGAAGTCATGTTCCAGAAAATGGTACTCGCACACATGAAAGGAAGCACAATTTGCACTGGAAATTTGACAAATCGTTCCACATCTTTCAGTTAACATTGGTTTTATACCTGAAAATAGCGGAACATAATTGAAATCTCCAACGAAGTTAAATGAAGTTCAACTTCAATATTGGAACCTTCACTTATTAATTTTTGTATCTGAAAATCAAATCAAAGTAATGTAATGCCAATAAGCTATTATTTTTCCGTGAATGGATTTCACAGCAATCCATTGAATAACGTGTTATAACATCTTAAAGTACATCAGCTATTCACAGTGAATCTCCAATAATAATTATAATTTTAAACACAAATATATGATTATTTCTGTGTACCTGGAGTAAGTAGCCAAGATCACGCAATGATTTATCAAATGCTCTTTCTTCCACAGGAACATGCAACAGTTCTTCTTCCACACTGAAATTTTCAAGATCGCCAAGTCACAAAATATCAAACAGCTACAAATTTAAAAGTAGTAGCAAAACTTGAATCAGCCAATCACCTTCGTGATCCAGTACGCGAGCGCCTCTATTTTCGGATGGCAAACTAAAATCTGTTGTTGCCATTTCTCCCATCTCGGCTTCACCCCTGTGGTTCCAACATCCAAACTTGAAATTTCTTTTCAGACAGCCGAGTAGCATATTACTACTCCGCCACGATAGGAATGTGCCCAGCGGGAATAGAAACTCAATAGTCGCGCAACAAGTGGTCATGGGAAATGCTGTCAGGTAAAGACTGTATCTACAGTTTCAAGTTGCATTTACTAGCAAGCTAAGACTTGGAAATGCAGTGCTGTATTCTTTGTGCAAACGCACATTTCTACCAAAGCTTTGCCACTCAACCCCCTATAGCCTCAAAACCTGACGATGTTACATATCGTAAACTACGTGTTTCAATTGGAGAAGGTGTTTGTCCTTGAGCGCTGCTAGTTGAGAACCAATCAGTCCTGCGGTGTTGTCGTATTGCATACCCCCTAAGTGGCGTGCGATGAGCGACAAACTAATCAATCTCTAATAAATACTATCCGCGCTAAGAAAACTTCAGATTTTACAAAAACTGTTCCACGAGGAAGGAGTAATGTATTTAACATAACCGTAAAACCTCATAATTTTAGCTCAAATAGTTTTCCTAATCCAAATAAATAGATAACATTATACTATAAAATGCATTGTGACGTAAGCGCTGTATTGAACATCATTATTAGTTGGCATGTATGCGTGAACGTATATTTGAAATTACTCAGAACTGAAGCGTAAACATTTGACATGACGTGATAAGAGAAACATGTACTTCGAATAAGCCAAGGTGTTCGTTAAATTCGGTGAGAGGAAACGATACACTTCTTGCTAGTGTGGCAGAATGTGTCTGGTCACATTTCTGTTTATGATGAGAGAGTTCAAAGCATCATTATTGAGTTTCTCTTCCATGAAAAAGTTTATCAGCCGAATCAATGGAGACGTGATCCTCCTTCCCTTCCCCTTACTACTGCTAGAATAATGCAATAGAGTTAATGCGGGCTAAAATTATGTTGCAAACAGAAATGTTTTTAAACTGACTGCCGTTGAATGACTTATTCACGAAGAAATTGACAAGGAACCCAACAATACTGGGAAAACTGCGTAATACATCAGATAAACTACAAGACGACGACTTTTGGAAAGAAATAGCAAGTAACGAGGTTTTTGAACCTATCATAAATTTCCAGTACTAAGACGTTGAAGACAATGACGAATTATCTGTTATCGTAACATTTACAGCTATACAAATGCACCGCTGGTATTTTCGTTGAATTAGAAAAATAAGTAATTCATAAACTATAATTCACGTTAAACTAAATATCTAAAACATTTGCGTAATATAGAAATATTCCACGCTGCAATTGTGACTTCAACAAGTGCATTATTTTAAATCTTTGGAAATTTCAGTTTGCGTTCCCTTAGGTCTTGCGGCAGGAACACTCGCAAGTGTGTGTGTGCGTGTGCGTGTGAAATATAAAGGGAGTGGGGATGACGAGGTGGCAACGGTGAAGGCTCTAACGCATCTGATTGGCTACAGGCGAGCACTCTTCCCATTTGAAACACATAATAAGCAAATGCTCACTCCTCTAAAGGCAGGGAACTCTTGTGCCACGCTTCTACTGGTGTAAATGGATGGAAAGCTCTTTCTACCCTGCAACGCAGCAGCCAAGCAGCAATAGGGCACACGGTTCTTCTTGGCGGCTCACTAGCGGAAGGCAGTAGGCAGTGTCCAAAATACTCAAGCTTCCGCTAGTGCACGCATCGTCTTCAAGCAACTGTAGAAACTGGTCTTACCGGCGAAGTAGCAGAAGGCGTAGGCCCTCACACTGGCAGCCAAAATACGAGCCACCGCACCGGCAGCAGCCAGCAACCAGCATTAGAGGGAAATTTTCATACTCCTCTTCTACTGTTTTCTATTTTTCTTGACAAAACACTTGACAGACCACGTGACAGCAGGTTCCGCAAGATCATAGCCAAGGGTTTTCGGACCAATGGTCCAAAACCCTGAGTCGATGACTCGTTCAGGCGCCTCCTTCAGGGGGGTCCGGTCCTCTGCGGACTGCCGGAGGGCAACTGCAATGACCCGACTCACGTCGGACGATGGACAGCAACCCTCCACCTCAACAGCACCCGATCCCGTGGCACCTGCCACCACGAAGACAAGGTCCATGAAGAGGAAAGCTTCGGCACCTCCTCAGGGCCTTGCACTGGTCACGGAGGCACCTTCGCCAGTGACCCAATATCCTCCTCTGCCTGACTCGGAGTCAGAGGATGACACCGTCGAGCAGGAGGGTTTCACCGTCGACCAAGAACGACGGCGGAGTAACTCTGGTCCTAAGCCAGAGGGCCAACCTGCACAGGCGCCTCAACCCCTTATCAAAAGGGGGTCCAAGCTTCCGCCCATCATAGCGGATAGCTTTAAAAACTTCGTGAATGTTATGCGAAAGCTGGCAGCCACGCTTCGAGGCCAAGAGGAAGCCTCGCAAGTTCTACATACATACCAGCAGTCCCGAGGATTTCGGGGCTGCAAAGCAGGTTCTGACGGACTGTGAAATACAGTTCTATTACTACACCCCGCAGAAACCCAACGTCGAAAGACGGGTTCTGCGGGGACTGGATTCGGTGTGCCCGCCAGAGGAGGTAAAACTCGCTCTGGAGCAGGAGCATGGTATCAAGGCCTCAGCTGTTGCCCAGCTGAGGAAGATAGTACACACATGGGAAGGCTCTGTGTGTGTACCCATGCCTCTTTTCCTTGTGGTAGTGGACAAGGTTCTTGGAGAGGCGGTTCAGCCCATCGACGCCGTTCGGGTGCTGTTCCACACAGTCGTGAAGGTTGAACGCTTTCACGGTCAGGGTGGACCTGTGCAATGCTACAGGTGCATTTGGTTCCATCACTCCAGCATGGAGTGCGAGCGTAAGTGAAGGATTGCGATAAAGCGCCAGAGGAGAAGAAAAGTGTGAACTGCCGCCAAGAGCATGTCAGCACTTACAAGGGCTGTGTGGCGCGGCAGAGGATCATAGAGAACCACCGCGGAGGCAATGCCGGAATGGCAAAAGTCCGTCCCGGAGTCTCATTCGCAGCAGCTCTCGGAAGGGTAGAACGCACTCTGCAGAGCAGGCGGCTCCTCAGCCCACTGCACCAAAACCTCCACAGGAGGCACCGCGCCCACAGCGTCCCAGAAAGGGCCGCAAGGCGCAACGGACAGCCAAGCCTGCCACACAGGCCGCAGGCCCTCCCACCAGGGAGGAGGCCCCAGCTGAGTCAACCGGCCCGGCCGTAGCGCCAACGCCGCTTCCAGCTGCAGAACCTGCTTCGACTAGGCCGCCTGCATCTGCGAGGGCTTGTGCAGCGGCGCTTGCATCCTTCGAGGGGACCATCTCCACGAAGGATGTCGACGAATTCCCTGTGGTTCGGTGACCTAATTCTGAGAGTTCTCCCCATCCTTAGGGACTGCAAGTAGAACATGGAAGACCCGAGGCTTGACTTCCTCGAAAAACACACCATCCTCCTCCAAACAATCGAGCCATTTTTTTTCCTGCGCCGATGAGTAATGGCCCCCCAACTTGTCAGGAGACCATTAAGTGCTGCGTTCTGGAACGCAATCGGTGTACGTGATCAGCGTCCTGGAATGTTGGACTTTGTACAGTCCTACGGGATTGACATCCTAATGATCTGCGAGACGCACCTGAATGCTGGTATGGACTTCTCGCTGCCAGTTACGTCACCCACTGCACTGATCGAAACGGTTGGCGGCGTGGCGGTACAGCTATACTCGGGAAAAACATCATCACGCACACTCCAGTTCCTCTCCCTGCCCTGTAGCACGTGGAGGCCTGCGCTATCCGGCTGTCAGTCGGCTGACAGGACACCCTGCTGATAGCGGCATATGACCCACATGGTAACCACTTCTTTGAAGCTGATTACACTACCCTTCTTAACCTACACCCAGTGGTTTGCATTGCAGGATACTTCAACGCGAAACACGGGCTCTGGCACAGCCGTACAAGAAACCAGAGGGGACGAGGGCTCTACCGTCTCATAAGCGGTGACCCAAATCTCGCCGCGCAAGGGCCGAGAGGCCCAACTTTCCATCCGGCCCACGGCAGGCCGGATGTCATTGACATCATGATCACCAAGAACTTTCCATTTCATCTAGACCTCTCGGTCGTGAATGAACTGGACTCTGACCATGACCCTGTCACGGTCGATTCCGACGTCACCATGCCAGCTCTGCTAAACCCAGACTGGGAACTAGAGGTAGACTGGTATGCAGCCATCCTCAAACTCAACCAAACCCTTGACCGTCGTCCACGCATCGACAATGTCGAGGAGCTGGAGGCTGCACTTTCCGAAACGTCGACCTCCAGGAAAAGCACCCCTGAAAGATCATAAAGTCCCTCAGGAGGGACAAATCTCTTTACCAGCATCCCCTGCATGGCACTCGCGGGAGACTCGCTTACGAGCCCCAAGATAAGGCCACAGCTTTCGCGGATCATTTGGAAAGCCAATTCCAGCCGAGGGAGGACCCCCAGGACGAAGACTTCACTGACATCGTGGAGGCTGCTGTGGAAGAACTCTATGAGGAGGCACAGCGGTGCCATGAGGCGATCCATATCCCAATTGTCACCCCAAGGGCGGTGACTGCTGAAATCCGAAAACTGAAACCCACAAATCCCCTGCACATGATGGCGTTAGTGCACTCATGCTCCAGCACCTTCCCAAGAGGACTGTTATCCACATGACTCGGATCTTCAATGCGTGCCTCTACCTCCGCCACATCCCGGCTTGCTAGAAAGAGGCGAGAGTGGTGTGCATGCTGAACCCCGGCAAGGATCCGATCATTCAGTCTAGCTACCGATCCATAAGTCTTCTCCCACCCGTCTCAAAACTATTTGAGAGGTTGCTCCTATCCCGCCTGACCCCTCTTTTCGAGGAAAGGCAGCTCCTTCCCGATCACCAGTTTGGTCTTCGTCATGGACACTCCACGACCCTACAGCTACTGCATCGGGCCGAGAAGACAGCCCTGGTATTCCAGGAAATCCTCAATACAGTCGTGGTGCTGCTAGACGTAGAGAAAGCCTTTGCCACAACTTGGCACCAAGGGCTACTATACAAACTCAGGGAGGCCAACGTACCTCCTACCTATCTCGCCCTGATTGGTAGTTTCCTCAGAAACCGCACATTCAGGGTTAGAGTGGAAGGATGGATGTCATCTATCAGACCAATAGCCGCGGGAGTCCTGGAGGGCAGTGTACTGTCCCCGATACTCTGCGGCCTACATGTCTGACTTCTCCTTAGAACCACAGACTGTTACGTGCCAATATGCTGACGACGTCCTCATAATGGCACGTAACAAAAACCTACGATACTATCATCCTCCGCTGCAGCGCTAACTCCGACATTTGGAGTGAGATGTGGAGGATGGCCGTTAGCCCCGAGAAGAGCTCTGCACTTCTCCTGGCTAAGGCCCGAGCCAGGCGACCGTATTGGTCGCTGAGGTTAAGGCAGAGGCAAATCCCTTGGGTTCCCACTGCCAAATACCTTGTCGTCCACCTGGATCACGGTGTCACCTACGCACCTCATGTCCGGGTCAAAGCCGGACAAGGGCATGCAGCGCAAACACAGTTATATCCTTTTCTCAAATCCACCATGCCAACGCACCTCAAACTACGCCTGTATCGGGCGATTATACCGCCCCTGATTCTGTACGGCTGCGAAGTCTGGGGATCAGCGGCTCCCACCACTATTCGCAGAATCCAGCGCGTCCAGAACAGGGCACTGCGCATGATCTACGATACCGGGCGTGGATTCCCATCCCACATCCTACACACACACTCTGGGGTCCCGTATATCGTGGACATGGTGCGGGACAGATCCCGCACCATCCAAACATACTGGTGAACACCCTTGGCCGTTACGACCACAGGGTTCCTCGCCGCCGACCGAGCTACCGGTTACCCAATGATGTCTTGGATAACTAGTACTGAACAGGGCCACATTCCCCTGTCTCCAACCTCCTAAGCCCAGAAATTGGCTTGGTAAGGTCAATACCTTAACACTGTTCCTTTCCCTCTAGCCTGTTAAGCGGACTGTGCTCAGATGCCTCCCAGGCAGGCGGAAGAGCTCAGTCAGCACTGGCGCATCCCCCCCACGGGGCGACTGCGCGCGCAAGGCTAGATATGTCCACTGCCGAAAACAATCGCTTGAAACAAATGAGGACTCTTCTATACTGCCCAGATGAAGACGCAATAAGCGGCTAGGTGCTGGGCACCAAACACTCCGTCCAGGTAAACCTGGAGGACTCGACTCTTCTGCTGGTCTGCTGGTCTAAAGGCATTGCTCTTATCTGGTACAATCCTGTCGCGTTGCACCTAGCTCCGCTCTGGCTCCTAGTTTTGACATTTTTGCTGACAATGTGCAACAGAAAATTCCTCCTAGTACACACACGTGGTTAGACTAGTACAAAGTGTCGCCTTGAACTGCAAGGAATTCGTCTGTAAATCAAATTCGGTTCACTGTAGTCCGAAGATCACACGCGTGTTCGCTAAAATTTTGGTTCAAGACCAAATTAAATTTAAGACAAAACACGTGATATTCCATGTTTTATGGACTGTTAATAGTGCCAGCTTCAAGACCTCCCAGCAATGGCACAGGCACTAAGTGCAAAGTATCTACTATGCTTCTAGGATTTGCTTCTCCCTAGGTGTAGCCGGATGTGGTTGTCCCGTGTTTTGGGGACCAGAATCGGTTCGCTTCCGCCCCTTAACGACAGTGAAGTCGTTAAGGTCGGACTCTCCCTCTGACTCAGGCAGTGGTGGATAGGACGAAGGGTCCATGGATGCTGGAGGCGTTGGTGTTGGGTCCTTGAGGGGCCGCGGCCTTCTTCTTTAGGCTCTTGGCCTTAGTAGTGGATGGATACTACTAGAGGTTTGTTGCCCGTCCTGGTTTGTTAAGGTCGGCGCAGTTGCCCTCCGGCTGTCCGCAGCGGACCGGAACTCCCTAGGGACCTCCCTAGGATTGGCGCCTGAGCGAGTTATGTCGACTCTGGGTTCAGAACTGTGGTTCTGACCTTTGGCTGTGGTCTTGCGGTTCTGCTGTCTCGTGGTCTGTTTGTCTATTGTCCTAAGTCAGGAACGAAAGATTTAGTAGGGGAGTAGTAAGAAGCTAGACTTGTATCTTCTGCTGGTAACGGCACGTACTCTTACGGCCAAACGGGAAGCTAGAAGAGGGTACCCCACCCACTGCTTCCCGCTATTGTGTTGGCAAGAAGCCGGTTCTCTGTTTACTGATCGTAAGATGGAGCTGTATTTGCGCTGCTCACCACGGGGTAGGAAGGCTGTCCAGATGTCACCAGTCAATATGTGGCAGACGAAGTTCCAAATTTTACACAGTCAAAGCTCACGGCCGAATCATTCAAGGCGAGTGTGCATACTAGGTCCCGCACTATATGTAGATCGGCAAATCTTCTAGCATAGAAACAGGCGAAACTTTATTTAAGCCTCCAGGAAAGCATTTCAGATATGATTTCACACATGTTTGAGTGACTAGAACACTCGTCTCTCACGAAGTCAGCTCAGGTTCGAAACACATGTGGGATTTGTGATGAACAAAGTAATTTCTTAGCGAGTTTTCCGCATTTCCTCTACTCATTCTATTAATTATTCCATAACCTTTCCTTCCATCCATTTCGCTTTCATTTCATAGCAACTCCTTTCCCACTCTCACGCCAGGCTTCGAGCTGATTACCCATTCTAGCTACCCTGTCTGATCTAGAACTTGCACTTAGATATCTGAGCCCCAGGCATCCACGTCCGGGAAAGGGGGGCGTCCAAATCTTCACACGAGGGGGGTAAATAGAGAAAGAAGGAAAGCACGCCATAAAACAAAACCGCGTTTGCAGTTCAGAGGATTTTGCATTATAAAAAATGCATTTTCGCACAATATATAGAAGGTAGGACTATTCAAATTCTTCTTCGTATTTTGTGGTGCAAAATCGAGTTCCTCTACTTAAACGGTATTCATTTTACTGTGAAACTATTTATATTATCGCGGTGACGGGTATAAAAGTTTCGGCACAAAAAATAACAGACGTATAGCGTTTCACGGAGATAAAAAGCTTGCATAAAGAGATAAACAGAGCGCCGGAGGTAAAGGACTTGCCGGCACAGATTAACTTACGCTTCTGGAAGGTGATAGAACATTCCATTTCTTGTTTTTTCCAGGAATCTCTCAAATTTATCAATCAGGTATTTAAGAAGGCGACGACACGCAAAGAGTCAGTCGTAAACAGTAGTAAACAGATGTAACGAGATCCGATGTTGTAAACAGGAGTAATAAGAAGCGGTTGTTGTGGTCATCGACCTTGGTAGATTGTGTTGTGTATGTGACGTAATATTCTTACGTGAGAATTGAAGTGTATTTCTACGGAAATAACGAACATTTGGAACATCTGAAACTCGAAATTTTAATTCTACTAACCCACAAAGCCACTATTTCTTTGTGTCTGTTTTTTAGAAGTATGCCAATGCTCAGGGAATATGAAAGTACGCGCTCCATTATCTTGAGACAAATGACAACCATTGCAATAAAACACGTGGTAATAATCGACGGGAATAAGTGGACTTGAGCCAATTTGTAGGTAAAGGAAATTGATTCTTCATACAGGTTTGCAAGAAACGGATTCTCTCCCCAAGAAAGTGTAACTTCCATTTAATTCTAAAACAAATACAAATTCCTAATTATTGGTTCACAAACAATTGGTTAAACGAGTGTTTAAACATTTTAGAAGAGTAGTCAATTGTTCATAATGTGAGCAACCATTTTAAAATTTAATAAAGATCTGTATTTCATTAAAAGATGGCTTATAACAGGTTGGTCACCTTTCCGAAACTAGAGCGAATTGTTACAAATACAAAGAGGAAGATAAATTAATATTAGATTCCATTGGTGCCTTATTACCGGATTGGCTCAGATGGTAGCATCTGCGGCGCGCATTTGGGAAACCGTGGGTTCGATCCCATGTTCGATATTTCTTCACTCATAGGTTTCTTCAGGGATTTATTAGCGTAACTGGGCGAGCGTTTCAGTGTTGCAAGTCTGTGGTAATTTGAACATGTATACCATGTGCAGTGGCCTCCGTAAATCCTCGTTCTTCGGATCGGGGGTGGTTTCAGACAGGCACCTTAGGCGTGAGTAAGACTCCAGGGAGTCGGTTGTGCGATCCAACACCAGAGGGGTTTCTATCTGTAGCCGATAGGGTCCTTGGTGTCTGCTATACTATCTACTCAGTCCGCTTATGTTAGTGCCCTTGAACCCCACCCCATTCCCTTATTCCAGGAGGGGCTCCGCCAGGGACTGAGGAGCAGAATATGCCATTGACCGAGGTGCTTTATCACCCTTGAGCCGTCTCAGTGCCACACCGTCTTATTTGTTTACTTCCTAATAATTGCCAATATAATTGCATTCTAAGCACATACCATTATTGAAACCAATTAGTTCTGGTTCCTCCCCATTCATTTCCACCATACGCCATGTATAGACTTTCATTTCGCAATGTCTAAGTAAATTTTTGAGACACATCAGCTTAAGGGAGAGCATACTGTAGGTTGCGTTCATTTTTCTGAATTGAAATAGTCAAATTGTGATATGTCTTCTTTGGAAGTGAGTATTTTGCTTAAGAGTCAGAGCAGCCGTTAAATAATCAGTAAAGGCATGCAGCATTTGTTCTATCAGTCGAATGGACTATAACTAAAGATCAGAATACCAAGCTGGATGGCTCCGGCGGTTTCCTCTGTGTCCCACATTCGGAAAGTCAAGGTTCGATTCCCTTGGCCGATATACCTAGGTAATTTTTGGGGGCTTTTCCGGGTCGTCAGGCGAATGCTGGGTAGGTTAATTATATCCTCCGAATTTACTGTCCCCCCATTTCATGTGCATTATTTTAGATCATCTCATTAGGTGGATTGTTTTAGGATAGAAGTACAGGTGGGAGCCTTGCCGCTGCATGGCAGGATGTTATACTCCTTGTAAATACTTCTCTCACTTCAACCTTCCTCCCGGGGATGCCCCCGCATGAGGCACAGGTACAATAGACAACGACTGGACCTCCGTGCCAAGTCCCCTCTGTAACATAATCCAATCCAGTCCAATCCATGGTTCGGAATTTGAGGAAAAATCCTTCCATTTCGAGTGTTGATGGATGAGGCCCAACATTATGCCAGTTAATGCCAGAGGTTCTACTCCCATTAGTCCTGGACCCGTAGGACCAAGGACTGGGGCCTTCTTCGACCAGGGAGTTACCGAACTGTCCCAAAAGGGCGCCCGGCGCCTCCGTGGGATGGAAGTGCATACGCCACTTACGCTCGCCAACTGCCGAGTGAGAAGTCTACCGATATGTCCTCGGTGGGGCCGCCTGGTGATCTAGCATACCTTCTACTAGCTATGCTGGCTAGTACGCGGGAATATTAATGGCTTCCCTCAACCCCGTCCGGAGACGTATCCGATCTCCCACGGGTATCGGGAACCACCGCCCCCTCGAGTCCAACTCAATTCGAACAACTCTCAATCAGGGAGGAGCTCGAATGTTTGGCCCGAGATTCCTCCAGTAACGTCAGAGTTACCACGAGTGCTAGGGGTCCACAGCGCCCGCACCACGGCAGTTGAAGGGGACGGCCCAAGATTATATAAAAATTAATTTATTATAGGTCTCTAAAACCAGTCAGACTGTTCTTTTTACCACAAATCTGAGGTGTCATAATTTGTGACCACTTGTATAAGACTGCCTTTTAGCTGCCGATCGAGCAAAGAGCCTTGCTGTAGTCAAATGGCACAAGGCTATGTGCTGCGAATCAGGGAAATTCGAACTGATTCTAATTGCAATTGTTGACATGCTGGAACGGATTACTGTCTGTAGGAGTGCATCCTGCTTAGAAGTGGACAAACGTTTTGAACTCGAACCTGGTAGACGACATATAATCCCTTTTCTCTATACCTACACCCATCTCGTAGCCGCACATTTAGGAACTTGGAAGTGTTATTGCAGGCTGAGAGACTATCCAGCAACGTTTACTGACCTGCTAGCTAGTGTGTTGGGGTGGGTTGTCTGTAGGGTAGCACTTTACTGGCGGAAACGGTGCATCGTATCTGAACATGTGCCGCGCGTGCCATCTACAGTGCTGCAAGATTTCACGCGAAGTATGACGATGACAATCCTAAAACCGTCGACAGTGAACTCGCAAATATTACTGGCAACTGTGCTTCCTTCTGTCACGCGCCTTTACTGCTAACTTTTTACTAAGTAAACACTTCCCTCCCATCACTAGCTCAACTCCTACGAGCTCGAAATTGTTCCCCATACCACTAGCTAAAACGTCAGTGAAGAGTGTGAGTAGAGATGTTGTTACTTCTTCTTTGTGCCCCCTCACCTACATACTCCAGGCTATGAATTGCGTGTGCATGGTCAAGCCAGCGTCATTTACAGCTGAAAAGTAAGAGTTATTACATTCATTATTCTGTGAAATGTTTATTTTTTAATTTGGAATTTTTACTAATGCGATATTTTTGAAAACGAAAAGAGTAAATCGTTTAAATGAATGAATGTATTAAAGCTAAGATATCTTTTGCATGGAAAGTAGACGGTATAGTGTATATTTGATGTATTAAAGTTAAAACAATAAAAAACGTACATTTAAGATTCGATCCTAGGCTATTTCTTTAACGAACCGTATGTACTTCACCACTCTGGTACCATGTATTCTACCATACTAGAAGACATCTTTCTACTTAAGGCATACCAGCGAGTTTAGCTCACATGGGTTTTTCAGCTCTTGGTCTCTGCTGAAGATTTTAGCTCCTTTTTACGACGTTTTATCCATTCCCGGTGGGGCAACGACTGGGGTGGGATTCAGGTTATAGTGGCCTTGCTTAAACCATCCCCAACCGGCTGTCTTTGTAGAGAAAAACTGTTCTTCCCCCTAACCACAATGTCATAAACATCTTAGGAAACACCAACCGGGGTCAGAGGTGAAGAATGTTAGGCACGTGTTAACAGCTGAGAATTCCCAGGGTTGCCGTTTTTTAAAATATCGTTTAGAGGCAAAATATAAATAAATAAAGCAGAATTCCCTGTAAAAAGGTTGCCATTGATATTTTCAAATAAATCTTATATGATTAATGTTTCTTATCATAATACATAACGTTACAACTATTTATATCATAACTGAAGAGATATATTACCTATGCTGTTATGGTAATAGTACTTATATTACGAACAAGAACTAAATGCATATTATTAACACATATATAAGGAAAGTTTAGTAATACATTACAATTTTAAAGGGGTTAAATTGCATGTGTGCATGAATTGCCGAGGGATATTTACTTGCAAATTAAGTAACCACTTTGGATATTCTGGTAGATAATAATTTATAATCAAAGATTGCACGTTAGAGCTTTGTTTATTGTAATCGTGAGCCGATTTATCCTAATACATTTTCCTTTATTCTATGGCAGCTACAGGTGGTGAATTTCTGTTGATTTAACAAAACAATAAGTACTTCAAAAGTAAAAATAAAAGAAGAACCAAGCAATTAAAGAAAAACTAGTAAGGAAACTGTTACTGCTTTCAAATGTTCGAAGCATTTTACAAGGATGTCTGCTAATTTTACAAGTTTGAATAAAGTTAAGCAGTGTATTTTTTTTTTGGGGGGGGGGTCTTCCGCTATACACAATTTAAATAAATAATCACGTGCATTCTGTATAATAATTAAACGTCATAAACGCTTTAGAACTCGAGAAAGGTTAGAAATACTGTTAGGTATATATTACAAGTATGAATGGAAATCCATGTTAGCATATCCATGTTAGGTGCGATACCCACGGTCTCCACATCTTAATTAAATTATGCAAGTACTAAACGCCTATAACTATTAAACACTAATAATTTTATAAAACTACACTAAGTAAAACATTATGTAAATTCTATAAATATAAGCTTAATTAACATAATAGGAAGCACGTTTGCACAGTCTAAAGTAATTTCTGAGGACAGAAGAAAAATATTGCAACAGCGCTCTAACTAGGTGAACGTTGCGGCATACCCGCATGTCAGATTTCAATTGGTTGGTGTTTACTTTTGATTTGGGTTCTAATTGGAGCTATGAGATCTCTTATCCTCAGGTGAATGGTTGTAGGAAATGGATTTGTTGTTTGTTGGCTGCTCAGTTATCTCAATAATACACTGGTTCGTTGCAAAAATGATTTAATTTAATTCTCACTAAGTTCGTTGATTCAGATTGATTTGTAGCGGTGACCACCTGTTACTAAACTTCCTAACAGAATTCTCTTACTTCTTTATACGGCGAATACTTTGCTATTATAAACTTCTTCTGCTGCTTCTCTTACGCTGGTTGCGTTATTCTTGACTTCCCTACATTTCGGACTTAGAAATCTTTACTACTTCTTCTTCACGCGCACTAACACATCTTTCCCCTCGTAGTATGACTGTTGAAGTGATCTTTCGTCTACTCTGCGATTCAGTTCGTACTTTATTCTGATCCCCACTCTAACTCTTATCACATGACCAAAGTAACTCACCCTTCTCCCAATTTCTCAAATCTTACATTATTATTGGTTTCTTATTTTATTTCGATTTTTCTTTATTGGTTAGCAAAACTCATCGAACTCATTGACGTTACATCCCACCGTGAGTTGGGTCACGCCTACCCTGGGCTCTTTGTAACGGTATACATCTTTATCACCTCAGCAAAGTAAATCCTTTTAGGTCTTATGCTTGACCGCATCTTGAAAACCTTATTGTTCCTACACATTCCTGGTTATAGTTCTCAGACATTGAACCTTTCCTTAAACAAAGAGGCTAACGGTCACCTCTTCCTGTCTCCCCGACTTGTGTTCAGATTTTACAGAAATATTTTCTCTCCCTTACATGGATTCTAGCATGTTAGTTGTCTTAAATTATATTCTTCCCATCTTATTCTTAATTAAACCGCTATTTTAATCATTACTCTAATTTCATTCTAATTTCATATTAATATAACAATATTTTATATTAGTTTAGCAAAGCATTTTTATTAATTTATCTTCTTTTTTAATTCTCGTGATTTCGATTAATTCGCCACCTCCTAATCGCTGTCTGATACTGCGGTTACAACGTATTAAGAACGTTAAAGGGTGGAAAACCATTATAATTGCTTACATGTGAGGAGCCGTGGTCAGAAGGGAAAGCTATTGACACAGCCTGGGATTCAATGGACGAGGCTACTATAACAAACTTCAAGAAATTAAGCTCATCCCTGTCACGTTCCTCGCGCGCCTGTAACCGTGAAGAAGTGCGTATCAGGCACTGCTGTTTTAAGCTTAGTTACCTTTTACTGTCTGACCCTGAGGCGTTTTGGGTTCATTGTGGTGAGTCCTTCACGATGTGCCATGTTTTAACCCGATGGCGGCTTTTAGCTCAGTTGGAAGTATTCCTATGTTTGCCAGCAACCCTTTCTCAGGTGCTGGCGGGCACTTCATGTGCCGTAGAGTGTGTATTAAATTTTATTCGTCGTAGCGGTTTGGGCGGTCGCATTTGCCTCCATCTCGTTTCTTTTGTTTTCTTGCGTTGCTTGTCCACCTATAGATCCGGCATGTATATTTTTAACCGTTTTACATTTTACGTTGTGGCTTCTACCGTCTGCGATTTCTGGTACTGTTTAATGATGCTTTAATTGTAGCATATTTGAGCGTAGGTCTCTAATCTGCGATTTGCGTCATAGTTTTGTTTGCGCGCTAATGAGCTTAGCAATTCTCCATCCTAAAAATCTGCTTCTGCTGCTTCGAATAGAACGTAGGGATGTTGAATCGTACGTTATGAGTGGCACTGTCAGCAAATCCTTCCGATGCTTTTCGGTTTGAACTCCTATCTTTGGCTGTTGCTCAGTTTTTGACTTAAACTGGATATCATAGTCCATAAACAAGAATATATATATATATATATTCATTGTTTAAAAACGCAATTAAAATCGCAGATATTTAACCTATTAGTATACTTGAATTACATTTTCACGTTCTTTTTCCAGTTATTAGAGCCTATTTGGATATTTTAGATCACTTCATGTCTGGGTTTTGGCAATGTGCAGATCCTAGACTTCCTACATGTCCAAATGCACTATCTCGCAAAATTATAAACAATAGTGACTCAAGTGGTGATGGTTCTAGTGATATGAAATTATATACAATGCATGACAAAATATTGTCGGCCTGACAAATCTACAGATATTGCAACTGTTTCCTAATTTACAACACTTTAAATTGCTTCATATGTGTAGAAAGTGGATATATTTAATCACGTGGATTAAATAATACCTCATAGATCAAAAACCTTATTTCAGCATCTTTCAGAATTTATCAGTTTACCAAAAAATAGTAACAAATATTCTGACATAAGAAGGAAATTCATTAGATTTAAGCTGAGCTTCCTTAAGAGATTTGTAAGTGTTTTCAATGCCGCCGCACATCTGATTTAAGTCTATATTTTGACATGTACAGTGGCCGACATAAGTATTCGAACATAAACGTATATATATTACTCATATTATCTTAAAGCTACGCAGTGAGCATACGTAAATACAACTGGTACAAAATAAACTTATGTCTTCCACTAAACATATGAATTAATAAATAGCAAATGAAGCTAATTTGCACTACAAGGAGAAATAAAACGGCTACTTTACATCTGGACAAGTATTCCTACAGGCAACAAATAGTATTTTGTTATCTCCTTTCTTTTAATTACTGATGATAATCATTTGGACATTGTATGTGTTGCTTAGTTACTGCAGAGTCCATATTTATTCGCCTTTTTTGAAGAGGTTCTTTCAGTTGGTCCTTGCTTCTGATGTGATGCTTCCTCACACGCTCCTCGAGTTCCTTTCAGATGTTCGCTATAGCACTTTAATCTGGAGATTGCGGCGGGGACTTCAAAGTGTGAGGAGTGCTATACACGATCCAGTCTTACAATTTCACTAGTATGCTTCGGATCATTGTCCTGCTGGAAGTAATAATTATGCCTTAATCCCAGCTTCTCTGCACTCTTTTTAAGATTGTTTTCAAGAATCCTCTTCTATTCAAATTTGTCCATGATCCCATCTATCAACACCAGTTCTCAAAAGCCAGGTGAAGCTACACAGCCCCATACCATCACACTACTGCTACCATATTTCACTGCACCTACCACGTCCTTAGGTTCCCATTCTGTATTTGGCAGTCTCCACACTTTAAGACGTCCATCACTCTTTTATAAGCAGATTTTGCTCTCGTCCGAACAGAGAACCTTATCCCAGAGTTCTGTTGATTTCACTACATGCTGTTTAGAAAATTCTATACGCTTTTTCTTATTGACCTTATTAATATGTGGTTTCTTTCTAGGTACGCGGGCATTGCACCCAGTACTATTTAAATCCCGTTCAACTCTTCTAGTGTGAACCACAGTGCCAGAATATTGCTCAAGGCATCCTCTAGTCTTAGATGCAGTGAATCTCGGATTCTGCTTCACCATTTTTTATTTGTCTCCAGTCTCTGGTGGGGAGTTTAGAAGGAGCGCCATTTCTAGGTTTATTTACAGCAGTATTTGTCTGTTTGAAGCGTTGAATTAAGCAGAACACTGTAGTTTTGCTTCTGTTATTGGTTTTGGTAAATTCAGAGACACATTTGTTTGTTTGCACATATTTATCACGATATTCCTCTCTGCAACCGTTGTCTCCTTAACTTTACGTCCCATATTACCTGTGAGTTCACAATCGGCTGAATAACTTTGAGCACACTGTCTCGAGGCATAGCACAAATACAACTGCTATGTGATAGGGGCGTGTAGGATACGTCCAACGACCTTTCTCTCTGTTCGATTGGGTACGTTCGAATACTTATGTCCTCCAACAAGAGGGAGAGTAGAATAAATACAGTACAGATTGTGTAATAAATACATGCAAAGTGATATTTTAAATATTGTTTCCGAGACACAAAAGGTTAATGTTTTTATGTTTAACAATTCAACGCTGCCAAATAAATATTACAGTATTTATAGTACGTGCAATGTTACGTGTTACATTATTCGAATACTTAGGTCGGCCTCTGTACATCCAAATTTTTGCAGTAGGATATGTTGATCTCAATAATAATTTGTTCTTAGATTTGATTGTTGAAGGAGTTCTTTTTCTGGAGTTCTTACATTCCTACGAAGTCTGATGCTTTGGTCTTCTTGACTTAATTCATAAATGACTCTTTGCAAGTCATCATAACTGGAAATTACCATTTGATCACTAGCAAGATGCGTTGTAGTTAGACAACTTACTCTTACTATAAAATTCATATGTAAAGATTACTGTAATATTTGCCTGACAGCCTCTATACATAGGTTAGAACGTAATAATGGGTGTTGTTCTGTGACAGTAGTTTACAGTACTGTCATGACGCTTGGCTTTACAGCACAAATGAACAAAGTATTTTACCTTGTTGGTTTGTTGTGACACCTATAAATATGAACTGATAAGAAACAAGAATGGCACTTTTTTAATTTGCCTAAAGAAAAATTGGTGCACTATATCTGCAGTAAAATAGGTTAACTATTATGATTTGTATGTCAATTGCATTATTCTGATTGAACTATAAAACTGTTAATTCTAAAATATACCTCAGTACTCACATTTGATATAACATTTTCTTTACTCTATTTAATCTTCTTTCTTTATACAACATTGTGCAAGCTCTACAGGAATCGTTATAAATCTACAGAATTATGTATCATTAACAAATTAATGACCAATATTGACTGGAATGTCCGAGAGTGGTAGAAAAAGTTACCTAACGAAAAGTCGCGGCACGACACGGCGCTATGCACTTGCCAGCCCTTTATAAAAAGTAAATAAACCATACTGACGTACTAGGCTACCTGGTTCAACCTCTCATGTAGTTCCGTATGTTCCTTAATTATCCCAGGAAGCTTAGCACATGAGTAGTGCTAAATCGTGTTTCAATACCACACCTTTCCATTGGTTAGATCTTTGATGGCTTTGACTAAAGGCTATTACACTACGTTCCATAAACTTTTCTTCATTTCTCTAGGATCCTGGAGAGTTAGCACGAATTCCTACAGATTATCCAAACATAACGAAATAAATTGGTTATTATTTTAGTTATCGTAGTATTCTTTACCTTCCCTTCAACCTATAGTGAGTATAGCTACTTATTCCAACCAAAAGTTCCATAACAAAATGTTGCTGAATTTTTGGAGGTTTCCTGAAGAGCGCGCGCGTGCACACACGCACAGACACACGCACACAGTTTTAAAATAACGAAAATTCGGTTGATTAATATGTTTGTTTATAACTTCCGCATCTTGCAAGGAAGAAACATGCGGATTTGAAAAATATTCCCATCCTAAACTACCCTTAACATTAATTAGAGCCAACTGAAAAATTCAATGCCATCGCCGGGATTTGAACCACGGATCTACTGGTTTACGTCCAGTTGCTCTACCCCTTGAGCTACCATGGAGTAATGTACTTAAAAGGATTAATTCCTTAAGTATTAATTCCTCAATAAAAATTTACATTAAAAATAATCTACGATAAATATCCTGGTAGTTAAGTACTTACAATAGTAAGACGCCACAAATGGTTGTCTCAAGTTTGAGAACCCTGAGTTGTCTACCGGGAAATATGATGAGTCAATTGGAGAATTTAGCGTCAGGAAGGTACGTTGACCATGGTATCTCAAGAGGTAGAGCAACTGGACGGAAACCAGTAGATCCGTGGTTCAAATCCCGGCCATGGTATTGCATTTTTCAGTTGGCTCTAATTAATTAAAAATCACCCATATACCGGAGTAATGTATTTAAAAGGATTAATTCTTTAAGGATTAATTCCTAAATAAAAATTTACATTACATGATATATTTTTGGCTATAGTTTATTTTCTCAAGTGGCGTGTAACGATTTTGATAAATGTATATGTTTAACATACCAGCATGACAAATTATTGTAGTCTGTATATTTTAAACATATCTTTTATTTCATTTGGCATATATATCCTTCTTATACCTCACCTTGCATGTAAAGGTCTACAGTCACCGCAATGGAAATCTTTACATTTTAAACGTAAGGAAAATCTTTACATACACAATGCGCTCAGTTTGTTCTTCTTCCACCACTACACAAAAAGGCGGACGGAGCTCCAAATCAAGTAATTCTTGAGTGCACAACAGCAACTTTCAATAGCAGCCCAGGTCTCAATCTGCCCTGGTATTTGCTGTACAGCAAGTTCTTTGTGTGTTGTTCTCATCCGATTTTTTATATCAGCGCTATTTTCAAAGGTGTGCAGTTCTGCATCCAATACACAAAATAGGACGCAAGAAGCTCTCTTGTGAGGAGAAGGCTCGTGATTTAACTCTGTTCGAGGTAGATACGGTGATAATTTGTGTAGCTTCTCATCTAAAGGTTTCAAGACAAGCTATTTACAACCTAATACACACAGCAGTACCTTCTCCACGTGGCACCATACCAACTTCAAAGATAGGCTCAGATGGTAAAAGAAAGTCTTCTCCAAGGACTGATGACCTAACACGTGAAGTGATAACTAATCCATGGATTACAGCAGCAGGTTTAAACAAGTATCATCCAGAACTGCTCAAGTGTTGCAATCCTAACTATTCAGCATCAGCTTCAAAAAGACTTAGGTTTACCAATTCGGTGTGCTGTGAAGAAGTCTCTTCTAACTGAAGCTATAATGAAGAAAAGAGTACATTTCTGCAAAACATATCAGCACTTGACATCAGAAGACTGAAGCAAAGTAATGATTTCTGATGAAAGTACTTTCAAATTGGTCAGAGGGAAGTCCAAAAAGGTGAGAAGGCCAAAATATCTGTAACGATATTGTGACTTTGTGGGTTCGTGAAATTAAAAGTCCAATTGCACAAACTCAAAAATGTTCTTTATTTCCACCGTATTACAGTTGGAACACTTGCCGATTACGTAGAATTACGTACCGCACACAATTACAATTCAGCAGTTCGTCTGTCACAGGTCCACTCTGCACGCGCAATTACGTACAACTCCTCCGATGCACGCACAGTCTTCCAGTCCGTTCACTAGCACGGCTGTCCTCCAGCCCAACGCGTCGCTTATATAGGACCAACTGGCCAATCTAAAAGGTTCCGGGATAAATGAAATATCCTGGATGTTCCAGAACTCAGGGGAGGGGAAAGGGACGGCACAGTGGCCTGCGATCCCTTCAGTTAGCGCTACAAGATAAATGGGTGGGCGTATCCTGAATGCCTCCTGTCCCCTACCCAGCTCCAGTTGGTCGTACCTTCCGATAACTGGGTGACAATATGATCCAGAGTTTACGGTCAAAACTGTAAAATATCCAAATAGTGTGATGGGATGGGGTGCCTTTACTGTTAATTGTGTTAGAGGTGACTGTAATTTCTCTCTAAAAATGCAACAATGAATGTAAGTAAATGTTTAGAAGTGTTGCCACATCATTTGGTCACATTTTGGCCAATTCATTAGTGTCAGTTCTTTATGCATGATGGTGCTCCTGCTCACAGAACAAAGATGGTACCTGTAATTGATGGGCCTGTTAATTCTCCTGACTTAAATCCAATATAAAATGTTTGGGATTTAATGAAAAATAAAATGGAAGAGCTGCAACCATTAAATATTAAGGAGCTGCAGGAGGTGATGAAGTTATGGTTGGAAATGGACAAAAAATATTCTTAAAATCTAGCAGATTCGATGAAGAGGTGACTCATGAAGGTGATAGAAGTTAAGGGTAATATGACAAGTACTGACAGTACAGAAAAGTTCAAAATAAAACAATGTAAAACCAGGGTTTGTTGTTTTATTACCATGTAAAGATTTCCATTGCAGCCACTGTAATAATAGTTACACAAAATTAACAAGAATTACAGAATTAATATATAAGGTTTTAATAAGAAATTAATAAGATTTTCTCTGAATACCTTCTAAGCAATTTAGTAGAGAGAATCAGGCGAATTTAAGACAGGAAAGCTGTTTTGTTACACAAAATTAAAGATGGTTTGTTATACCATGGCCTAAAAATAGTAAGATACATATTGAGTGCTCAATCGAGCAATAAACCTATTGAAAGCTTTAGAAACAGAGCTGCCTTAATTTTAAGAGGGTAGTTGTTTCCTTTATGTACTTTTCCTTTTTTAAATATTGTACATGTGCTTGCTGAAGGTTAAACATATGCGCAATTCCTGTTTCCTTTTATGGCAATAAGAGTTGCCATTAAGTGCTGTCCCTAAATTAATACAAAGAGAAAAACTGCACTTGGTTGCGCCAGATATGAACTTAGCCAGTAACAGCAATTCAGCATTTTGAAGGGTTTAGGGACTTTATTTTCCTTCTTGCAATTTTACTGAGATATAAGGCCAATAATGTGTATAAGATAGGATCCGCAAGGAAGGTTATGCTTCCCTTCATTGCCTTTTCACACATATACAAGGCCGATTTTCGCTGTAATGGCTATTTTTATCATCAGTTAATATATGAGCCTCCCTTACAGCGCTAGTAAAGGATAAAACTCCCTGTCTAAAAATGGTGTGGTAGATTCGATTTTATATAACCTAAACAGATAAATCGCATATGAAGTCACTTAACTGTAGTGAAATAAATTGTGCATCTAAGCAGATGTGCATCAAATCACAACGCCTTTATAGCTCACTGTCCACAATCTTCTGATTTTAAGTATAACTAATATCAGCATTTGGTTTACAATATTTTAAACGGAAACTATTTTGTCGTCATTTTTAAATCTGGCACGTATATTTGGCATATTTAGTTTTTATAAACTATAACTACGTTGTTACTTTAATGACTGTATGACAATCTGAGCAACCTAAACTAAATTATTCTATGTAAATTGCGGCAAACCCGCACACCAGTGTTAAATTGATTGGGTTCTAATTGGAGCTATCAGTTCTCTTATCCTCAAGTGAATGTTTGGAGGAAATGGATTTTGGTGGTTGTTGGCTACTCAGTAGTATTAATAATACTTTGTTTGTTGCAGAATTATTTGGTTTAATTCCTACTAAGTTAGCTTATCGAATTGGATCGGTGACCACCTGTTAGTAAAACTCCTAATATAAAACATTTTACTTGAAACCCTAGATTATTTGCTTAAAGTTACTTGCGCGCGGTTTCTATTTCTTCTTTATACGGCGACCACTTTGCTGTAATAAACTTCTAATTCTGCTTCCACTTACGCTGGTTGCGTTATTCTTAACTTCCCTACATTTCAGACTTATAAATCTTCGCTTTTCTTTTTAATGCGCATGAACACGTCCTTCCGTCCTATCATATTTTAAGTAAATTTTTCTTATTTCACGATTCAGTTCGAACCTTATTCTGAGCCCCTCTCTAACTTTATCACATGACCAAACTAGCTCACCCTTCTCACATGTTACATTATTGTTGGTTTCTCGTTTATTTCGAATTTTCGCATTGGTTTGCAAAATTCATCTAACTCATTGACTTTCCGCCCACCCTGAGTTGGGGAACGCCTACCCTGAGTTGTTTGTAACGGTATACATTGTTATCAAATCAGTGAAGTAAATGTCTTTAGCGTTCATGCTCAACTGCATTTTGAAATCCCTTTGTCCCAACACATTCCTGGCTGAAACTATACTATAGTTCTCAGACATTGAACTTTTCCTAACACAAAGAAGGTATACTCCTCCACAGGAGAGTAAGTCTCCGAGGAACGAGACGCAGGGGGGTTGGCGAAGGTTCACACACCCTCCCTGGACAGGTTTGACACCCCATGTCAGTACAGTTGCAGAACAAAGACGTTCTGACGGCTTCTACTTTTGTGAATGAATCTTCTCGGTTTTAATGTACGGAGTGAATAGGGCGCATGTTTTTAACGGTCTGCTCCCAGTGTAGCAGGCCTTCTCTGCCACACACATTCGCTGTCCTTATGCCACAGCACATTCCTTACAGGGACAATCTTTGCGTTGCTATATTATAACGGCCCTTCCTTCCTGTCTCTCCGAAGTGTACAGATTTTTTACAAGAATATATTCTTTCTTGCCTGGATGCAAGTATATATGTTATATTAAATCATATTCTTCCCTTCTTATTCTTTAAGTCAACCACTATTTTAATAATTACTCTACCCATTCTAATTTCATATTATTAAAACAAGCCTTTTTATTATTTTAGCAAAGCATTTTTATAAATTTATCTTATTTAATTATCTGATTTCGATTAATTCCCCGCCTCTTAATCGCTGCCTAATACTGCGGTTATAAAATGCTAGCAAGTTTAATTTGCTCTGTAGCTGAGTCACAACTCATGTTTGGCGCTCATAATCCTTAATATCCTCATGCATTTAATACAAAGCAATAATTACAGAAATTCTACTGGAGTTACGTAAAATGCCAATCATATTCGTGCTTTGAAGGAAATGAGACATAGCTTCCCTATTCTTCTGTTCTGAATTAAAATGTTTGACACTTTTTCTAGGCTATAAAATGAACTTGCACTTAAAATTAATTTAGAAAACGTGGATGTCTTCGGAACCTTTCCTCACTGTTTCCTTGTTTTGCTTATTTAGATATAAAAGCTAATGGAGTGTCACACTGAGTTGAAATTCAGCACATTAAATACAGGAAAAGCGACAAACAGCAATCAAGCTGCGCATTTAACATACTGTTTCGTTTATAGATCCTCCATTAATCAGTTTTTGTACCTTAATAACCGAATTATCAATTTGACTATACTAAAGCCAGATAAAGTTCCCAAAATTATATTGTCGCGGACCCGTTTTCTATGATAGCGCGGCTTGTGTATACAAAGAGCAGGCAAATAAAGATAGCTGAGATAAAGGACTTGCCGGTGCATATTAAGTTACGCTTCTGGAACGTTCTGATTTAGTCATTCGAGGTCTTGTTTATTCCATAATCATCTAGTGATTGTACAGAACAGTCTCGAATAATGAATTAGGTATTTCAGGAAGTGACCACCCGCCAAGAGTCATTTGTAAACAGGAGAGCCGTAAACCGAGGAGGAAACAGCTGTAGAATGTTGTAATGGGAGCTGATGTAATCAGAACGCTGTTTGGTCATCGATTTTGGTAGGCTGTGTGTATGTGTCGCAATGCTGTTACATTAGAATTGATCAGAGTGTATTTCTGCGGAAATAAAGAACATTTAGAATATCTGCAACTTGGAATTTTAATTCTACGAACACACAAAGTCATAGTATTTATAGTAACAAGTTACTCATCTCCAAACTGAGCCATTTTGTTTCATATTTTTAATTTTTTGTTCTTAAAGATGTTTAAAAAAGTAATTGAGCTACATTTTCGAACTAAATACCAAATTACAATATGATATTGTAACCCGAACATCGGAATTCCCGAGAGAACCAGCACCCGCAGGTAGGGACCAGACGGCAAGTATTCAGCCACGCCTACCCATTTATCTTGTGGTGCTAACGAGGGGATGGTTGGAAAAACATCACTAGCCATCTCCTTCCCCTCCCCCGGGCGTCTGGAACAGTCGGGATGATTCACTGAACCGCAAGACTTACAGAATCAACGATCTTCCTATATAAGGCTGCAGTGGACGAGTCAGTTCAGTTCTTGCCGAGCAGCCAACAGTAGCGCCGAGTGAATGAACGGACCGGAAGACTGTGTACGTGTATCAGAGGAGTTTTAAGTAATTGTGAGTGTAGAGTGGACCTGTGACAGACGAAATGGCGAATTTTAATTTTGTGCGCTACGTAATTCTGTGTAATCGCAAGTGTTCCAACTGTAATTCGGTGGAAATAAAGAATATTTTGAGTTCGTGAAATTGGGGTTTTAATTTCACAAACCCACAAAGTCACAATATGAAAGCCAGCATTTTGAAGACAATCAGTACTTCGTTCGTTCCTCTTAGCCTTTTTCGGCCAGTTCACGCTGGCCGTACTACTCATGGCATCATATTACTTCATTACGTAATGGTAACCTTAGGAGTGGCAATTTTTACTGCAATGCTTGTTGCCAATATTGACTTGTATAATCATTAGCCTGTGTAATTTTAGCCTTTCTGGTATAGTACTAGTTTCAAGCTTTTCCTATGTAAACCGTTATGCAAATATTTGTTGCGCGAATCTGTTTCCTGTTCGATGTGCGAATCGGTATTCCTATCGTGACTGTAAATAAGAGCAAATACTCTTATCTCGCTTGAAGTGACAAGGAAAAGACTGACTGAATGTTCGTGTTTCAGATTGTTAATGTAGATCAAGATTTTTCAACAAAAATTTGTCAAAGGACATTCGTGTTGCCAAAAAGGGTGGGATTTAAACGTCACATCTGCACATTTCTTCAGTTAGGGTTGCTACTGGGAGGATTAAACAATCGATTTTAAGTCTACCCGCTATAACAGCGCCTCATAAGATGTTAGAGCATGTCAAAAACAGCTTCCCTACACCGTTCTCGCATTATAAAGATTTTTATTTCTATCGTTGTAAACCACTTTACAAAGAGTTGAATCTGAGGACCTAATATAGATGCTGGCGCCTAGAGTTTTTATCAGACTAGATTTATGGTTTTAATAGAATGCTAGACATTTCTTAGTGTTTTGTTTCAGTGAATGAAATCAAGATAAACAATCCTTATTTATATAACTGTTAAGATTCGCGGTCCACAGTATTCAGGAGAATGAAAACGTTTAACCACAAAGAGTAGTCCATTTTGAGTAATTAAATTTTTTATTTGGACGGATATTTTTATTTTATAAGTGTTAATTATATTTATATAATGTAGTACAGTCCATGTTGATTATATGGACTGTATAAATAATTATGTTAACTATATAAAAGGAGACGTTGTGTTATTTAGTTTGTATTAATTGGGTGTTTAATAAACTGTCCAACGAGTTAAATATCTTAGGGTAACTGGGATTACCACGTTGGAATGCAGACTATGATTTCCTGGATACGCATGTTTTGCGATGTGGGTAAATTAGTAAAATGCAGAATAGAAGATATAGAAAGACAGGAAATATGGGAAAGTCTAGAAAATATTAAACCAATACAATTTTATTGGCAAATAAAAAATTGGGGACGAGAAGCATATGTTGATTACTGCAAAAGGCAAGAGAGGGAAGGGTTAGCATGGATGAGAACAGGAATAATATTTCTAACAGGGATAAGAGGCAGGGAAAAGGGAACTTTTGAATGGTGTGAGGGAAAAGAAAGCATAGAACGCTATGTAACAGAATGGAGGAGGTGGCAATATGGAGAAAAAAAGGTTTGGGAAGAAAAATGGGAGAAAGTAGAGAAGAGAATTGTAGCTATAAAATATTATTAGGCAGGGAGGAAAAGGAGGTAAGAAGTATTGGTGAGCTCTTGCAGAAAGTAAAAGAAAAATGGGCCAGAAGTGTCAAATGTAAGAAAGGCAGAGGAGGGGGAAGAAAGGGACTAATTAAGTAATCAAGGAGGTATGGAGGTTAAGAGCAGAAGACCAGGGTGTTTTTGAGTCCAGTGGATCTACTCCCATCAGTCCTAGACCCGTAGGACCAAGAGACGGACCTCTTTAAACCAGGGAGTATCTGAGCGGCCCCGAAGGGCCCCCGGCGTCCTCCGTGGGGCTTTCCATAGAGCAAGACCTGGGTTACTAACAAGGCCCCCACCATCTGTTCCAAGGACACAAGACAGGATGGAAGTGGATACGCCACTTAGGCGCGCCAACACCAAAGGTGAAGGCTACCGGTATGACCTCGGTGGGGCCGCCTCGCGATCTTGCACGCCTTCTACTAGCTCTACAGGCTAGTACCCGGGAATATTAATGGCTTCCCTCAACCCCGTCCGGAGACGTGCCCGATTCCCACAGGTATCGTGAACCACTGCCCCCTCGAGTCCAACCCAATCCGAACAACTCCCAGAGGGAAGAGCTCGAATGTTCGGCCCGAGGTTCCTCTAGTAACGTAAGAGGTACCACGAGTGCTAAGGGTCCGCAACGCCTGCAACGCAGCAGCTGAAAGGGATGGATCCCCTCCCCTACGGGAAAGATCAGGGTGTCATGTAAGCCAATGTAGCAACAAGGTAACGACAAATAAATGTAGCCAAAAGTTGTAGATTGTAACATTTTTGAATATGCACAATAAATATATCATATCATACGCATGTTTGGTTACTAATTTCAGAGGTGGGACTTGACAGGTAAGTTGATATTTATTAGCGACAGAAAAACTAATACCTCGTGCTTCAACTTCAAAAACTTTATGAACATCATTCCTCGCTAGAAAAATCAACTTGAGTTATGAAGTATAAAAATATTAAATGTTGTCTTACAGAAGATTGTAGATTGTACGTGTGTTTTTTCTTATTTTTGAGATAACTGAAGAAAAATTGAACATCGGACTAAGCCAATCCACGAGGTAATCGATAGCCAATATATATATATATATATATATATATATACTGATACTATACACCGTGTTCATTTTTATGCGTTATTTCCCACCCTCCGATTGAGCAGGAATGACGTCATAGTTGACTGGCGAGACTATCTTGAAATCATAGTGCCCTCTACGGAGAAGCGGTAATTTTTGCGGAACAATAAGCAAATTACAACGCTCTAAAGTTGCGCTGGTAAAAAATACAATCAGCTTCTCCTGGATATGGACACACAGCACCGCGTATACATGGTTGAATGCTACCTTCGTACCGGAATTAAAATTGGTGAGACATAAAAATATAATTTAAACCGCTGCATAGAGGAGTTAACGCTATCCAGCATTCAGACAAATTCCTCGGTGCGTAACGATGTCAAAAGTGTACAGGTATCGTCTGCACAGCAAACCAACTGGAACTCCGTAATCCAGTCCAATCCAATGTAACAGAATGATGGCAATGACCATTGCTATTTAACAGCTTGTGCTACCCTACCCCAGCAAAGGAGACCTTAATTCAACTCTGAAAGTTTGCTTTAGTCTGCTGCTTCCGGGACGTAAAACAGAGGCCTAACTACTACTCTTACTCCACAGAAAATGTATATTAAATCGAAAACCCGTGGAAATGTCCTTCAGATAATATACATATATATTATATAACATACATATTAGTTTTTTTAATATTTTATTCCATTAATTGCATTTTCTTTCTTTTACATTCAACTTTGATCAATTATTGTTTACTCTGTTGTATCACTTATTTGCTTGATTAGTATACAATTTGCAATGTCTTGTCTTCAATAATAGCTTAATATATAGTGTATTTTTAGTTTGTCTGTATTCCTTTTTGTATTTCTGTTTTGCATTTAGTCAAACTTGTGTAACCAAATTGCATGTAGCTACTGTAATTGGAGCTTTGCTCTGTTGTAGCACAAATGAAGAAGAAAAAAATAAATAAATAAAATAAATAAATAAATAAATAAATAAATTTGGCAGACATTTAGGAGTTCACAAAATGTCAACTCTTTAGCGCCTTACTGTTGCCATTACTTAGTTTTTAAATGGCGCTTATGACCAGGCAGTTGAGGGCCCTTGTATAAATCACTATAGTGCTATAATTGGTATTTGATATTTATTACTCTACATTTTACTAAATAAGTGAGCGGATTTAGCATTAAAATTTCTAAGAAAACTAACGACTATTTAGCTATATCTCTATGTCAAGCCTAGAGAACGTTTTGAATTTTTGTTTCCTCTGTAAATTGTAATTTAAGTTCATATGTAATTAATTGGTATAGATTTGTAATGGAGGGTACAGAGTTACTGAATCTATAATATCAGGCAATACATATTTTTTCTAGTCATTTGTAAAAATGTTTAAATTTAGTGCCTCAGAAATGGAAAATCCTTATTCGCTCATGTCATTTCCTTTCGTAGTTTCTGAAGTACGTAATAAAATTTGAATAAATAAAATAACCGGACCGAATAGAATAAAAAAGTTGGACTTCATTTAGAATACACTATCATTAAATCTTTCATCGCTAAGTGATACAGAATATAAATTCAACTTGAAGTTCAAGTTATATTCACCAGTTTGCCAGTTTGTTAGTTTGTCGCCAGGTGCCTGTCGTATTGTTCCGCCTTCCTTTGTTCGTGGATTTAAATAGCAGCACCAACTCTGCCGTGGAAGTGTTGCAGTCTGATTCTTCCTGGAATAATGCATTGAGTTGTGCTCTAGTGTGTTGATCTGTGGGGTAGTTTCCTCACAACTGTAATACGTCATGTAACATTAATTCCAAACGTGTAATAATTGGGTTTCTGAACCAATTCATGGTCAATTGTATTTCTTCATAATTCAGATCCCTTTTAACTATGCTTTGAGCAAAATCATAATCATGACTGCAGGAATACAGACGCTAGAAACAAAAAATCTGAAATATTGTCGCGGCAACGGGTATACCTATATAGATAACAGACAGCGGATAATGTTTCACGGTAATAAAGGGATTGCATGAGCAGTTAACGATGGCGCGGCTAACGTACACAAAGGGCCGGCTAAAGAAGAAAAACATAGCGCTTGAGATAAGTGACTTGCCGGCCCAGATAGGGCTTCACGTAAGTAAGGTTCTAGTGATATCTCGATTGACAGAATAGTTGTTTTTCTTTTTTTCTGGAGAAATGTCGCGAATTTATGAATGGAGATATATAAGAGATTGTGACACGCCAGCTGTGAGTTGTAAAGACATGTAACAAGAGTTGTAAAACAGCGAGTAAGCAGAAAACAGCTGTGAAGTGTTGTAATGAGAGCTGATGTAATCAGAAAGTTTGTTATTGTCATCGACCTTGTTGCTGTAGATTGTGATATGTACTGTAATTCTGCTGCTACGCAGTGTTTCTACGCAAATTAAGAACATTTAGAATTTTGAGGAATTGGACGTTTAATTCTACGAACCCACAATCACAATTTTTATCAGGTTGCTCCAGGATTAGCATCCTTAAACTATTTGTATTAATTTATTTAGCATGAATTAGGCATTATAATGCATTATATTTACAAAAGTATTTTTTCGTGTTATTCTTGTGATAACCTTTGGATAACTTCATTAACCTTCTTAATTATGATAGAAGAATAAAGCAGCATGAGATGGCATGGAATGAAAATAAAATTATAAACGTTAAAGAAAGAGTTGGAATTACTATTAAAGCATTTTGAATTATGGTAATCTTAATTAATATGGGAAAGCTAGATGCAAGTTATGCAAGGTTTCTGGAACACATATAGGACACTAGGCGATACATCCGACACATAAGACTGTGCAGTTGCAGCTTATGGTTATCCACGCGTGGTTGACAAATTGACCAGTAATGAAATCTACCACCATGTGTAGGTAAGTATTTCTTGTCGAATAACCACCCATTGTTTCCTATGAAGGCGAAGGAGGCGAGTCTTAATGTGGCATTTGTACATACGTGAGTTGAGCTACGTTGGCGACTTGCTCTCTTAAGGTGGTTTGGGTGACAACGGTCACTGAGATTCTCTTTTTGTAATTTTACGTCCTCTAACGTTAAGTCACACCGGACGGTGAAAGAAATGGGTAAAATGTTGCTCAAATGTGTCCAGGGTCCATGCAGCTTAGCTACCCGACATTTGTCTTTAAGGATAAAGGAAAACCCCGTAAAAACCTTATCCAGGTAACTCTCCCTGACCGAGATTCAAACTCGTGACCTCTTGTACGTCAGGCAGACGTGCGACCATCACGCTACCGAGTTGGGCTACTGAGAGATGTTGAGTGAGTGTGTGGTGTTTAAGGGCCCGTCGACAACAAGGTCATTTGGGCCCCGAGAGATGTCAAGATTTCTCTTTGAAAGATACTGTCATTTAAAGTGAAATTGAGAACATGTACCCATACCATGTCAGGGACTTTGTAAGAAAAACGTTTGCTTGGTTTTAAAAAATAATTATTTTATTAAACCATTCTATGTTGGATGAGGAGAAAAGCATGCCATGTATCTTCTACAAATATTCATAATTTTAATTTTAATTTAGTTTTACGTATATTTAAGACCACAAATGGCGGACTTATATGGACTAAATATGTAGGATGTTCATTTTTATTCGTTATTTCCCGCCCTCCCATTGAGCAGGAATGACGTCATAATTGACTGGTGAGGTGTTTTTTTTTTTTTTGGAATCATTGTGCCCTCTACGGTGAAGCGGCAATTTTTGCGGAATAGTAAGCAAATTTCACCGCTGAGTGTGGTTATGCTCACGACTAATACAACCAGCTTCCCCTGAATATGAACACAGAGCAACACGTCTTCATGGTTGAATGCTACTCTCGTACCGGCATTAAAATTGGTGCAACATATAAATATTTTACACTTCTGCACAGAGGAGTATATGCCACACTAACGGGCATTTAGACAAGTCCCTCGGAGCGTAACGTTGTCAAGTGGCCCCGTACTGTTAAATTGACATAATTTTATTTGCAACATAAATGTGTTAAGTTTTATCAGTATATGATATGAATGTTTCTCATCCTCACGCTTAATTAAAATTTCCATTAATGTTGTTATCCTTATGTCTTTAAAAACCAATAGGTGCATCAAATATTTCAAAGATACAGGATCAGTTATTCGCAAAATGAGACACTGGACGCTATAAAGTGACGTACAAATCTAGAAGCAATAAATAATGCTATAACAAAAAAGGCTTCAAGTATACCTTCTCGCAATACAGTGTTTAAGGGGAACAGATAAATAAATATTAGAAAATTGACACAAGACTATGTACTAGAGATATTTTCTTGTTTAGACTTGGATAAAAGCTTTGTAAATATTGCAAAGCTAATTTAGTTTCATTCCTAGAACATGTTCTGCTAATTTTCTCGTTTGTAATGAAATTACATTGTGAGGAAACTGTGGGTGATCGAAGCGAATTGAAATTTCTATTTTAAGTGATAGCTTTCAAATGAGCATATGTCTACTATAACAGGCAAACAGATATTCATTGTGAAATACGTCCATTGACTTATCTTTTCGTATATTCTTCATGGTATATTTTTATGTTTTCATAATTTGCTTTGCAGTGCATTGCATTGCATTGCAGTATAGATTCTTAGAAGCAATTATCGTATCTCTACGTAACAGACGAAATTACGCACCTTTATATTTCGCGGGCACGGCCTACCTCTCAAATAGTACGAGGGCTGCTCAATAATGAATGATCAAATTTTTTCAGAACGAACCTTTATTCATCCTCATAATTTTGATGGTCCTTCTCAAAATAGTCTGCCCTGAATGCGATGCACATGTCTCAGCGTTTCTGCCAGTCTTCAAAGACATGCTGGAAACCATTTTTAAGAGATCCTTAAAAATCCTATCAGCAGCCTTCACCACTGTTTCTGATGATGAAGAAAAGCCTTTGTGGGAGGCAATATCCAAGTTAGGGAATAGAATAAGGTCACATGGGGCTAAATCCGGACTATAGGGAGGGGTGTACTTCACGTTGATTTTTGCAAGATATTTAGCAAAAACATTGGCAAAATGCAGCCGCGCATTATCGAGGTGTAGCATCCAGCCTTCTACATGAAAATGTGGTCTTTTGCACCTAATATAGACTTGAAATGTTTTCAGGATATTCCTGTAGTATTGTACAGTTACTGATGTGTTTGCAGGTACGACATGCCGATAAACCATTCCATGAATATCAAAGAATGAGATGACTAACTTTCCCAGCAGAGGCCAACACTTTTGCTCTTTGGTGGCTGGTGATGAAAGATTTCCACACTGAGCTTTGCTGTTTGCTCTCAGGATCAAAATGATGTAGCGAAGTTTCATCAGCAGTGATTACGTTTGAAAATAACTCCGGATCTTCCTCTAACACCAACTTTAACTGCGTGTTACCTCCATTGCAGCGGTAGGCGATCTGAACAAGTGTAAATTTGCCTGGTTCTCTCAGGCGGGAACCAGGGGTACAAACAATGAAACTACTTCGGCCTGTTTATTTCACATTAAGCTGACAGAAAATAATAAGATTAAATTTTAGAGCGAAAAATTATGACCGTAAAAAAATTATCATTCGTAATTGAACAGCCCTCGTATAATACCTGCCGGTAGAGGGAGGCCTCAAAGCTGCTGTGAGTACATAAGATACGACATTAAGCCGCTAGGGAATCGTATATAAACTTGCTCCGTCAACGATGCTATTGATGAAGTCAAATTTTGCGCGGTGAAATCAGATGTAAATGAACACCGTGTATGTCTTGCTAAAATGTATGAGGGCCAAACACGTTGGCAGCATTACATACTTATCAAATATTGGCCGTTGATCCATTTCTTAATTTGTTCCGAATTCTCGCTTGTAAAAATTAACACATACAGGAATTTCCCTTAATTTTACTTTTAGCGAAAACTGGGCCATTAACCCGTGATGGCTTGGATGGTGAGCAAAATTAGGCTTTGAAGACACTTACATTAATAATTATTTACCATTTGGAAATTCACACACAAAACGTGCTACATCGTGAAGTGAAAGTTTGCTAGCTGTACTACAACACGCAACAATGATGTGCTTTACTTCACCGAAAATTATTGCCCTATCTTTTATCAAGGTAAACTTTGAAAGCATTCGATCGCTGATCTAAAGTATAATACAAGGGTCGTCCAGGAAGTAAGATCTGTTTCAATTTATCTCCGCTGCAGCGCTGCGATCGTAGTTCCACACATGCGTGGTAGACGCTCTGTATCAAGGAGAAGAAACGTGCGCTATTGCGAGATCGCTGTAATCCTCGTACGCTTTTTTATGCTTGTTTACAATGTCGGTGTTGATTGAAAATCCCGTTGGTTTTGAAATCAGATCTGTGATTCGTTTTCTGGATGCTAGGAAAGTGGAAACAATTGGAAATTTATCGGCAAATTTGCGATGTCAAAAGTGTTGTTTCTTCACGGCAACGCACGACCACACACTGCAAATGCAACGAAAAATTACCTACAGAGATTTGGCTGGGACGTATTTGACCACCCCCGTACAGCCCCGACCACGTTCCTAGCGACTTTCATCTGTTTTTGCATCTCAAATCTTTCCTTGGCGATCAAACTTCAACAATGATGAAGAGCTTAAAGAATATGTTTCCGACTGTTTGAAGACACAGGCGACAAAGTTCTATGAAGAAGGTATGCAAAAACTTGTGCCTCGCTATGACAAATGCCTGCAAAATTTCGGCAATTATGTGGAAAAGTAGTTTGAGTTGTAGAATTTTGTGCAGTAAATAATATTTCTGTGTCTGTACATAGTTTAATTTTGTTACTAAACAGAACTTACTTTCTGGACGTATTCCAAATGTTGTATTACTTTCTCATGAGATGTAGAAAAAATTCTTATAATAATAGATAGAACTTACAATAAACCTACTTAGCCTTCTTTTTTCAGTTGAATGTTTCCTCCTTTTGTCATGTGCCTCGGTATTACTTTTTAGCAAATATTTTTTAGAATTAAGTTAGATACAGTAATAAGCTTCTATTTGAATGACCTGTGGAATGAAAACAAATAATGGAAGGAGACATCATTTCATACAGAGATAGATTTACAGTTGTGGGAAATGAAGCGTTTGTAAATAAAAGGCCATGAGGATATTATTTCACAAGGGGAAGTACGAGGGTGGGTAAAAAGTAGTTCCTCCTATTTCTTTCCTTAAATAAGTTATGTGAAATCCATGAATTTGGTGCAATTCCACAAACCTTCTTCTCCAATCCCCTGCAGTGACTTCCTAAGTCAATAGGTGGCAGCACTGCATCTTCTTGCAAAATGGCTGACATCGACATTCGTATTAGACAGCGTTCTGAAATTGAATTTTTGACTGAGGAAGGTCAAACGCCAATTCGCATTCACGAAAAAACTAAAAACTGTACATGGTGATGCACCGGTGGATGTCAGCACTGTTAGACGATGGGTTTGTCGCTGTAACGAAGCTGAAGGGCAAGCACCATTGGCAGATGAAAAATTAAGCAGCAGGCCGGTGACTGCAGTAACTCAATGCAACATTCAGCGAGTCGATGACATCATTCGTGGTGATCGCCGGGTAATAGGTGAGTTGTGTCGCATTACCTCCCTCAGTAAAGGCAGTGTGATGATTATTCAGCAACTGGGTTACTCAAAAGTTTGTTCACGTTGGGTAACAAGAATGTTAACCACCCAAAACAAAGAACCAAGGAAAACAATAGTCTCCGAAAAATTGCAGCGCTTAAATTTGGAGGGAGAGGAATTTCTGGAAAAAATTATTACTGGAGACGAAAAGTTGTTTCATTTCTGAACCTGAATCAAAGAGGCAATCAACGGAATGACATCACATGTCACCGAAGGAAAAAAAATTCAAAACTCAGCGGTTGGCAGGGAAAGATAATGCGACTGTGTTTTGCGATGCAGAGGGTGTGCTTATGATTGATTTTTGGAGCAGGTATGCACAATAAATTCTGTCCAATACGTCAGAACTCTCAAAAAGCTGAAAGCACGTCTTCGCCGAGTTCGCCCAACAAAAACTATGGTGGATGTTCTTCTTTTGCATGGCAATGCTACACCACAGACCAGCCGCTACACCACTGCAGAAATTGAGAAATTGGGATGGCAAGTATTACCTTACCCCCATTCAGCTCTGATCTGGCACCATCAGACTTCCATCTGTTCCGTCCACTAAAGGAAGCTCATCGTGGGATTCATTTTGAAGATGAGGAGGCTGAGAAAACGTCCGTGCGTCAATGGCTTAGGAAGCAAAACCGTGTGTTTTACCACACTGGTATACATGCCCTAGTTATAAAGTGAACCAAAACTGTGGAAAAGGACGGAGATTATATTGAATAGTGACAAATTAATCGCCAATGTTGTAGTTTTCAAGCTACGTAAATTGGATTCAATTTTCTTGGCAGAAAAAGAAAATAGGAGGTATTACTTTTTGACCCACCCTCGTATTTACTGCAAAGCAGCCGAAGTGTTTGGGGAGAGGAGGTATTGACGGAACTGGCATGGAGTTATGTACACGGTATGTAAACAAAAATAAATGCCGCTAAACCGTCGTTCATGTGCTATTCTTTCTACTGTAATGTGCTTCAGTTGCAAATGGCACGCGTTTGGTAAATCTAACGCTGCTTAATATCATCGTTGCGGAGTGATATAATGTATAAAATGTACAGCAAACAATGGATTTAATATTCTATAATGTGTTACAAAATCGCCTGTCCTACAAGCACCATATCTATCCATTGTAAAGAAGAAAGTGTACAAAAATGCCAAAACTTGAAACACTGAAATATGTCATTACATGTGCTGTATTCAAATGCATTTCATGTTTACATATCACGGTAGGCTTTTGTTCAGTGATGCAATTGCACTTTTCAAATACTAGAGTGGTCTGTGTGCATGTAAACAAAAGGTAATCTTGCAATAGACGCTAGGGCAGACTCAGGTCCCATTTACGGGGGCTGTTCAAAAAAGAATGATCATAATTTTTTACGGCCATAATTTTTCGCACTAAATTCAATATTATTATATTCTGTTAGCTTAATGTGAAACAAACACGCCTTAGCAGTTTCATTGTTGGTACTCCTGGTTCCCGCCTGTGAGAACCAGGCAAGTTCAAATATGATCAGTATCGCCTAACATTGCAATGGAGGTAACAAGCGAGGAACAATATGCAGCTTTGAAGTTCTGCTTTCGGCTCAACAAATCTTCAGCTGAGGCCTATGCAATGTTACAGAAGGCCTATGGAGAGTCTGTTCTTCCCTACAGCACAGCTCGAAGGTGGCTCAAAATGTTTAAAGAGAAGAGACAGTCAATTTCAAAGGCAGGTGGACCCGGTGCTCCAGTTACTGCTCTTACGGAAGAAAACATCGACACTGCTACTGCCATTGTGAGAGAGGATCGACGAACTACCTTAAGATCACTTTCTGAAATACTGAACATTTCATTGGCTGCCACCCACACGTTGGTGACAAAGATTACACATGAGACCTGTTTGTGCTGATGGCTTCCAAAACCGTTGATTTCCGAATAAAGGACACTTGCATGCTATTCTGATGCAGCTAAAGTTTATGTTAGAGGAAAATCGGGAGTTTCTTTCAAACGTAATCACTGCTGATGAAACTGGACTGCATCATTTTGATCCTGAGAACAACAGCAAAGCTCAGTGTGGAAATTTCCTTCATCACCAACCCCCAGAAAAGCAAAAATGTTTGCTTCTACTGGGGAAAGTTATGGTCATCTCATCCTTTGATATTCATGGAATGGTTTATCTGCATGTTGTACCTGCACACACATTAGTAACTGGACAATATTATAGGGATATCCTGAAATCATGAAAGTCCATATCAGGCGCTAAAGATCACATTTCCGTGAAGTAGGCTGGATGCTGCACCACGACAATGCGCGGCCGCATTTTGCCAATGTTGTGTGAAGTGCATTCCTCACCCTCCCTATAGCCAAGATTTAGCCCCATCTGACATTTTTCTCTTCCCTAACTTGAAGAAACGACTTCGCGGGAGGCATTATCCGTCATTAGATTTAGTAGTGAAGGCTGCGGAGGCTATTTTGAAGGATCTCTCAAAAAATGGTTTACAGCATATCTTTGAAGTGCATCGCATACAGGGGAGGCTATTTTGAGAAGGACCATCAAAATTATGAGGATGAGTAAAGGTACGTTGGTACAAAAAAGTGACCATTCTTTACTGAACAGCCCTCGTACATTTATCAAAATTATCTTATATCTATATGTATATTCTTCCTCCACTGGTATTTTAAGGAATAAAATTCAGACAGTGTAGCGACTCGCTACTGTACAGACTGTTTATACATGAATTTCTGAGTTCGCATTTCATGAGTTCAGGTGTTTACTTTGTAGTTGTGAATAATAGTGATTTTAGCACCTTTAACAGGGGTGCGTCAAACAGAATTTTAGTTTATAAAACTCATACGAAGGGGGTTATTTGCAGCAACACTGTGGCATCAGTGTGGAAATTCTACGAACGTATTATGTATATGGTGAGTTCACTACAAAATCTCAAAGCACTAAACCTACGATTAAGAAAGCTTATGAATTGTACTTAAACACCAAAATAGATAAGGACAAAGGTTTTGCTCCTAAATATTGCTGTATCGAAGTCTTCTTAATTTGAGGGGTCGGATAAAAGAAACTTGTCCTTCTATGGGTTTGCTGTTCCTGTGATATAGACAGAACAGAAGGAGCACCTTTTAGACTGTTACTTCTGTTTAACCAAAATTTCTGGTTTTGTCATATAAAACATAGTGTTCAGATTTTCCTTCCGCGAGAAGACCTATTAAGTATTCCTATTCCAATACTACCTGAAAAATTTAGCTCAATGTTTAGAGCGTCTGGACGCAGACCAGAAGATCCGTAGTTAAAATCCCGGCTATGGCATTGAATTTTTCAGTCTGACTCTACGTTTCCACAATTTAGCCTACACACGGTCAGTGTGAAAGGAAAATTAATTTCCAAATTACCTTAGATCCTTCTGTAGGCCAGAGTTATATCAAGTTTCCGTATTTGAGTGTATTTATACTGTGCATTGTACAACGTTTGCGGCAAAGAGTATACTTTAGCAATTTAGCTGCCTTTAAAATAAAAAAATCACTGTAGCTATATATCAAGCAGGTGTATTATACAAGGCTAATTTAGGAAGTAACGACCACCTGTACATTTCCGCTGCGCATATGTATGTCCCACTCTTTTCCAAGTTGGATGATTTATTCAACATCCTTTTTCAATATTTAGTGTCAGCTGAAACAAATTATTGTTTGTTCTGTAATTGTTCAAAGTGAACTGTAAGATACAATATCGCACACAGGTAAATGATATACAATATTTTAACGATCACAATTTGAAACTTGAAAACCTTTACATTAAAGCAAGTATGTGATGATGAGATAAACGAGATAAGCATAAAAAAGCAGTTTTAAAGGTTCAAATATAGAAGGAAGAAAACTGTGCAATTAAACTCTACCCATATGTCTATCGCTCATCACAGATGCTTTCAAAACTCAAGTGAAGAACGCAATGCTACAAAGCTGTCATGTGACTCGGAAAAATTTTCATTCTTTGCTTTGTGAAGCTGTTTTAAACATTTTGGTGTAATGAACTGGCGGCAGTTGACCGCAACACTGGAATCAGTAAGTTTCTAGATATGAAAAATTATTAACATGGGAAAGCAATTTTTCGGGAAGGGCTATAACCAAATTTTTGAGGTTATATTTTTAACTTCCTACTCCGTGTGGAAGTATTAGCTGTATTGCGTTCCATCCAAAATTCAATATCAAAACTTCACTGGAAAATCATGTTTCAGGAACCCCTGAATTAAATAGCTGCATTCAGCATCTTGCAAGAATGAAGCAGGAGGATTTTCAAGAAAATGCTTCCAAGCCGGACTACATGGAAAACTTTTTGAAAATTTTGCTTTACTTAAAAATTACTAACACGTTTAATTAAAATGTCATGTTCCAGATTATGTTCCCTAAGTGAAATATCTTGAGTTTGCTGGGAATATCTTCAGATGTTCTTTTCTTACTGAATTGCTTTTGTATCACTCGTAATCTATGAGATACGGAAAATCATTGATAAGTTTGCGTGAAATTGATACAAAGGCTTTAATTGCTTATGTTGCTCATTGCTAAAACGTAGATACAATTACAACACGTAATTTATGTTCAGGTGCGTATTTGTGTGGAGTGAGATATTTTGGAGATACTTATTTGAATTCTCTAGTACCTAAACTCTTCTAAACGGGAAGTGGTTATTCATGTTTTTATCTCTTGTTCATGCAAAGAAAACGGAATTTCATAGGCATCATTTACCGACCGTCTGTACAAACAACTGACCATTATGTGTTTCAAATGGGAAGGGTTCTGGAGCCCAGCTAATCAGATGCCGTATAACATTCAGTGTTGCCAGCTTCTTACCTCACTACTTTTATATTCCCCCCCCCCTCTCTCTCTCTCTCTCGCACACTCATACAACATGCAGGACTGCTTGGCGCAGACGTAAGGGTAGGCAAATTATATTCTACGAACCTTTATAATGATGCAGTTGCCAAAATCAAAATTGAAAAAGCATTTTCTAAAATTATGTATATTTTAAAATACTATAGCTTTATTATTGTTTATGAATTACCTGTTTTTCTATTCCAATGGAACTGCCAGTAGCTCATCCATATCGCTGTCAATGTCACTCCCGTTAAGAGACAGTTCGTCATTGTCACTGTCTCCATCGTCTGATTCTTGCAAATTTATTGATGATAGGTTCCAAAACCTCGTCACATGCTATTCCGTTCTTAAAAACTGCATGCCTCACGTAGTTTTCCCAGTCCTGTTGAGTTACCTTGTGAATTTCTTCGTGAACAAGTCGTTTAACGTCCGTCATTTTGAAAGTATTATTTCTGTTTGCAAACCCCCCCCCCCCATTTTATTTGAGCCCACACCAACTCAATTGGATTATAGTGGCAGTGTTAAGGTGGGAGGCGTATTACCTCGTGTCCCGTTTCAATTGAAAGTTGTTAAAACTGATACCTTTTCCGTGTTTTTAAACGAAAGTACTCTTTGCAATAACTCATTTTTTTCGCTTCTGCTTCCGAAAGAAAATTGAAGAATGTGTGCACCTTAACAATAATACGTCGAGCCTGACTTCGCAATATCTGCCTTTTTATCACGGCACTAAGTTCACCGCAAAAATCCACTGCACTATTTAACTCTTACTCTACTGTTGTGTAAAGAACAACTGAATGATATTGATGTTAACTCTCCAGAGTAAATAAACAATTCTAATTCCGCATTCATTCATCCATAAACATAAGCATGCAGCATTGCACAGGTTAAAAGGAAATACTGTTTGCTCTTTCTAGAATTTAAAACCTTGACTTATTCATAGTAATTATTTTATCCGTCATGTCAGTAGTTCAAATTTCAGTTCTGAGTAATTAAAAGTATATGTACATACACACCAACCACTTCGAACTCTCTAGAGTAAAGAGATTACGAAACATTCATAAACAAAAATGTGACCAGACACGTTCTGCCAGGGCAGCAGGAAATTAATTGTTTCCTCTCGCTCGAATTGGCTTATTCAAAGTAATTCTTTTATCACGTCATGTCAAACATTAACGTTTCAGTTCTGAGTAACTACAGATATACGTACACGCAAATATGCCAAGAAATAATGATATTCATACAGTGCTTACGTCGCGATTTGTTGTTATAATACAGGTAAAATTGGTTCATTTGTATTGGAAAACCTATTTGAGCTAAAATTATGGGGTTTTCATGGTTATATTAGATGCATTACTCTCTACCGTCCACATGGATCACTTTTGGCAAAATCTGAATTTTTGTCTTATAACGAAAAGTATTTCATACAGATTGATTAATTTGGCGCTCGTCACACACCACTTAGCGGGAATGCAATACGACAACACTGCAGTACTCCGATTGTTTGCTCGCCCAGTAGCGCTCAAGGACAAACACCTTCCCAGTTGAAACACACAATCTCTTAAAGCTCACTATACTCACAAGGCGGTTAGATATAAGTAATTTCTGCGCATACTTATCTTGAATAACCTGAAATAGAGGAATAAACGTTTGTAGGAAGAGCTTGTGCAAGAGTAAGAACATTATATTTATGCAAAATAGGATTACTTGTATTTAACTACTTTTATCTTAATACACTGGTGAAACGGTTGTTACTTCACGAATGACTCTGAATTTAATCAGAAATTCAGTAATATTTGAGAAATTGAGAAATATTTAAATCTTCCGTATATGAAGTAGAACTTGGAATTGAGATATTTTCTATAAATTCTTGGCTTGGCAAGTTTAAACAGATACGATTCCAAACTACTTGTTATTAAATTATGCAGTTGACAGAGAGTATAAATGTACTCACTATCCTTTATCGAAAATCCCTTTTTAGTTTCTGTGGACGTTTAAATATGAATTTATGGGTAAATCATTACTGACTTTTGACTTCTGCTGTGCACCAGTTTATAGAAAACTAAGTGCGAATCTGTAGCATTATGTGTTTCAAATGGGAAGGTGTTTGTCCTTGAGCACTACTAGGTGGGCGACCAATCCGAGTTCTGAGGTGTTGTCGTATTGCATTCCCGTTAAGTGGGGTGTGACGAGCGACAAACTAATCAACCTGTATGTTTCTTTTGTAATTTACGTCCTCCAACGTTAAGTCATATCGGACGATGAATGGAATGAATGAAATGATGCTCAAATGAGTCCGGGGTCCAAGGAGCTTAGAGTAACCCGACATTCGTCTTACAGCATAAGGGAAAACCCCGGAAAAAATTTATCCTGGTAACACACCCTGACCGAGATTCGAATTCGGGACCTCTTGAACGTGAGGCAGACATGCTACCACCCCGCTACCAAGGCGGGCAATCAATCTGTATGAAATACTATTCGCGCTAAGACAAAAATTCAGATTTTGCCAAAACTCATCCATGTGGAAGCTAGAGATTAATGTGTCTCACATAACCATTAAAACTCCATATTTTTAGCTCAAATAGTTTTCCGAATACAAATATATAAAATAGATAGCATTATATTATAACAATGCATTGCTACGTAAGCAGATAATGAATATCATTATTGGTTGGCATATATGCATGAACGTATATTTAAAATTACTCCGAACTTAAACGTAAACATTTGACATGACGTGGTAAAAGAAATATGTAGTTTGAATGAGCCAAGGTGTTTGTTATATTCGATGAGAGGAAACTATACACTTCTTTCCAGTCTGGCAGAACGTGTCTGGTCACATTATATCTTTGTTTATGAATGGTTCGTAATCTCAATTCCAGAGAGTTCATAGCAGCATTATTCAGTTACTCTTCCATCAGCTGGATCAATGAGACGCGACACCCCCGCCATCCTTTCTATTGCTTGAACAATCCAATAGAGTTGATGTGGGCTCAAATTATGTTGCAAACAGAAGTATTTTTAAACTGACTGAAGTTGACCGACATATTCACAAATAAATCGACAAGAAGCACAACAAGACTGGGAAAACCGTGTGACACATCAAAAACTACAAGAAGACTACTTCTGGAAAGAAATAGCACGCAACGAGATTTTGGAACCTATCATAAATTTGCAGTATTCAGACGTTGAAGACAATGACAATGACGAATTATCTCTTAACATGCACAGCTATACGGATGCACCGCAGGTATTTTCGTTGGATTAGACAAATAAGTAATTCATAAACTATAATTAATTTTAAACTAAATATTTAAACCGTTTGCGTAATATACGAATATCCATGTTGCAATTGCAGATTCCAAAAACTGCATCATTATAAAACTTTGGAAAAAGTTCAGTTTCGTTCCCTTACCTCTAGCGCCACGAACACTCGCAAGTGTGCGAGAGAGAGAGGGAAATATAAAAAAGTGGGGATAACGAGGTGGCAACGGTGAAGGCTCTACCGCATCTGATTCGCTGAAGGCGAGAACTCTTCCCATTTGAAACACATAATAGTTATATATCATGAGAAACCTATATTAAACTCTGATATAAGTAATTCCAAAGCTTCTGAACAGGATGTATGTCTGCAGCATCCGAATACACATATCGAGTGGGCTGGCTCAGGCGGTTTCGTCTATGGCCCGCATTTGGGGGGCGTCCGGTTCGATTCCCGTGGTCAACCTACCTGACTCATCAGTATTTGTTTTTTTCGGGGGTTAAATACATCCTACGAATGTTTTGTCCCTCCATTTCATCTCTATTATCATTTCAATTCATCTGTCCTCAGTTGGTTTCTTTCGGAGTAGAAGTGTCGGCTGGAATCTCGGCGGTGCATGGCGGGATGATATGCTCTGAGTGAACACTTTCTCCTCCGGCGGAACGGACTCAGGTCCCCAAGCCAGACTAGTGACTGTTTCAGGGCGAATATTGTCCTGGACCGTCGAGAAGTTTCTATCTGGTAAAGTTTAGGGATCTCGCACTCTCTACTGTTACAAAAGTGTGAAGTCCAGTACAATGAGTCTCCAAAGCTATAGATATAAGTTTCAAATAAATATTCTAATCAATATGAAATGCAATAGACGGTCTTGTTTAACGATGAAGACATGTTTTAAGCTAAATCTGAATGTAAAGTCGCATGATGCGATGAAAGTTTTCACATTAGACAAATTTGTGCTTTACTCTGGGAAACTGAGAACATCCAGTTTCTCTTCTTTCGGCTGTCCACAACATACTAATTTCTGTTCGGCATAATGTTCCTATATGGGCTGATTTTGCAAGGTTTTTGAAAATAGGATAATATAGTACTAATACAAAGATAAATGATTAAACTAACCTTTTTCACACAAGGCAGACAAATTATTTTCTTATTTGTGCTGAACGATGGATCAGCATTTATCCACTGTTCAAGAAGTACACTTCTGTTGCTTTTCTTTTGACACACCTACGTAGGAAATTGATCTATGTGTGCACTTGAAAAAACTGCTTACAGAATGGACTTTCCATTCCCCACAAAGTGGTTATTTGTCAGTCCATTAAAATATATTTAGATGGTCTTTGCTACTCGTCCTTGAGTGAATTCTAAGATTTTTCCCTGACGTCATTTGCGAATTGTGACAAATCTGCAAGGCAGATACCTATCTGGCTAAAGCCCTTTTTGGATATCCAATGTGCAGCAATAGAACATTTTTCTTCCGCGAAAATTTCACGTTTAATTCAACAAATGAAAAAGCTGTTGTCAAAAATTACAAGCAAAAGAAATTGACTAAAATGACAGTTTTAGGCACTAATAAGGAGAATAGACACAAACGCATAAATAGGCATTTATAGACACTACACAATTGAGAAATTAGGCTAATATGAGTAGGAAACCTGCTTACAACTTAAAAGCCTACGTTACGGAACAAAGAAATAAAATAGGCAAATATAGCAAAAGCCGCCTACTACTGATCAGTTAACTACGCCAGAACGGTTCAGTTTCCTTACACCTGATCAGCGAGTTCGGCACACAGGTATCCAGTGGGGGCATAGCTACAAAAGACCAGTCTGGTCTAGCTGCCGAGTCCCCTCCGAATAATCCAATCCAATATGAATGCACATTATTAGGAATTTCACAGCAGCAGCCGCAGCATAAACTTCAAATACAGACTGAAATCAAAGGATCGTAACTTTCAAATTACTTTAGTTATCGAATGACCAGAAAAGTTTCATTTGCATTCAGTACATTGAAAACCAGAACTTTGTTCCGGCTTTCATGTTCTTGGTTTCTGCCATGGTTCATCAACTTACGCCTTTCCTTTTTTCCTGGGATTCTGTTCATACAAAACGAAGGGAGGTCAGCTTTTAAAATCCTCTGGTGGTTTATTTCTCACCTAATCCAATTGCACATTGGTTTAACTAATTGCTTATCTATAAGTCCCTGATGCCTATCTTAAAGCAATTAGACTGCTTGGCCACTTAATTTTTCACAACTGTTATATTGTATTATCTTGTCGAAACCATTTTCTTTCAGATATGGTCGTTGTACTGGCGTGCAATGACCGTGGTTCCAACTTACGTGCTAGCGATTAGGATAAGGGTTTACTACGGAGGGGATTCGGCACGGAAATGCTTTAATCCATTGTACCTATGCCCGCAAGTGGAGCATCCTCGGGAGGAGGGATGAGGAGATGGCCATCCCAAGAAGCCACGAAAGTGCAGAGGGCAGGGTTCCTAAGTTTTACTTAGATATCTCCCCAGGTAGGCCAGAACAACGGACATTGCCCGCTACTGCGGTACGGAAACAGGCCCAGCAGCCGGTTAGCGAATGGTCCCAATACCCGGTCTCAAATTCTTTCCATCAGCAGTTGCGGAGATCGGCAATTGACCTACCGGAGGAGGAAGTAGTTTTCCTCAGAGTATATCATCACACTATGCACCGCCGAGGCACCCTCCAACAATTCTTTCCTTGAAAGTGACCACCAGATGCGAGAGGTGAAATGATAATAGAGATGGAATTGAGGGATAAGAAACGCGGGGGATGTAATTAACCTTTCCAGCATTTGCCTAATGACCCAGGAAAACCCCCGAAAAACACATGGATCAGGTACGTCGGCCAATGAAATCGAACCCGGGCCTCCCGAATGCGGAGCACAGACGAAACCACCTGAGCCATCCCGCTCGGTAACTTACGCGTTATATATATATAATTGTCGTGAAGCCGTATCTACGATCGCGCGGTTTGTTTACACAAAATGAACTGATAGGCCTGTAGTGTGAAAATTAAGAGCCGGCAGACAAAGATAACGTGCAGATAAAGGTCTGCCGAAAAAAAGTGAGATAAATGGAAATTTCTAGGTATTTCTTGTCTGATGGGCTCTTCGGGTTCTGGTTTATTTTCGAATAATCTAGATATTAACAGTGAGGTATTTAAAGAGGCGACGACTCGCCAAGAGGAGTTGCAAGTTGTGAAACAAGAGTGAGTCGTGAGTGGTAAAACAGCGAGAGGTAAGCAGAGAACAGCTCAGTGTGTTGTTACGAGAGCTGTTTGTTATTGTCATCGACCTTGGAAGATTGTGTGGTGTATGTGACGTAGTGTTATGTGAGAACTGAACTGCTACTGTTGAGTGTATTTCTACGCAAATAAACAACATTTAGAATTTCGACAAATTGAACTTAATTCTACCAACAGTCACAGTATGTGTATGTATATGTGTGTATGTATATGCATGTATCTATCGTCCATCTCTACTTGCCTGTAATAGCTTATTAGAAGCATTGCATCCCACTAAATGACTGCATACCCAGATTTCACCGAAAATACACATTTTGAGTTTAACTAAATATTCTTCTTTTCTCTCTATTACACGACTACTGTTCAGTAATCGGCGGAAGTATTCTTTATTACCGAAAAATAAGATACCAAGATGTCACTGAAACTGTACCTTTTGAAACCCCTGAATGAAAATATACAGAATAACTGTCTAGGGGTATGCGCGTATGCGTGTGTGCGCGCGTGAACTGCGTGACAGCGACTTAAGTAAAAAGGGAAACTTAAGCGTTTTAAGTTCATTTTCAAAGTGTAGATGCCACCATCTACTGTTTATTACATAATAATGAATAATAATAATAAACCGTGGCACGACAGCCCTTAGAGGGCCAAGGCCTACTAACCCGACCGCTGGCCTCACGCCCACTTATGCACGGTAGACGTGGACGCTCATCCAACGGATACCGGCAGGAGATGTGGTCAGCATCTCGGCATCCCCCAGCCGGAATGTTGCTTTCCGTGACCAGGGCCGCTTACCTAGCGTAAGCTCCTCACTTTCCTTACGCTGCTCATTGGGCACCGGTCCTATACCCGGGGCAGAAATCCGCACCCCAAGGGGGGGATCGAACCCGGGCCGTTTTCCTTGGCCAGGGACCAGGGCATGATGCCTTAGCCCACTACGCCACGGCGCAGGTCTGTTTATGTGGGAATAAAACTACAGAGAGCAGCGGCGTCCTTTCTTATACACATTCAAGAAAGAGCAGCAGCAATCAGGACCTCGAACAACATTCCATAAATAGATGGCTTATCGACTTGCACGGTAATGAGAATATTCAAGACGGACGTAGCACCAGTGATAACATATGGAGTTGAGACCATATGGAAAAAGCTACAGATCGGAGACCTGATCAGAATAGAAAGAATAAAAGCAATGTTCATAAAGAAGATTACCCGAGTTGGAAAAACAGCGCAATCTCGGATGGTATATGAAATGATGAGGGAGACGTACTTCATAAAATACATACGAGCACAATTACACTTAAAATAAACAGAAGCAAGCAGGGCCCTAGTAAACATTAGGGAAAGGAATAAAAGTGAAATCGACCTCGACTTTTACACATCACCAGCGATGATGGACGACAGATGGACTAATCCTTGTTCCACATAAGATTGTCCCGTATCTCTTAACGGTCACGAGACCTTATCTGCCTCATTGGCTGCTATTGCATAATAAGCTGTTGTGCGGTAAAAATTAGTTCGTTATTTAACATGGTGATATATCTGTATATGTTGGAAGAGAATTGTCAAATTTATATTTTCGTAACTGTTTTAATTAAATATATTATGCAACAGAGTTGATTTATCTGAAATGCATATTAATTCTTAAACGAAATAAACAGGAGGTTCCTTTGCTCTCAAGCACATGGGACGATAACACGTGATTTAGCGGTAGTGATGAAATTTGTTTGTCTTTTATCACTGACCTTGTTTTGACCTGGATTAGTCATATTCGCCATTCGAAGGTGTGCTGTGCCAAGTGCGAGAGCTAAATTATCTTATTGATCGTTTATTGCGCGTGTACTTATTGTATGTATAATGGCAGAGTCTACCACCAGTTTTTCGCTGAACCATCGCAAGGGAAAACATTTACAAAGCGGCGAAAATAGAATTGTGGTGCATGTGTTTAATCCACTCACAGAAGAATCCTCTTTGTCAGTGAGAGAAGACGAACAGCTGCACTCTGAACTTACAGCTATGTTAGATGCGTAGGAACATGGCGACATGAAATTGAGACAACAGGAAAACTTACCACTCCGGCTGCGATATTGCTGTGTGGCGAAGATGTTATTTAATGACAATCAGATCATACCGGGATAAAAATGGCAAAATATACTACCTTGACAAGACTTGGGTGAATGAAGGACACACGACAAGAATGGCGTGACACGACTTTTAAGACTGAAAGACTAGCATTTTTGCAAGGTATGTGTGCTGGTTTTAAAAAATCCCATTCATTATAAACTTGTTTCAGTTTCATTGCTCATTCATTCAGTTTCAACTTGTTCAGTTTAATTATAAACCTCATTATTTCTTTATGCCTTCATATCCTTATTTGTATGATTTTATCTATTTTCCTGGCTATTATTGTGACGTTTACTGCAGGTTTAAATGTGACGGGAATGCACCGCCAATGACCTACGGCGCGAATGCATTAGCCAATTAGGATGAGGGGGAAGGTAGCTGCACGCGGAGTGATACGTGTCAGCGGGGCAAGGTTATATGAAGCAGAGATAAGAGTGCAATACGCAGTGCCACGTTACCGCATGACTCTCCATACACGGATTTCACCACAAGATATGTGTAAACAAGCCAGATGAAGACTACAAGTGTATATTGTGCGGGCAGAAGTGTAGTAGATATCACATCATAGTGTGCACGAAAACGACCATGACAATTACAGACTATAGCATAGACTGAAATGTTAAAATAACCTATGCTCAAACTTAGGTGTACATTTCTCCATTAAGTATTACATAGAATAATGCCCGTATTTTTTATTTTCACAATAACGGATGTAATTATTTTGTATAAATATCCCAGGTTTACGATATTTGCAAGACTGATATAATCTACTGTACCTTGAGCTTAGTCGTATAGCTACTGAAGTCCATTTCATTCGGAATAAATTATGTATAATTTTATTTAAATAGTAAATCGCGAGTCAATCTCCTCTCCCCTAAAAATGTGAACATGCTAAAACACGCGATTTTTTTTTTTTCAAATAAGTTTTACGTCCTCAACAATTTAAGAGATATCCTTATACTTTGAATTTCTCAATACTTTAGTGACCATTTAAAATATAATAGTCCTTTCTAGTCATGTCGTGGAAGATGAAGAAATTCAACACCAAGAAATTTGAACCCGATATTCTTTTTCTCGTAAAAGCTTGTTAATGAGTTATAACCTTCGAATATTACTTCCTTATGTTGCAGATAAGCACTTCTTGATTTATATAAAATCTTTCCTAAGCAAAAATATCTTCAGCAACGTCAGGTAGTTAAGAGAATCGCTTTCCACTTGAATTCTATTGTCACTTAGTGGGTTCGTGAAATTAAAAGTCCAGTTGCACAAACTCAAAATGTTTGTTATTTCCACCGAATTACAATTGGTTCACTTACAAATCACTGCAGGATCACGTATCACACAATTCCGTAAAACTTCAATTACGAAACACTCACAATTGCGTACAACTCTCTCTGGAGCTGACTAAGAACTCCTCTAATACACGTACACAGTCTTCCAGTCCATTCGCTAGCATTGCGCTCTTCACGGCTGCTCGCCAAAATCTGACTGACTCGTCCACTGCAGCCCTTACATAGGAAGATCGCTGGAACTTTCTGTACACGAAGTCGTCCCAGTGTTACGCGATCTTTCTCGGCAAGCAGAGTAGGGGGGAAACCAGTGATTACTCTTTGTGCTTCCCTCCCTGATACGTCTCTCCTCGGCACGTCATTGGTGCTGCGCGTTGGGGTAGGCGTAGCCTTAATGCCTCCTGTCCCTCACCCAGCTGCCGGTTGGTCGTGCCTTCCGATAATTGGGTGACACTATTGAGAGTTTGTCTCTGGAGTGAATAATACTCATAATGCATTACAAGATTAAAGAAACTTTAAACCTTACTTCTTCTATTTACCGAATATTTGATTTGGCAGCTTTTCTCTCCTGGCGTTCATCCATTCTCCTTCATCCTTCATACAAAGGCTCATTGATCCAAAGCTACATTATCTAATTTCAAGTTATGATAGAATTCTGACCTTAGATAGCACTTAATAAAATTCAGAACATTCCATAAACCAGTGAGCGTATTTTCTTTCTTTCTCTCTTACTCTTCCTTTTCATTCATATCTAACCTCCATAAGCATCGAGGGGAAAGATTCATTCCCTAGAGCATACTTAAAGCTCAAAGCACTACAAAACCAGTTTTGGTGACTTTTGGAACGACATATAAGCCATAAGGGAAGAATATTTTCCTTTAATTGAAACACCAAAAGCTATTTTACTGTGTAATGAAACATTTAAAAAAATTTAGTGCTGCAGTGGAATACGATTAGAAAGAACAAAATGCCAATTGGAGCCTGCTTCAACCTTCATAGGACATACAAGCTATTCTCAACATAACTAACAAACAACTAATTCGTAATTATTTTCCCTACTTGGCATTTTCTATACCACAATATATTATTCTGTACTCCAAAATACCTACAATTTTTCATTTTGGAAACCTATCTTAACCACTCTAATCACTTTCGCCGCTCTCAAGACATAAATTGTGGTATATCGAAATATGTTGGTTGACATTGTCATGATACATGCTGCACTTGGTGCAAGAAAATCCAAAGCTTTCCGGGGGGAGATAACGCTGTACTCTGAAATTTGTTGGCGTTTACATGAGACAAGCGAAGACCTTCATTGGCTTAAGCTTTGCTCTGAGAGTTTAGTTCTTGCCGATAACCATAGAAATATATCAGACATTTAATATTATAAATATTGTGACTTTATGGGTTCGTAGAATTAAAAGTCCAATTTGCCGAAATTATAAATGTGCTTTATTTCCGTAGCAATACACTGTTCAATTCTCACATAATAACAATAAATCACATATAAAACACCAAGATCGATGACAATAACAAACAGACTACTCAACTTCCACTGTTGACAACACTCTTGTTAAATGTCTTTACAACAAACTGCAACTCGACTCCTGACGAGTCGTCGCCTCTTTAAATACCTCTCTGATAATTTCTAGATTATTTGAAAATAAACCAGAACACGAACAGGCTATCAGTCAAGAAGTAACTAGAAATTTCCATGTATCTCAGTTTGCTTCTTTCGGCAACCCTTTATCTGCATGTTATCTTTTTCTGCCGCCACTTGGGTTTCACACTGCTCGCCTATCAGTTCCTTTTGTGTAAAGAAGCCGCGCGATCGTCGATATGAGTTCGCGACAATACTAATACATTCCTAAAATAATTTAATTCATAACAAATTTTGAATATATTGAATCCTTCTGTATATTACTATAATTATATTTTAGAAGCTAAACTTCCTTAAAGAAAAAGAAAGTTACTCGCAATTAATGATAAATACAATTTAAATTCATTAGCACATAAAATCAGAACCTTGCTTTAAAAATGTCCAGGACATATTTGTATGGGATGGCTTAAAGGACACAGTGGAATTTTAGGTAACGAGAGAGCTCATTGCTTGGCTAAAAAGGCTGTAGAATCCAATCTTCATGTGACATACCCTTTATGTCCTATTTCTAATGTAAGGAGAATAATACATCAACATATTCTTGAAGAATGGAACCAAAAATGGCTAACAACTCCAAATGGAAGTTTAACAAAAACATTATTTTTCCCTAGTATATATGACAGAGGAAAATGTGAAACACTTGTACCAAATTTTGTTTTGACACAATTTTTAAGTGGACAGAGTAAATTTGGAGATTACTTATCACGCTTTCACTTAACATCCAACTCCGAGTGCATGTGTGGTGAAGAATTTCAAACTGTGGTTCAGCTCCTTTTCTGTTGTCCCATTTTCTGGAGAGAAAGACAAGAATTAATATTAAAGCTAGATTCTCCAGGAACCGAATTTTCTGCTCCGCTCACATCTTTGCTGATGAAACCACAACAGTGTAAGTTGCGGCATACCCGCATGTCGGATTTCAATTGGTTGGTGTTTACCTTTGATTTGGGTTCTAATTGGAGCTATGAGATCTCTTATCCTCAGGTGAATGGTTGTAGGAAATGGATTTGTTGTTTGTTGGCTGCTCAGTTGTCTCAATAATACACTGGTTCGTTGCAAAAAATGATTTAATTTAATTCTCACTAAGTTCGTTGATTCAGATTGATTTGTAGCGGCGACCACCTGTTACTAAACTTCCTAACAGAATTCTCTTACTTCTTTATACGGCGAATACTTTGCTATTATAAACTTCTTCTGCTGCTTCTCTTACGCTGGTTGCGTTATTCTTGACTTCCCTACATTTCGGACTTAGAAATCTTTACTACTTCTTCTTCACGCGCACTAACACATCTTTCCCCTCGTAGTATGACTGTTGAAGTGAGTTTTCGTCTACTCTGCGATTCAGTTCGTACCTTATTCTGATCCCCACTCTAACTCTTATCACATGACCAAAATAACTCACCCTTCTCCCCATTTCTCAAATCTTACATTATTATTGGTTTCTCATTTTATTTCGATTTTTCTTTATTGGTTAGCAAAACTCATCGAACTCATTGACGTTACATCCCACCGTGAGTTGGGTCACGCCTACCCTGGGCTCTTTGTAACGGTATACATCGTTATCACCTCAGCAAAGTAAATCCTTTTAGGTCTTATGCTTGACCGCATCTTGAAAACCTTATTGTTCCTACACATTCCTGGCTATAGTTCTCAGACATTGAACCTTTCCTTAAACAAGGAGGCTAACGGTCACCTCTTCCTGTCTCCCCGTCTTGTGTTCAGATTTTACAGAAATATTTTCTCTCCCTTACATGGATTCTAGCATGTTAGTTGTCTTAAATTATATTCTTCCCATCTTATTCTTAATTAAACCGCTATTTTAATCATTACTCTAATTTCATTCTAATTTCATATTAATATAACAATATTTTATATTATTTTAGCAAAGCATTTTTATTAATTTATCTTCTTTTTTAATTCTCGTGATTTCGATTAATTCGCCACCTCCTAATCGCTGTCTGATACTGCGGTTACAAAGTGCTTCATGATGTTCATAAACTCAGTGTTTAAACGTCTGAAATAGTTTAAATTAATATGCATCAGATGAAAACATACTTTCTTCCTTCTAGTATTCAAAATATTTTTGTTAAAATTGTATATTTTTAAGTATCAACTCTAACCCTAATATACCACTGTGTAAAATAGGGTTCAATAAATCTGGATAAATAAAAAAAAATCTTAAAATTAGTTTAAAGTAAAATATTGGTTCTATAATGCAGAAATGAACTGTAATAACAAGAAAAATATCTTCCCTGCAAGCTGAGACATTACTCACGTTAACCTTCGTCACAATAATATCCACAATATACTGTAAACAGTCTTCAAAAACAGAAAGGATATCCACTCACTGGAGATTTATAAAAGTGGATTTACAACATGGTTCCAGTGATAGAAGTCATGGGTTTAATTACTCTCGAATTGTCGACATACAACAGATTAAAAATAGTTACTAATCTAAACCAACAAATGAAAATCAATAGGAATCTTGGAAGAAAAAGTAAGCCTAAACACCTCGGAAAGCACGTATCACAAAATGCATTATAGCAATGTATCACAAAATTGTAGAACTCTTTCCGGAAGTTTATCTTCATGCTGCTTCAAATTTCTGAAGAATTTAAAGTGCAGTTATTCAGTAACGGAAATACACAACTTAAGGCCCACATTTTAGTAAACATTAATTTTATAATTTTCTATTCTTAATTTTTTGTTTCGATAAGCAGTTTTACTCTCGACCACTATTTTAAATTCAGTTTCATAATTCAGTTGCTGGGCTGCAAAATGTGTTCTCAGTGTAAAGAATTGTTTTGTAGCCGTATGATGAGAGGAACTGGGTAGAAATCTGTGCAGGTTTTTCATGGGTTGCAAGAGAAGGATGTTAATTGAAATCAACGCGGCTTTTCTCTGTGACAGAGTTCCGGATGCGACAGCTTCAAGCGAGAGCATTAATTATTATCTATACTGCCTCACAGCAACTGTCCTCAGCGGAAGCGTGCTGCTGAATGGAATAGCGGCTCTTTACGGCAGTGGTGTGAGAAGTTAATAACAATTACCTCCACCAAACGAGCCTATAATTTACTCTTCGTTGCCGCTCTTTAAAAAAGTTTTTAATAAATGCAGACCGTTCTGTTAGTCCCATGAAGTCTGAATCATTACACGGTCAATATGAGAAACATTTTCTATGTATTTGAGATGAAATGGCTAAATATGCTGTCTACGTTGCAGTTCTAAGTCCGTAAACTTACATTATATATAGCTTCCTATAGTGTTTATCTTATGCAATGTTGACAGAGTATTGTTAAGTGCTCCGACTATTTGTTATTGTTATTGACTGCTTATTGTTATTTAGTGTTTGAGTACATTAAAAGTAACAAAGGAAGGTTTAACGCACCGCTCGACATGATTTTCATATAAAGTAAACATGGTCATCTGCAATTCAATATAAATCAATAACCAAGCAAGCCATGTAGCTGATAAAACAAATGCTTAGGTTTATTAAAATCGCAAATTCAGAAAATTCCGGAAACGATATCTACACAAATTGTGACGTCGGACCAATCAAAATTTAGTATTTCGGTAACCTAGCAACGAAACAGAAAAGAACAAATATTTTATACTTAAATTTCTTTCTTCCTGCTTGTAATCTCGAAGCGTGTAGGTGTGTTTTTGGGTAAAGGCTCTTGAAAACTACAGGAAGTTAGTGGAGTTCACCGTTCTTTAACGTGTAATAAACGATTAAAGTATACGCTGAATACGCGACGCGAAAAACCGTTGCATCATTCGCAAAGCGAAGGAGAAAATTAAAAGTTAGTAAAGTGTTATACCAGTGAAAAAGTTGCAAGATGTCGACAAATGAATACATGTAAAGTGAAACGGTGTTCATAAATTTATTTCATAGTTGCCAAAACGCAAAATCCTTTTTGAATCGATATCACGACATTGAGGTTTCACATCTCATCGCTCGCCGCAGCTACCGGAAGGAAAATTTCCAGATATCTTCGGGAACTCATCTTCACAGCCTCGAGACAGAAGAGTTCATCGCTTCTACATCGAGGTAAGTTTTCGCTTCTCCACGCGTCGACACACCGTGTGGGGCGTGGAGATCACAACAACGAATCCTACTTCAAATGTGTCGCCGCATCGTGTGGCATAAATCTACCTTCACCAATATAGACACTTCAAGTTCAAGGGGCAGAACGTAAGAGAGATAGAGGACACCACTCCCAAACTTCTGTGGAAATTCTTCCTTCTGCTCTTAATTGCCAATTTCAGTTTATTCACTTGAACTTAATAATGCACTATATAATCTGTAAAGTTCCCTTTATTGATAACGGCATTGGCATTATTATTTTAATTGGTTTGCTGACCTTTTTGCAGTATTAATTTTCACAGACAATAAATTTCAACCCCACATTGATTTCCATACTTTTAATTTACTTTTCCTGTAAGATTAAGTCCCATAGAAAAGTACTTGGGCGTTAATACAGGGTTTATAAAATTCCGGTAACACTTTCAATGTTTTACTATATGAAAACTACAACTGAAAGCACTTTCAAACTCGTTTCAGTTTAAAGCCAAACTCATAGTTTTGTTTACACCTTACAGAGATTTAATGTGTGAACCATGAGTGACTCGGCAGATGTCCAAACGATAATCGAACTCCTCCTATACTATTTTAAACATATCCTCTGTGACTGTGGGGGCTGCTTCTCGAATTCTGGTTTTTAGTTCCTCTATATCGCGTGGCTAAGGTGGTACAAACACACAATCCTTTGGGTACCCCCATAGAAAAATATCGCAAATTGATCTGGCCTTGTCATTTTCTAAAATATATTCCTCTGTTTCATGATTGTATTGGTTTTTAAACAATAATTTTATATAAAAAGTTGTACTGACATATAGTTTTGAAAGTATAAATTCTTATTTAAAACCTTGTCTCAATATTTCTGTTTTAATAAGTGTATCTGTGCCTGTTCTGAATAGTTGAAAGATAACGTAACTACTGCAATTTTAAGGACTGCACGAAAATGATCATTACGGATACTTTAATTTTCCTAGCACAATTCCGGACATACGACATTCATGATATTCACTCGATGTTGACGCAATTTGCAGTACATAACTAACATTTTAAAAAACGTTATAAATCGGCGAAACTTGGACACCGAAAGGAGAGTTTCGGAAAATATAGCAATAATTTCTGCGTTTATACCGCAAATAGAAATATTGATTGAATGTTAAAGATTCCATACGGATTAGTGATTCAGATTATAATGGTAAATGATCAGTGTATCAAAATATTCAGCATTAACGACTGTGAAAATATTAGTAGGACTTGTTGACACCGTCACTCTTTAATTTCTTAATTTAACTATCCTTAATTGACAATTAAATTAACTTCGTTAGTTCTTTAAGTTTTTTTTTTTTTTTTTTTTTTTTTTTTTTTTTTTTTTTTTTTTTTTTTTTTTTTGGCCTTCGGTAAAATCCCATATGGCCATCGTAGGGAAAAATAAGAAAAATAATGTAAGGAAGTTTAAGAGGCTGGGAGGAGACTAGATCTGTAGATCACTGTCTTTAAGAAATTGTAGAAGAGCTTGGTATACAGGTTTGTTGCATAACTGTAATATGGTGTTGACGCTAGCGGGAAAAGGAACAGACTGCTGTAGTAGGCGGCGGAGGAAGGAAGAACGCTTTAAGGTTTCATATTGATTGAAATAGTCTCCGAGCTTCTGAGCCTATTAAATACTTGAAATCAATAAATATAGCAAGACCCCTTGAATTTAATCACTTTGCTTTCACTGATTTTCTATAATATTTCCTTAAATGCCTTGATATAAAATCAGTTGTTATATAGTTCTCTTAGTGAGCAAAATGTCTTTTAGGTGCCGAAGTGGTATAAATAAAACTAATAGAATTTACAAGTGAGGTCTCCCATTTTTTAATTGAATGCAAATCTTGCTCTGCTTTATCTACTTATTACTTTCTCAAATATTATGCAGAGGGAGAAATCATAATAATAAACTTGCAAAAATATTTAGAGGAAAAGGAACCTACAAAGTAACCACGTTAAAGGCAAACTTTTAGGAAATTGCAATAGTAGCAAAGTTTACCCTCATAAATGTTTTAAAAATGCAATATGCTGATGAATAAGTAACAATTTAAGAGCAGGTGGAGACACAATCTCACCTGTTCTTTTGTGCAATGGAACTATAACCTCGTTCAGCTTCCATAACTCGATTACCTAACTCGTTCAAACTTTGTACGCTATTTACTGCATGTATCGCGCATTTCACAATGGTGGTGGTGGTGGTGGTGGTGGTGGTGGTGGTGGTGGTGGTTCTTTAAGTGGAGCATAGGGCCTGCTGAACCCCGCAATCTCAAGGTCCGTAGGTTTCCTGATCAGAGATATTCCGGGATGAGTGTTAAGCCCAACGCCGAGGTGAAAGTACAAGAGTTGGGATGATGGAGCAATCGATGGAATGCTGGTGGGGGAAAACGGAGGACCGGGAGAAAATTTGCCCCACCGCCACGTTGTCCACCACATATTTCACTTCGTAGTCGCCTGGGATCTAACGCGGGCGCCTTGGTGAGAGTCAAGCGGTCTAGCTACTCAGCCATGGCGCGGCCAGTAGTAATAGTAGTATGGAAGTAATGCTTTGTTCATCGGACACCACTGTTAATTGTCAAAATAAAGTTAATGCCACAAATTTTGTCCCACAGTTCTTTTGCATGCCACCGTATCTGTCATGGAGTTTCAAAGAAAATAGATAAAAACCCAATTGCAAAGCCAAGAAGCAACACATCTGGGCCAGGTTGAAAGCCAAAACTGTGGAATCAGAGCGCCAATGATCTTGTGCTCTGTGTTAGGAAAGACGGCACCAGTGATTTTAATGTTGGAACGATTAAGATGTTCTGTAACTAAGTACGTTCAGACTAAGCTGAATGGTTCAGGCGGTTAGCCCCCATTCGGGAGCTTTGTGTTTGATTGCCATGCCCGACCTACCTGAGCCATGGTTTTTTCCGGGGTTTCACCGGATGGTTAGGCGAATGCTGGGTAGGTTATTAACATCCCCCGAATATTCTGTCCCTTCATTTCATCTCCATTATCGTTTCATCATCTCATCTGGTGGTCTCTTTCAGGGTAGAAATGTCGGCGGTTGTCTCGGTGGTGCATGGCGGGATGATATGCTCTGAGGTGAACTACTTCCTCCTCTGGTAGTTCGGTTGCTGGTCTCCGCACCTCTGGTGGGACTATTTCGGGATTGCCAGCCAGGGACCTTTGGGACTCGACTGCTGGACTTGTTGCGGTCCCGCAGTAGAGGAGCGTGTCCGTTGTCCTGGCCTGTTGGTCGAAGTCTCTGAGTAAACTGTAAGCACATCGCCCTCTGCACGGTCATGGCTGCTTGGTTCGGTCGCCCTCATTCTCTTCTCGCCTCATCCTTCCTCCCGGGGGTGCCCCACTTGAGGATAGTCACAATGGGGCCAGCATGGTGGCCTACGTAGCGAATCCTAATTACGTTAAGAGTAAGATTTCATTAAATTATGAGAACATCGCCATCATTGCATAATTTAAGTCGCATACAGGTTATATTAAAATGCGCTAATATTAATAGTTTTTTCTTCACGAATGGTCTCTGTTGAGGAACAAAGACAATAGTTTGCAGCTCCGCGTTCACGTTTGATCTTAACAGTTTAAATAACACAAATTCATTTATTTACCTTTAACAGGATTATGTCGTTGGCCGATTGGTGGACGAAATGGTTGAACTAATGTTCAAATCGACCTGAAATCTGCAGATTAGTTATCTGACGTGTCTTCTTAGTATAAGGAAAAATCTCCGAGGGAACCAAATCCATATAGGTCATCTTAAACGAGATTTGAACGCGGGACTCCTTGAATGTGAAGCACAGATGCTACCCCACATCATGGAGGTGAGCTTCACCAAAATTGTGAATGCGATTTTTTTGGTTGCTTTCTCTACTAGTATAGTAAACTGCAGTCCACCAAAGAATTTTATATTTAATATCACCGGACCACCTAAATCTACAGAAAAGGACTTTCAGAAACTGCGCGAGCACCTGTGTTCATTTGTAGTGTTTTACGTCCGCTTTTACTACATGCGGCACCGCAGGCTGTGGCATGGATGAGGGACGGTATATGAAATGAAGTTGGAGCCCAGTGAGATGAGATGGCGGGGGAAACCGGAGTACGAGGAGAAAAACCGCCACTACGGCCCTTTGTCCACCACAAATTTCACTTACAGTAGCTTTGGATCAAATCCGTCCGCCTTGAGTGTCGAGTGGTTTAACCGCGGTGTGTGCGTGTGTGTGCGCGCGCGTGTGTATAAACAGCATAACTTAAAGGAAAGGTCGGGTAAATACATAACTGTATACTTAACTTGAGCATCTTCTAACGATGCGACACAGACTTATCAAGAAAATCCTGCCACCCCACCCTATATTTGATTGCGTTTTCGAAAATATTAACTGCTTCAAAGCTGGCTAAGTATTTTGATTATAATATTATGTCTTTAAAATACCTCCATGGCAAATGAAGTTGTTTTAAATTTTCTAGTATTGTTTTCAGAAGTACTGTTCATTCACATTCGAGCCCCTCCCTGATAGGGAGTTGTTCGGATTGGGCTGGACTCGAGGGGGCAGTGGTTCCCGATACCCGTGGGTATTCGGGTACGTCTCCGGACGGGGTTGAGGGAAGCCATTAATATTCGCGCGTATTAGCCAGCATAGCTAGTAGAAGGTGTGCTAGATCACTAGGCGGCCCCACCGAGGTTATATCGGTAGCCTTCCCGTTGATACCGAAATTAAGGTTTGCCATAAGTAAAGAATCATGATGGATGTCAAAGGAATGCTGGTTCTTTGTTACAATACGTGCAAGGGCAGTTGAGTCGAATAGCAGTTGGGGGGAAAGTTGTTATAACAAAAGCAATGTAAGAAACAGTGTCCTTAGCAGACTTCTAAAGGGGCTCACTTTACTTGTTGAATAGGGTATTCTTTGAACCATTCATAATGGCGACAAAATCGCTACAAAGGGATCTTTGGTTGAAAAGGAGTTTTCAGAAAGTGAAAGTGATACACCCACGCGCATCTGTGGTCATTCAAACAGTCTTCGGCGTGGAGCCGATTAGAGCAGTTCGTGGCTGGGAAGCCATTAAGAATCTTCGGCGTCAGGCCGATTAGAGCAGTCTGAGGCGTGAGGGCGATTGGGGCAGTCCTCTTCTCTGTCTTGGATATTTGTAGGTTCATATATACGTGAGGAACGAATAAAGTTTATCGAGTAATAAGCATTCCACCTTCAGTCTCTCTGAACAGTGATCCATTGGTAACCCTTGGTCGCCAACTTATTTGCCTGCCAATAATTATTGCTTCAAATTGACACGCCGACGCGGGACTCGATACGAGAAGGTTCAACCCGAGGAGAAGGTTCAACCCGAGGAGGAGTTCCAACCCGAGGACGTTCGACAACAAGCGGATCTACAACGGTTCTACTGGAAAGAAAAGAGACCGGCATCTTCAGTGACATCAGGAGCCAGTAAAAAATTCTAAGGTACAGAGTGTTACCTTATCTACTGGACTATTGTGAATGTATTTGAGAAAAAAAATGTGCTAAGTAAAAATCTGTAGAAATCATGGAAGTTCATGAGGTTTATAATAACAGTAGGCTGAACGTAGTTGAAGTAACAGTGTGGCAGAACTGTACCAAATAACGTAGAAATGGAAATAAATACGTTAGAGGAATTTAGAAACTGCTTCGCAAGTTTTATACAAGAGTGGAGGAATGACCGTGAAAGTTTAAGTAAAAAGTTACATGATATGCATCAAAATTTAAGTAAAGTGATAGATGTTAAAAATCAAAGTTTAAGTGAAAAGATAGGTAATAATCATCAAAGTTTGAGTGGGGAAATAGATAGTAGCAATCAAACATTTCACCAGATAGGAGAAAAGATAGATGATAGTGTTGAGAAGTTAGAGGTAGGAGAAGTAGAACTAGGAAAGAAGGTAGAGAATGAATAAGCGTTAGAAAATTTCGGGAACGTTAGTCAGGAAATATAGAATGTAAGAGAAGAAGCTGGTCAGATAACAGACAATGTAGAAAAAGATGTTAGTGAGGAGACGCAGAACGCTGAAAATGAAGCTTTGAATGTAGTTAATGAAAGGTCAGATAGTGAAAATAGAAAACTTGGGGAGCAAATAGTACAGAAATTAGGCAAAGATAGAGAAATAGCTGGAAAAGTGTTAGAAGAAGCTAGGAGTAGGCTAGAAGTATCAGAATGGGAAAATAGAAAACCGACGAGGTATTTGGAGGAAACCAACAATCAAACGAATGACGTAGTAATAGAGCTCACGGTGACAAAGGAAACATTGAAAAGCATTCAAAATCCAGGGATAAACGAAAGAAAAATATTAAAATATTTCAGGCAAGCGGCACAGTTCCATTCGAATATGTGTAAAAAAGATAGGACAAAATATCGATGTACAATACCTAGGCTAGATATGGAAAATTCATGGGGATGCAGAATAAATAAATCCTTTGTAATTGGAAAAGTCCGCAAAATTCCTTTGTATTATCGAAGTACGTTGTGGGATGATGAATTTTATTCTAAATGGTAGGAACTTAGGCTAAAGTATTTAAAATTACCATAACAGATTGTAAAATGAGAAGAAACACAAAATTGGTAAAATGTATATATTGAGTATAAAAAAGTGTTGTGTAAAATGTATAGCTTACGTATAAACAGTGTAGTGACAGTGCAGTGGAAAAGCTAAACCAGTGAATGAAAATGAAAATCAGAACACTTAAAGACCTTTGAGAATAATATTTATATATAATCCTAAAGAAGTATTCGGAAATGTATGAACAAACGAAAAAACTTAATCAGTTAAAAAATAAATCAGAACAATAAGACTTTTGAAAATAATGTTTATATAGAATCCGGAAGAAGAATTAAGACATGTTGTATAAAAAAGTATTACTAATGTACAATGGTTTAAACATGGTAGTGTATATTTATGAATTGTTCTAACTGTAGCAATAACACGAATTGATTTTAAGTAGATCAGATGGAGAAAAAGAGAGAGAGAGAGAGAGAGAGAGAGAGAGAGAGAGAGAGAGAGAGAGAGAGAGAGAGAGAGAGAGAGAGAGAGAGAGAGAGAGAGAGAGAGATGATGTAGATTAGAGTGTTGTCCGTTGAGTGGCATTTAAAAGTGGATAATTGCAGATCAAAGTGTTGATAAATGTTAAAATGAACTATTATGTAACCATGTGAACAATTTTTATGAAATGTCATGCAAAATTAATGTTGTGAAAAGAAATTGTAAAACGCATTGGAAGTTGCTGACAAAGGTCTAGTATTTTGCGTTATATTCGGGCAAGACATATGTATTATTTCATTATGGGATAATAAAATATCAATGGGGCATTTGATACCGAAATAAAGGTTTGCCATAAGTAAAGAATCGTGATGGATGCCAAAAGAATGTTGGTTCTTTGGTACAATACGTGCAAGGGCAGTTGAGTCGAATAGCAGTTGGGGGGAAAGTTGTTATAACACAAGCAATGTAAGAAACAGTGTCCTTAGCAGATTTCTAAGGGGGCTCACTTGGCTTGTTGAATAGGGTATTCTTTGAACCATTCATAATGGCGACAAAATCGCCACAAAGGGATCTTTGGTTGAAAATGAGTTTTCAGAAGGTTAAAGTGATACACACACGCGCATCTGTGGTCATTCAAACAGTCTTCGCCGTGTAGCCGATTAGAGCAGTTCGTGACTGGGAAGCCATTAAGAGTCTTCGGCGTCAGGCCGATTAGAGCAGTCTGAGGCGTGAGGGCGATTAGGGCAGTCCTCTTGTTCTGTCTTGGATATTTGTAGGTTCATATATACGTGAGGAACGAATAAAGTTTATCGAGTAATAAACATTCTGCCGTCAGTAACTCTAAACAGGGATATTGGTAGCCCTTGGTCGGCAACTTCAATTTCGATGTTCTAAAAAAAAGAAGCAGTAAATAAGTTGGAAACGGGCATTCCAGTGTCATTATAATCTCCTCACACACATCCACGCATACCCTGTGAGAAACCTCATTGTTTTACCCTGAGCCACACATTATAATAGCTTCAAAGTAGCAACAACGTGGAACTTTGTTCGATACAAAACATTATTGTATCAAATTGGTGTCCTAACGTGGAATTGTGTGACACCCCATAAACATTTATTTACATCACCGTTTTGGAGTTGGCGCGCGCAAGTCGCGAATCCACTTCCATCCCGTCTTGAGTTCAGAGGACAAGTTGGGGTGGGGGACTTGTTAGTCTCTAGGTCTTGCCCTATGGAAAGCCCCACGGAAGCGCCGGACGCTTTTTTTGGGCCAGCTCGGTAACTCCCTGGTCGAAGGTTACCCGGGTCTTTGGTCCTACCTTTGCTTAACTGGTATGCCGTCAGAGGAGACAAAATCTTACTACAAAAAGAATATCCCATCAAGAATATGGAACCTACATCAAATTCGTTTTTGTGGGCTGAACATTTCCGCAGGTATCTCTTGTTATTTGAATTTTCAAATACTTGCAGTTGTCTCAAGTGGAAAAACGTTACTCGATTTTGCATTTAAGTTTACTGTACCATTGTATTTCCATTCTACCTACCAGAAAATGTCTAAATACTTTTATCCTACAACAGTGTATCTCAATTAACACGAAAGAACAGTAAGGGTCTGTAAGAAGTTTGTACAGGAGAAGAGTCATGCGAGTGCTTCGCAGCAAACCTTTTCATAGGCTATTAAAGAATTGTTTCTTTAGAAAGTTCTAAACTCACCAAAGCCGTGGTGGTTTTGAAATTTCTTTCATTATTGCAATAGATCAAGCATAGTTCTACTCGAACCGGTTGAAACAATCCAATCATGCTGTGTGTGAGGAACCAATGCCTTTCAATTTTATTCTGTTTTTAAATTATTACTCATTCCTAGTTTAATACATTTTCCCAATTTCCTGTGCTTTGGAATTTCCTACAAGCTGTCTTCCGGACTTACACAATCCTAATTAGAAATTAACTGTGCATTTTAGAGAGATCCTCTCTACCTTAAGATTCTGTCTCTCTCCTGAGGTTTAACAATTATATAACCGGTCATTGCAATTAAAGAGAACCTCAATCTATTCACATTTAATATGAGCTATACCTCTTATCAGTCGTTTAACTATGGTGAACTAAATGCAATGTAATCAAAATACAGCCATTGTGAGAAAATTAAAAATAAGGGAAACAATTTGAGCAGAGGCAATTTTCCTGAAAATCGTTGTATGGCTTAATTAGATGAGGCGGAATTTAACTAGGAAGTTTGGTATTTATTCGACAGCTCGTTTATGACTTTCAGAGAAAAGGGACACATCGGCTATTTTATAGACGTGCTGTAAATTAGGGATCTTAATGCTGCTATATCCGGTGAGATTTTGGTGGATCATTTCTGAGCAAAATACAATGCTTCCTCCATCTACCTTTTTAGTTTCTGTATTTAGCAATAAAAATAGAAAAGCAACAATCCCAAGGCTCTGTGATTCAAATTCTGAAACACTGCGGATTATTAAACTGCAATGTGCTTTCTGCGTAGTGACGGACTTGAAAGAAAACGGGGAAAATGTTGAATGTGCTTATAAAATCAGTGAAATAGATAGAAAATGTAATGACTGAATAAAATGAAGATAAACAGTTAATAAAAAAGTTATGTGGCTAGGTAACAATACGGTAATTTATTTGAAAAGGCTCAATAATGAAAGTGTATGGTAGAAAAAAATCTTAAGATTGATGAATATGTTCTTTCCCATCATTTAAACTCTTATGTAAATTTACCATTGTAATGATGTGACAACGTACGAGGGGGGGGGGGACCAAAAGAAACCGGATTCCGAGAGCACTGCCACTCGTAGACGTAGTGCAGGGTTCACACGCTAGATGGTGTTAGTGGAGACCTTCATGAAACAGCTGTGCAGACGGCGTCAGTGTAGAGCTGAAGTTGCGAGTGTGGTATAGTGTTTCTGACTGTTGTCGGGTTAACTCTGCTAAGTTGGTTTAGCAACTTTAAAAGAACAAAGAGTGTGTGTGTGTGAAATTTTGTTTCCTGCTCAAAAAAACTGCATCGGAAACACCCCAAATGCTTCAGGAAACTTTCCAGGAGGACGCTATGAGCCGCACACAGATTTTCGAGTGGTTTGGGCGCTTTAAACGTGGTGAGATGTGTGTTGAAAACCAAGCTCGTTCTGGACGCCCTTCAACATCGCGAAATGAGAACATTGAAAAGCTCCGCCAAAAGATCGAGGATCGTCGCCAAACGATCGACCAATTTTCAGCAGCCAGCAGATTTTGAGGGAGGATTTGCACATGAGACATGTTGCCAGCTAAATTTGTTGCGCGCAGTCTCACATAGGAGCACAAAACCAACCGCATGAATGTGTGTAGAACTTGAAAGCAGAGATTACACGTTATCCAAACTTCTTGAACAAAGTCGTTACAGGGGATGAGAGTAGCTGATACGGGTATGACCCAGAAGCCAAGCAAGCGTCAATCCAGTGGAGGACTCCCAACTCTCCCAGATCAAAAAAGCAAGGTAAGCGAGGTCAAATGTGAAGACGATCATTATCTTTTTTGATGTTCGTGGAATTGTGTATCGGGAATTCGTACCTCCTGGCCAGACTGTTAAATGTGAGGAGGAAACGCCCGGAACTTTGGCGATCAGGTGACTGGTTTCTGCATCATGACAACGCTCCGGCACAAACGGCCTTACGAGTGACCCACTATTTGGCATCTCATAAGTGGTCTGTCGTTCCCCGCACTCCGTATTCGCCGGACCTAGCCCCGTGCGAGTTTTTACTATTTCCACGAATGAAAAAACGCTAAAACGAGAGCATTATGACAATGTGGAGGCGGTAACAACCGTTTCGCAAAGGGCACTGGACAATATCACAGTTCCAAACATGCTTCCAACAGTGGGAAAAGACTTTTGACAAGTGCATCGCATGTAATGGAGAGTATTTTTAAGGTGACTGAAATAATTCTGTAAAATGGTTCATCAATAAAAGTTTTATGGCAATCGGATTTCTTTTGTGTCCGTCCTCGTATACCCTCGGCAATTAATAGCATCAACTAGGCATGGTAGAGAGGATTTTCCGAGCGAAATTGATGTATATCTTGATGTTACGAATCCCTGCTCTAAAAGCAGCATTTGCTATGTCGTCTTAGCTTAAGCCGCTTAGTAGAGTTCTTCGAATTGAATATAACTTCAGTCGCTTTTTCGTATGTCGAGGAAGAATGAAGAACAAAGAAAGTTGAAGAACTTCTAAAGCCAGGGTTCTAATCTAAATCTCTGCGTAGCATCTACTAGAATGAATAAAATTATTACGGAACGTGAGCAGTTCCGTGGGCTTCAAATGGTTTCCCAGTGGATGACGGCACACTAGGAGTAAAGGGGAGAACAACTTTCTTATGCACTAAGCGCGCCTAGCCCACGGATGGTATTGTATCAGTCATTCAGGGTTGCGCGTATTGGGGAAACAAGAAGCCAAATATTTTGTTCTTGTTTAAATGAAATAAAATGGTACTTTTTTCTGAATATACCGGGTAAGTTACATAAATTATAATGGAACATACTGTAACGTTCACGGATGCGCCAATGGCAGGTAAATAACATTTTAACATTGAAGGGGGGAGCTCAGGAAGGAGCTCCAACGTTGCCACGATATATAAAAATATTCAGAGGAATTAGGTTTCATTAAAAATGTACTAAATAACCATGACTTTAAAGCTAAAATATTCTCTTTTGTTTTCTTATATATGTAACCAACACAGTCATCACAGACTGGCAGCTATGAAAGTGTGGAGGATTTGAAAAGTGCATATATTCTTATTGTGTCTGTTAAAATAATATTGTTTGCACCAACGGCACTAAATAATTGTTGAATTCATTTACGACACTTGCAATTTTAATAATGAGCAATAAATCAGTTAAATCTGAAGCAAGTGTATTGGTGAGCAAAGAGTTCCACTTTCGCGGTACAGTTTGACACAGTAATGTTTAGCTCAGGGTAAAGCAATGAGGTTTATCTCCGGGTATGCGTGGATATGTATGAGAAGGATTGTTTTAATGACACTAGAATGCCCACTTCAAACTGGTTTAATGACTTTCTTTTTCACCAGAACATCAAACTTGAATTTGCCAACCAACGGTTACCAATATCACTGTTTAGAGTTACTGTTTATGAAATGTTTATTACTCGATAAAACTTAAACTTAAAACTTAAAAAACTTGAAAAAGTTAATTCGTTCTTCACGTATATATAAACCGACAAATATCTTCTCATTGCTTCTGGTCTGCCTTTGACCAACACAGAACCAGATAACTGCTCTAATCGGCTCCAATCCACGAACTGCCTGTCCTCACAGCTGAGCGTGAGCGTATAGCTTAAACTTTATGAAGCCCATTATTCAACCAAAGATTCCCTTTGTGCCTATTTTGTCATGCCATTAAGAACTGCACCTGTTCGTGTCGTAACAAACATACAAGACTCCTTTGAAATCCATCATGATTCTTTACTTATGGCAATTTCTAAATTTCGGTGTCACATCAACAAGTCATTGAATTCTCAAAAAACTGTTTCAGGTGGCAATAAAATATAAACAATGAGTGCTGAAAAAAAATGCAACATAGAGCAATTGATACCTAAACATGCTTAAAATGCGGAATGGTATTAATCCATAATATTTTAGATTATAAATTTAAAGTGTCTCTATAAACATGCCATGGACATTGCATTCTTATTTAACTTTTCTTTGTAGTAGCACAAAAAGATAAATACAATTACAAATAAAATGTGCAGGGATCTACAATGTTTTAGAAATGGCTGCCATATTATTAAATTTATCGTTTTTTTGGGGGGAGGATATAAATCTATGCTCATTATTGTGCAATATTTTGATTACATGTAGGTGCTACAAGTACAACAAAAACAATTTGTGGTAAAACGTACAACCAGTGCAAAAAAAGAAGAAATTAAAGGATTGCCATAAGTAAAGAATCATGATAGCTTTCAAAGGAATGTTGGATCTTTGTTACAACGCGTGCAGGTGCACTTGAGTCGAATAGCAACGGGGTTGAATAGTTGTTTTAACAAAAGAAAAGTAAGAAACAGTGACCTTAGCAGAGTTCTAAAGGGCAGCACTTGACTTTGTTGGAATAGGGTATTCTTCGAACCCTAAATAATGGCATGAAGGAATAGTCACAAAAATAGTCTTTGGTTGAATGAAGGGCTTCGAGAAAGTGAAAGTTACTTACACACACACACACACACACACACACACAGCTGTGGAGGACATTCATTTGGTGGCTTGGAGCCGATTAGGGTAGTCTTCTTCTGTCTTGGACGAGGGCAGACCAGAAGCGATGAGAGAAGATATTTGTCGGTTCATATATACGTGAAGAACGAATTAAGTTTTATCCATTAATAAGCATTTCACATATAGCAACCCTAAACAGTGATTTTGGTAACCCTTGGTCGGTAACTTCGAGTTTGATGTAATGCTAAACAGAAGCAGTCATTAAATCAGTTTGAAACTGGCATTCCAGTGTCATTAAAACCATCCTTCTCATACATACCCACGCATACCCTGAGATAAACCTCATTGCTTAACCCTGAGCCACACATTATATTGCTTCAAACTGTAGCGCCAACGTGGAGCTGTGCGGCACTCATTTTATTGCTTCAGCTGAATAGTTAAACACAATTCTGAGCACGTTTTACGCGAACAAGATCTACATGTTAGAGTTAGCAAAGGGAGAATAAATTAAACGGTTTCTGTAAACTGCATTTAAAGAGGAGCATTTCAGATCATAAAACAGCAAAGTATATAAGGGGAAGAACATAGAAACCAGGTATGCGACCAAACCAAATCCTTGAAGACAATTGAGAGGAACCAGTGCCAACCACCAGATTTTACCCCATAGTGATGGATTAGAATTTTAGAGGTATGGGATCAAACCTTACCTCTCAGGAAAAACAATATTGAGAGGCCGGCGTCTACGCCAGATGTAACGTTCAATGATGCGCCAATGGAGCACTTACCCATTGAACGTCATTAGAAGGGGGCCGGGAGAAGCTCAGGAAAGAGATGTTCCTACCAAGGTCTGGGTTACCAGGCAGGTCTGGCTTAATATAAAATTTATCATGTTCTGGTTATATAATGTTTATTCTAGAATCTACAAAAGAACGATTACAACGGAAACTACCCAAAACCAAAAATTATCGATACGAGGACAACCGTGGCTTTTACCTGGCCTAAGTCTCTGCTCCTGGCTTTGTGATGTTCATTCTTGGAGATTATAGACGTGGCCCTCAGAGAATCGGGCGACGCAGATTCTAGTATCACGTGCGAGACTTCTCCCGCCTGAGCTGAAACCCGGGGGTTTAAATATGGAAACTCTGACGAAGCAGTGACTGACTCACTACTTCGTCATCTCTATCAGCAGGGCTTTCGACCTCCGCCTAGCAGCCCAGCATGACTTGCAACCTACGCGACCGGATGTCGCGTGTACCGATATTATTCCGTCTTCCAAGTATGCAATTTTTACCAATTTTGTCTTTTTCAAAAATGTATCAAAATATTAACGTCACAATATTTGCGCCCTCTCTACTGCGTGAGGTCCTGCGCTGTGGCGTAGCGGGCTAAGACAGCATGCCTTGGTCCCTGGCCCCGGAAAGCGGCCCGGGTTCGATCCCACCCATGTGGTGGGGATTTTAGATCCCCGGGTATAGGACCGGTGCCCACTCAGCATAGTGAGGAAGGTGAGGGGCTTACGCTATGTAAGCGGCCTTGGTCACGGTAACCAACATTCCGGCTGGGGGATGCCGAGATGCTGACCACATCTCCTCCCCGTATCGGTTGGATGATCGTCCACCTCTGCCGTGGGTAAGTGGGCGTGAGGCCGGGATTTGGGTTGGTAGGCCTTGGCCCTCTAAGGGCTGTCGCGCCATGGGTTATTTATTATTATTGTTGTTGTCGTCGTCGTCGTCGTTGTTATTGTTGTTACTGCGTGAGACTGCCGGTAGTCACCGGGGAACTTAGGCCGGCAGAGGGACCTTACAACAGATGCTGGAAATGCTGACCTTCTGCACTCAAACAGGTAGCATATCGGATTTAAATATTCTCACTCACTCTCCGAAGCTATTCTTGTAATTTCTTGTACAAATGTTTTCCCTAAATTCCTGTAGTGTGCGAGGATTCGTGCGATACACTTTATCCATAAAAAATTACAATTCGTTAGGTCAGGAGAATGAGGGGGTCACGAATCAACCCTAATTACTCTGTCATTAAACACCTCTTGTACTGGATTTATTGATTCGCCAGCCGTATGTGCTGTTGTCGAAACTTCTGGGAAGCAACCATACGAATTCGCTTTTGTCAAGCGTTTGAAAAATGGCCCTAGAATTAATTTCTGATATCGCTCTGCATTTATCGTTTCAACAAAGGATGTGGGACCTATTATTCTTATAGCATTTATCGCACACAACACTCCAATTTTCTGTCATAATGAAGAGTACCATTCAGCAGTTTATCTGAAGCTCAGTATTGACTGTTTCGAGTATACAAACATCCAGTTAAATGAAATCAAGATTCATCAGTGAACAGCAATAGCTATGGGTCAATGAAAACCCTTTCTACGGATTGTAAAAACCAGTTACAATATTTCACACCGTTAGTGGGATCATTTAGTTTTAACGCTTACACACGTGTACAGCGATAGGACTTCACTTTCAACGGAGGTATATCGTTCCAATCCTCATACGCTGTAGGAACTTAGGGAAAACATTGTACAAGAAATTACAAGAATACCTGCTGTTGACCTTCGGAGTGTAAGCGAGAATATTTGCACAAGATATGCTGCCTATTTGAAAGCAAGCAAACATTTCCAATATCTGCTATAAGGTGACGATTCCAGACGACCTCTATGTCTTAAGTTCCTCGGCGACTACCAGCCGTCTTGCACAGTAGAGATCGAGACCACAAATGGGTTCGAACGCAGTTTAACTACCTTATATTTTAACTAATATTGCTCAAGAAATATGTTAAACGGTATTTAGAGAAGGATAATGCATATCATGTACTTTCCCTTATGGCTATTTCCCGTGAAGTTGGACCTAGAACACGTTTATATAATAATTTCGGTAAAATTTATATGTTCGCTGTTACCATTCAAAGTTCATAGCAAAATATAAGTAATGGTAGTAAATAATACGTAATAATGTTTACTTTCTATTACTTAAACGGATAATGCATGCAGGTTTATATAAAAATATTTTACATCTGTTTTCAACAGCATATGTTTTAAAATTTTTATCGAAATCTCATGTCAAAGTACACAATTTCATACCCGCTTAGTATAAACAATTTAGAAAACTTTCAGCGTGCACACGCAGCTCTCTAAGAATAGCTTAAATAAAATACACATATTATGCTAAATATAAATGTTTGCACCGTTTGAAATCCAATACGGAGAAGCATAAAAACCTTTTGAACACAAAATAAACGTTACACTGAAAAACCTTATTTCTTATTTTCTAGCTTTCACTGTCTTAGCTTTCATTTAAAGCAGCAGTTGTAAAATTTGCATACGCAGTTCGCGCCTTAAAGTAGCTGGGGTTCTGGGCAGATGACATTAGTCACCATCCTCCTCCTTTTTCTGTTCTTCCCAATCTCGTAAACTTAAAAACATTCATTCGTATTTGTCATTTTTAAACTAGCTTATGCAAATATGAGCTTTAAAGCCACAGGCTGTGTTCGTCTGTTCTTATTTAATACGTGGTTGTTGCAGTTTGATTAGAATGCTATAACTATAAAAATTAGATGAGCAAAATAAAAAAAACCATTTTCAAAAAAAAAAAAAAAAAAAGTTACTCGAAAGTTTTGAAATTCAATTTTATCTATGTTTTTCATCTGAAATTTTCCCACAGCCTGCCGCTATGCGTTAAGCCCCACTCGGCTCATTTAAAAATCGGTGCATGGGCATAACAAACACTGTCCAGCTGATATTTGTATGAAAAGCTTAGTCATTAACTCTAACCTAATTATGAAATACGGAAACAACGAACCTCTTGGCTCTTTTTTGTTGTTGTAATTTACATCCTCCAACGTAAAGTCATATCAGACGATGAAAGGAATGGATGAAATGATCCTCAAATGAGTCCGGAGTCCATGGAGCTTAGAGTTACCTGACATTCGTCTTTCAGGATAAGGGAAAATCCCGGAAAAAACCTTATCCAGGTAACTCACCTTGACCGAGATTCGATCTCGAGACCTCTTGAACGTGAGGCAGACATGCTACCAACACGCTACCAAGGCGGGCCCTTGGCTCTTATCTCCCTAAATAAATGCTTTTGCTTCTAGCTCAAAGTCAATTCCGAATGAGCCTTCTTTTGAAGTTCTCTTGCCAAAATAACTGCTGGGGTACTTCTAAGCTCAATGTACCTGATTTATTAAACGGAGAGCATGTACTTTATTTTCATCTGTAAACAGAATGTTACAAGCGAAGTGCGAAGTTGCACGAGGATCGTTAAGATTTACTATTTATATCATGGTTTTCTCCAAAATAAAGTTTCCAAAATGATCGTTAATTTACATTAAAGGTTTACATTGCTGAAAGTCATTATCTGCCTTTATTAACCCTTCAAACTACCAGGTTTTCACATAATTTCATGGCAAAAGGAAGCAATAATTCATATGGACAGTTGAATGTCATTACAGCGTTTTGTATGAAATCCAAGGGTAACAATATAACCTAACTACTCCTTAACTTGAATTTGACAAAATATCCACTAATTCACGATTAAATAAAATAACTGACTGCATCGTGGTCTAGAGGTTAGCGTGCCAGTAGTAAGTAAATATTGTTTTACCTTTTATGCCACATACCTATAATAGGTAAAAGTAGCCATTGCATTCTACCCAGAAATTCTTTATCATTTGTTATACTACAGTATTGCTATATTAGTTGTCATTAAACTAGACATTTTTAGCGTGGGTGTTTCTGTGTGTGTATTTGTGCGAGTGCGTGCGTCCGTATAACGTGAAAAAACATACGGGTACACACAAACTTAATTTGAAAGACATTATTTAAGCATCCCAGGAGATATAAAACATCATCCAACCCAAATGCCTGTTATGTGAACAGTTTTTCCTATTGATTTATCCAAACACCTTTGATGGACATATTTGAAGTATATCAAAATAAAATATAAATTGTGCATTCTGTAATTTTCTATGAAGTATCATTTGAATTTTTCAGCATTCTAAAGAATTATTTCATTTAACTAGGAAACTACGCAATATATTTCTTCTTATTGCGGAAAAAGGTTTAGAGTTCAGGCAAGCATTCAGATTGTGTCAAATAACGTTATCATACTATTAGCCATTTAGAAAATATTAATTAATGTCAAAGTTGGGCTGAAGTTTCTTTGGCACAATCGAATGTTTTGACACTAAGGGGAACGATATACCAGGTGGCCCAGGTGAGCAGATACCCTTTCAAGCGTTAAAACAGCTGCAGAACGCAACGTGGTAAATCTATTTGAACGGACAGCAGTGGCTTCAACGAATATTGTTCTGCTGTGAGCGACGAATAGTTCCCAGACTTGAGCAAACTTCTTTAGTGCATAATATACTCGGCGTGTAATATTTCCCATTTAGGTTAGTCTTTATTTTCGAGAGAAAAAAAAACTCGCTCTTTAGATTGGCAATTTATTGAGGAAATGTTATTTGACTTATCCGTAATTACCCATAGCCATCTTTATATTTTCCACTATGTATTTCCAGTATATAGGGTATGTATTGTATTCTACCCAAAAATTAAAAAATACGATAGTACAATTGCACCCGTGATGTGATGTAATTTGATCCCTATGATTATATAAACAATGAATCAGCGACCTTTTGCTTCGTTTGAATTCAAACCTTTTATGCCATCTTGGACTGACGCCTGAGAGAGGCAGCTTCGGCACTATTGGGCTCAAGCAGTCATAAGTAAACGTATTCCTCTCCGCACTATGCTGCTAAAATGTCAAATGCCTATAAGGGACACTAGAGATAATGTGCAAAATGATAGCTCGTCAGTTATGAAATAAACATAGTTACAGTTCAAATTACTTGAGGTGGCATCTCAGTAAAGATGCACAGAACATGGAATTAGTCAGTAACCTATCCTGAAAGGAGACTGAGGATTATTTGTAAATGTGAAGTGGTTGATGCATGCACTATCAATGGCTTCACATGTATAAATCGTCCTCAGTCTCTTTTCAAGATTGGTAACCGACTAATTCCATTTATTGTGCATCTTTACTTAGCTGCCACCTCAAATTAATTAGATTGTACATGTGCGGCCTTCACATTGATGAAACAAAACAGCAGGGTTAAGCAAAATTTTAAATGATTGCATACAAAACCTAGGAACTACACACTAGTCTGTTTATTTTGAGCTAAAGGCGCAGACTTGTGGCATAAATGTTTAGATTTACTGTACAGAGTATAGTGCTTTAATTACTATAAGGACCTTAATTGTTAACGTCAGGCTAATGATAAAATGGAATATACTGGCTGCTATTCAGGTTAGCCTCAAAATATAGGTGGGCAGGATTTTCCATATTATGGAATCCCAAATCATCACACCTAGTTCGTTATGTCTCTCAGCAATGCAGGCTTCCTGATCGCGCTTATTGCGGTACCATGGTACACTAATTCGGCCATAGTTGTTGGACTGATTGAACTTAGATTCATTTAAAAATACATTTTGCCGCTAGGCATGTAGCCATTGCATTTGGAGCCACTTGTGGTTTCTGGCCAATGAAACCGGACGCAATGGCGTGTGTGTAACTAGTCTAATCCACTGTAGATGGCGACACAGACAAGTTCACACTTCTCGCAGTGCTCCAGCATTGACAACACTGTACAGTCTGTTTATGGCCAGGATGGGGCCATAGGCCTCTTCATAGACTGCTTCCACTGTCGCAGCCGCATCCCTTGCACAAGGCAGCGTCACTATGTGACAAATTCACTTTTCGGAGACCCATAATAATTCTGATCCGCTGAAAGACGCTCGCATGTGGATATTGCGCTCTTCGATGTCGACGAGGTAGGGGCACTTACTTCCATATTTCACATTGTTCATGACTGCATTAATGCTAGGAGCCTAATCAGCCGCTACCTTCTGTTCACCTGCAGCGTGGCTGCGTCAACAGGTACAGCCTTACTTACGACACGTACACCGCATGAAATATTTCCCTGCAGAATTGTTTTGGACTAGAATAAGGATACATAGTACAACATCAAGTATGACTTCACTGTTATAGAAATATTTTGACAGTAGAAAACATATTGATCATTTGAAGTAAAATGCATAATATGGTATACAAGATGAATATATTTCAAATTAATTTTCATAATGACTTGTTATATTTTCTACAGTTTTATGCTGTTGATATATTTTGCATTATGTTCTGGTGTAGAAATATCTAAACATATAGATGAGCAGGTAATTTAAAAACTGTCAATTACATGTGCGCTTGTAGTATTCCAAAACTGAAATATGCCTTCCATAGTTACGCGAAATATTTAATCAGCGTTTGAGTTTGGGAGTTTGGGAACAGTAAGGACTCGCTGGGCCAACTTACTGCTGGCACACCATTCTGTACATCCACTGAATCGGGATTAAGTCGGGCTATTCACTCAGGATACTGTAATGTTCACAAAAGTTAGTGTAGGTGAAAATTAGCAGATGCGAGTTACATTATAAGACTTCAAACACGTTAACAGAAACATTAGATTCAATGAAGCATTAATGCCGTAGGGATACATACATGCGTACATAGGTCATTTATATATATGTATACATGTGTATATGTGTATGACGATGAAGGAAAAATAATAAAAGAACTACCTTGTCCCAGAAAATGGCCTAAATAAGATTAAAATTTAGGCCATCAGAACTGGAAAGCAGAGATACTAAAGTGATTGGAATTAAACATATCTTCTTGTTCGGCACGAGAAACAAGAACGTTTACAGTAAATTCTTCTAGTGCTTACGAACACGCCTTAAGGTTGAATAATTTGATGCATACCATTGCCAAAGTGATACGCTATTCCACAGGGTAGGCATGTTCTGTAATGGGCTGTAAGTACAGTTATAAGAAGTGACTTTACCGACATCTGTATTTATACAATGAATAAATTATGAAGGTTTAACAGAGGAAACTGATTTAATATTTTATTATGACTGAATCGTTAATTTCAGAAACCACCTAAGTGCACAATTTGCGGCTTATGTATAGGTCCAGTATCCTTCAAATATTTTATACCAAACCAAACCGTGCTATTGAAATAAATTATTATTGAAATTAATTAAAATCATTATTTTTTACCTGTTTTCGTATCAAAGTAAGACACACTTAAGTATGAAAAAGTGTTTTATTAGGTCTAAATAAAAAATACAAGTACTACGCGCTACAGTATGTCTATACAGGATGCTAGAAAAAGGTACGGCTAAACTTTCAGGAAACATTCCTCACACACAAAGAATGCAAATGTTATGTGGACATGTGACCGGAAACGCTTAATTTCCATGTTAGAGCTCATTTTAGTATTTCTCTTGAAATGTAAATCGAAATCATTCGTGCAGACAATTGTCAAAATACCCCATTTCAGTTCATGCACGATGGAGCTCCTGCACATTTCAGTTGAAGTGTTCGTACGCTTCTCAACAGATTCGGTGACCAATGGATTGGTAGATGTGGACCAATTCCATGGCCTCCACGCTCTCCTGAGGTCAACCCTCTCGACTTTCATTTGTGGGGGCATTTGAAAGCTCTTGTCTACGCAATCCCGGTACCAAATGTAGAGACTCTTCATGCTCGTATTGTGGACAGCTGTGATACAATACACCATTCTCCAGGGCTGCATCAGCGCATCAGGGATTTCATGCGACGGAGGATGGATGCAGGTACCTCGCTAACGGAGAGCATTTTGAACATTCCCTGTAACAAAGTATTTGAAGTGACGCTGGTACCTTCTGTTGCTGTGTTTTTCCATTCCATGATTAATGTGATTTGAAGAGAAGTAATAAAATAAGCTCTAACATGGAAACTAAGCGTTTCCGGACACATGTCTGCATAACATTTTCTTTCTTTGTGTGTGAGGAATGTTTCCTGAAAGTTTGGCCTTACGTTTTTGTAACACTCTGTACACAAAGATCTGGCCTTATTCACGTATTCAGCTTCTGAAAAGTCTTCTGGCAACTCCTCGTCAGTTGGCCATTGGATGATAAATATCATAGAAGCCTTCATATTCAACTGTGTATTCTATCAACATTTTTATATTGTCTATCTTTTTTGTTGATTGGTACTTAAAACTAAAAATCTCAATGTGCAAAACCAGATAAATTTTAAAAGTTTATAGCCTAAAAAATGTTTAACTAAAAGTAAAATATAAACGTTTAAGATAACCTTGGTAAAATAAAAGTAAACATATCCTCCCCAAAGGATAAGGTTTCTCAATTGGTAGTTCCGGAGGGCTGGCAGCTTTTGGCAATGTGAAGGTAGATGTTATTCTTCCAATGAATTCACTTGCTACCACTTTTCCCGGAGTACCCCTGTAGTCGAGAAACTGCTTGTACTTGGACACTTTGAATGACTGCTTATTTTCTTTGGCTACCTACCTGCCTGGTGTTTCGTCATAGTTGTGCACTTTCTTATATTTGGGCCACCACTTTTCGAACATCATCTGATGTAAGGTGATATACAGCAAATCGGCCAGACTTACTAGCTTTTAGCATGAGCTCTGCATATTCATCAGGAGTATAAATCCTGTACATCTTTCTCAAGACACGCTTTATACTTCCAAAATCTCTGCCACATGGGGAAAATGAGTGGCCACGTACAGGGTAGTTTTGAGTTATTGTCACAGCGAGTCACAAAACACGTCATCAAGGCCACCAACCGCCACGAGTAACATTGACCGCAGAAAGAACCTAAGCGACGGCACTTGGGTACTTTCAGAAATAAACGGATTTTTTTAAGGCTGAAAATAGAATTTCTGATATAAAACATTGGTTATTTCTGCACTAAAAGATGTATTCAACTTTAAATTTTACAGTACCACCAAAAGCACATCTTTTTTGATATTTTGTCTCTTAGGTGGTTTCTGAAATAAACGATTCAATTGTTAAAGACATCAGACTTCACTTCCAGCTTCACTTTCAAAAATGAAAATGGGTGAAATTCGAAGAGTGGTATAAAATGCCTAGCTAGAGAAACAAATGCGCATATTGAGCGGAGCTATTTTGCAACTTAAAGTGATCAGAGGTTCAAAATCTCGTTTAAGAGGAAATGGAGCACGAAGCGTTGCAACCGTTGGCCGATAGTTAACGTCATTGTTCTGAGGCCAACGATTTCACGCTCGGGGTAGCAACATTTCACCGTCCTCAATCCCGTGACGAAAATACGAAATAAGGCAAACGTGCTTAACCGAGAGTGCCCTGCGATATTAAGATAAATAGCGAATTTCATGTTAGTGGGGTTTTAAGATCAGAGAGAAAGGTATACGTTCGAAATGCGCACCACAGAACATTTTCCAGCTACTCTCACTTTCCACGATTATTTCGATAGCAGTGAATCGAAAATAACATGCTGGGATTACACAGCTAATGTAAAGATGTTATGCTCACGTGTAAAAACGCTCCACTGTACCTCAGCGGCTGTTATACATGCATGCAGCCGTCCAGTGACATTTCTTCTGAAACTAACTTGAAGGATGCTCCCGTCTAACATTTCACTTACATAGTGGTCACTAAATCGGGGTTTATATTCGGAGAAAAACGGGGGTGGCAATGATTAGAAGAAATGTAAATACTGTCACCAAAATATCGGAAGGCACGACCAACTGACAGCTGAGTTGGGGACAGGAGGCATTAAGTTCACGCCTAACCATTTATCTCGTGTCACTGAGGGAATGGTTAGGAAGTGTCACTGTTCGCTGGCCGCCTCTTTCCCCTCCCCCTGACGTCTGGAACAGTCGGGATATTTCATCCAACCCGGAACCTTCTAGATAGGTCAGTTGGTCTTATATAAGCGACACGCCGGGCTGGAACAGAGTTCAGTTCTTGGCGAGCAGCCGTGAGGAGCACCCAATTAGCGAACGGAGTGAAGACGTTGTACGTGTATCAGAGGAGTTGTACGTAATTGTGAGCGTGGAATGGATCTGTGACAGACGAACTGGTGGATTGTAATTGAGTGCGCTAAGTAATGCTATGTAATCGGCAAGTGTTCCAACTGTAATTCGATGGAAATAAAGAACATTTTTAGTTTCTGCAATTGGACTTTTAATTTCACGAACCCACAAAGTTACAATACTAAGCGTTACTAATGCAGTTTCGAACATAAAATCAGGCAGTCAATGCGGTAGTCATCACTCACACTGGATGTAATTTTCGTGCCTAATTACCTTCTTTAAAACCGTAAGTTTATAAATAAGCATTGGCATTAAACAACTGAAATGCAGTGCCGACAGACTGAATAATTTCGTTTGGATGTACTAGGTATTACAAATAATTAAATTCCGATACTTTAACCACCGTGAGGTAATGGATCAAATGATTTGCGCATACAGCAGTTAACAGCCTTAAATTAATTGAGCTGCATTATGTGCATGTTTAATAATCATTTGTGATATTCTTGAAATTGGAGCAGTAAAGTAATATCAAACACCACGCGGAACTGCCCGCCTCGGTAGCGTATATGGTAGCATGTCTGACTCACGTTCAAGAGGACCCGAGCTCGAATCTCTTCTCCCTTATCCTTCCCGACGAATGTCGGGTAACTGTAAGCTCCATGGACCCTGAACTCATTTGAGCATCATTTCATGCAATTAATTCACCGTCCAATATGACAACGTTGGAGGACGTAAATTACACAAAAAACCACGCGGAACTCGAGAAATCGCAACTAAGCAATAAGGAATGGGTGATGTAAATAAAAATACTGTAAACTCCTCACTCAGTGATTGATACATGGAGGAGAATTACATACGCTCACTTTTCGCACGTATAAAACCTTAAGCTCAGAAGTATGACACGTCTTGCTTATTATTTATGTATTTATTTGCAATTTACGTCCTCCAACATTTAGTCATATCGGACGATGAATGAAATGGGTGAAATGTTGTTCAAATGTGTCCGGGGTATATGGAGCTTAGAGCTACCCGACATTCGTATTTCAGGATAAGGGAAAATCCCGGAAAACCTTATCCAGGTAACTCGCCCTGACCAAGATTCGAACTTGGGATCTCTTGAACGTCAGGCAGACACGCTACCATCTACGCTACCGAGGTGGGCACGTCTCGGTTAGGTCAAATATTTTGCATGTCTGGTAATCGCATCGTTTAGCTAAAATGAGTTTATCAGGATCGTTTAAAACTGCAGCTCATGAAGAGAAAGGGTCTTCCAAAAGCGGTTTACATTTTTTTTTTTGCACTTGCTGGGTAGGACGGCTTGTATTGCACAGTGTAATCGATATGTGTTGCGAAATACAAATGGCTAATCCGGTTTGTATATGTTAAGAATCGATCCAGAAATACAGTGAAATTAACGGCGCTTTTGGGTGTATTAAATACATAAATATATATTGCTGTCAAAAACACAACTGCAGGATGCTAAGCACAAACGTCATAACTGAAATGAAACCTATTTACCTTACAGTTTAACACATCTAAGTCTCTGTGAGCAGCAGTTTTAAAACGTGAAAACTACACTGAAGGCGAAGACTAATGTCAAAAGGATACGAAATACAACATTTCCTCTAAGAGGCTTGAAGTAGTTCTTCACTGTGATGCAAAGAGAAACCAATTATTTTCTGAGCACAGTGACAGGTAGGCAGGTGTAAATAATCTCCCGCGGATGTTCATATTATTGTACATGATCATGCATTTTATATCATTTCCAATTAACTCTTAAGCTATTAATTTGTACCGAGGCAGAAATCTGAGGGTGTTGCCTCCACTCCCCTGGATTCATGATAAGGACGATTCTGCTAATGTTGGCTATCATAAAGCTCGAAAGTTACTGCCGCTGCTGATAGACAAGAATCTAATGTTAGTGCACTAAAACATCATTATAAAAGAAAACAAATACGTGGAGCCAGAGGAATTCATTCTGTGTCAGACATGCTAGCCTTAAAGCATGATCTGCTGCAGCGGTTGAAACGACAGTACTAAATTACTGATAGAATGAGGGCAATGAGCAATATGATAATGAAAGTGTTGGGGAGGAAGAAATTTTGAAGAAACTCAAAGTGATAACTTAAAATGTTACTTTTAAAATATTCAGTACAAGCTCAAAGTTGCTTACTTTTTATCTTTTCCTTGTGTCTCTTCTTGACCTACAAATATATTCTAACAACCAGAAACATTCAACAATATGCATATGCCACCTCTATGATTCATGTGTAATAAGTGAAATTGAATATGTATTCTGACAAAGCCCTATGCTAACCTTAACATAATTTCCGTAATTCGAATAAAAATTTGAAATTAGGCTATTTTCAGTTGACATTAAAATTACATGGTGTTACTAATTCATGGTATAGTGACTTTTATGTAAGGTACAATGTAAATAAAATTCAAATTATTAGATTAGAAACGTTTGAACTTTGCAAATTTAATATTAAGGAGCATTTATCAAGAGAAAAAGGAATTCAGCTAAAGTACGACTTTTGTGATGCACAAAAATATAAACGGCTACATATATTTTCATTCTTTTCTGAAAGACAGTTGTATGAATATCATTAATAAACGGCTCTACATAAAGCGAGGTTCCTATGGGAGCAGTTGAATTATAAATGAAGAGCATCTTGAAAATTGTATTACCTACTCGTAATTAGAACTTCATTTGTTACAGTAGTAGCGTTCGTTCTTCGTCGTTCGACGTATGTCGTTTATCTACATTATCCTAAGAAATAATTCATAAAATAGCTTGACATCTCTATGCCAAATGGATAGTGACTTATGCTTCATCTTTTCGGCATTGCACTCAAAGAGGAAATATGCTCCTAGGGTATCTCAGGAGAACTCGCTCTCGACTCCGAGAAGCGAGTGCCAGTGTTGTTTTTTTTTTTTTAATTTACATCCTTTAACTTTTTATGTCATATCGGACGATGAATGAAATGGGTGAAATGATACTCAAATGGGCCCAGGGTCCATGGCGCTTATAGTTACCCGACATTCATATATTTTAAGGGACAACACCGGAAAAACCTTGTCCAGGTCACTCACCCTCACGGGGATTCGAAATTGGGACCTGTTGAACGTGAGGCAGCCATGCTACCATCTACGCTACCGAGGCGGGCACCAGTGTTTCTTATTCGAATCCTCCACTCGCTGAGTAACTTATCTTCAACTAAGACAGAGTGGAGTCTTGTTAATTTTGTTTTATCCCGCCTTTAACTGCAGTAGTCATAGCGACTGCTTTTGTTTTACGGTTATAAAATACTGCCTGCTGCATCGCGGTTTACTGCCGTACACCTATCATAGGAGTTTTGGATTCTTTATTCTACACGCACACGCGCACACCCATACACACACGCATCATATACTTCCGACCCTGAGGAAAATAATCAATAATCTTGACTAGAAAAATATTCTGATGCCTCAGCCGGAATCGAAACTAGAATCCCTCGTGCAGCATTTGTGTTCTCTACCAACTTAACATACTTTTATGTACACCAAATGTAGTTTTCAGTCTCGCTCACTTTATTTACACCATCCAATGGGTCGGACGAAGTTAGAGTAAGGTTTCAGGAACAGCGGAACATCAGAGGACGAAGAGAATCTCGGCCACCGGTTCAGAAAGCATTAGTCCTTTTTGACAAATTCGAGATAATTCATCGAAAATGTCTCTGCAGACTGATGTGTTGTGGCTTCTCAGAGAGAACGTTTACCAGATCTTGGATCAGGTACAAGTGGACTAGTTGAGAGAGGCCTCATGCAGTTATCTTTGCGGCCGTATCATCATAGTCACTAATTTCATCTTTCTTCCGCTCATACTCCTAATTTGAGCATTTGCTACTTTTTCTTCCCACAAATTAAGTTTAAGACCGCCCGTTTGACATAACTGAAGAAATTCAACGCGAACCACAGCGAAAAGCTCCGATACTACGACTGCCAGGGGCATTCCAAAAAATGCAGTAACGCTGGCATCGCTGTATAACTGCTAGAGGGAATTACTTCAGAGGAGATAGCAGACAAAGTTAGATAATGTAATGCTACTTACCTTTAATCTACCCCTACCTTTATTAGTCACAGCTCGTAAAAGTTTAAGGGTTCTGACACGTCGAAAATGTCTTCCTTCTCAAATTCTAGTGATAGGTTGCAGGCTACCATTTCTCACCACAGAATAAAATTGTAAATATAGGGCAGTTCTTCATAGGGAAGTTTTTCTTCATTTAAATGTTATCGTTGGCCTCTTACTACAATGTTTCCTTTACAGGCTCTAGTGTGTGGAGTTTTCTGTATTACAAACTGGTAATTTAACCATTCTGAGCTTCTCTACAGCTTACCTTATTGTATGTCAATGAAAACACGCAATGTGGACGCCTCATCGGAATAAACCTTCCGAGTGTCTTAAATAAGTAAACAAATGAACACTTGGCAGACGTGTGTGCTCGCACGTGTCTGTCAATTGTCTAAATGTAAAACTAAATATCGGATAAATATCCAACCTGCCATTTAGTACTTTCCAGATATGCTACAGAAAGACTTTAAAATATTCCATCCAAGCGTATCTTTAAATTGCAGCGCTTTCGTTATCTTGGAGTTGCTAAAAGTGCCTGGACAATTTTGAGATTACAATATTTATATAACCAATCAAGAGGTCTTGAAATTTCTGGGAGCAGCCAGTGAATTCCACTTGATTATTAATTAATTTCGAATCATTTTTACTTGTTTTATACTGTTGAGGGATATATAAACAGGAAAACTGTAAACAAATAAGGTACGCCATTTTTAAATAAACCATCCTGTCATTAAATATTGTCAAGGCATTTATTCACGTAATTTTGAATTTGTAAATATTTAGTTTTTCAAAGTGTTACGTTTCTATTCGCTTTTACTACTTGTAGGCATGCCAAAAGAGGAGTTTCAAAGCCATTACATAGCAAAGCGTTTTACAGACTTTTGATAAAGAATTTCATCCTAATATTGGATGTCTGCTGTAGAGAGAAATAAGTAATGGAAAAGTGGTATCTCGATTAGCTAGAAGCTGATACGAGTAGTTCTTAGAAAATGGTGCGTGCTTCTGTGCGACATACACTAGATTTTGTCTTACATATATTGTGACAACGTAACCTAGGTTTGTGAAAGTTAAGGAACACATGGTCCGGTCGAACATGGAGGAATTACTTGGCAAACGTTTGGGGTTTTCTACTAGGTTTCATTTCTACAAAGGTATGGTAAGGCTAATTAAATGTGGAATTCACTTAATATGAATATTTACTACAAATAAGCAGATTACAAGGGTGGCCATATCTGCCATTTACCTGACCTCAGGAAGTTGCCTACAGCTGTGTGTTGTCTAGCAAGAGCTAGTCCGAGAGAGAGCGTATATCGCTTTCACATCCTTCATCCAAGAAGTGATGCAGAGGGGATGGAGTGACGTCACACATACCACTGAAGTCACCAGCGAGTAACTAATACAGTCACTTGTGACAATATATATACATATATATATATATATACACACACATATATATAACCAAATTTTTGGGCTACCAGATAACTAAAATAAAAATGTGCTTGCGCATTGTAGCTTATGAAGGGTAAATTGCAATGTTTCAAGGTTATTGCCACGGCTTCTTATTGTATTTGCCAAAGCCAAAGCCATTACTGAAACCACAAATTAACTGGAAAGACATTCAATGCGAGCCTTATATACAGATACATTTTACAAGTTAGAAATATTTTGTTTTAAACTTTATGCATTCACGTGCACGACACTAAATCACAACGAAACAACTGTCTTCCACCTTAGCCAGTTTTATGGAAAATGCGCATGCAGAAAATTCAATTAGGATCTATTATTCAAAAGGTACTTCTATTGCAGACATTTTTATGAACATTAATGGAATTTTAATAGATTAGTGATGAATAAAGCCAATTCTTTATTTCCCGGATACAATAGTGTGTGAAGTATATCTATATATTTTAATTAATGTTAATAATTGGTTTTTTGAATCTCCTTGCTAGTAGTTTCACTATTTCACCCAGTTCTTTTAATGGGCTCATAATTTTGCCCTAATTATTCTTTGTGGCCTAATTTAATTTCGTGTTGCATTAGTCTATTGAAATATGTTTTCACTCCGCTGTGGGGTAAAGGTTCATGGGCAGCATCTTGATATTTTACAGCATCGTGGAATATAGTAACTCTGTGTAAATTAATATAACTTTAGTGTAATGTAATCGCCACAGCTTTATATGGAGGACTCGACACTTCCCTCCAATACTTTTGCCATTTTGTTGCTTAGTATTTAATATTATATTTATTTGCAGTGTCCATTACGAATTCAGTACAATAAAATTTAACATAGAACACGCTGTATTACACCTCCTGTACAAATACATGAAATTGCTGACCTAAGATTTACTTGCTGACTCACGTCCCCTGGCTATAAGCCTTTGGTTTTCATGAGCAGCTTGATGTCATTTCTTCTTGACCTTCGCTTCTTTTATCCTAATCCACTTTTCTCTTATCCTATATAAGAAATCTCCTATACATCTATTTTTCTTTTCTCCCATCCCCGTTAGCATGCGTACCGCCAATATCTCTTTGCTCACACTGTCCCATTTCTTATCCCATATTTTTCTCCTGTAATTTGTTAGCTCCTTACATTCTATTAGGGAATGAACAGTGCTTTCTTCATCTACACAAAATTCACATATTCCTACCTCATTACTTCTCAACCCTTCTAAGTATAATATTCCTACCCTCATCCATGCTATGCCTTCTCTTCCTGTTTTGCCACATTGATCTATATATTTTTCCCTACCCCATTCTGTCTTTAATTGCTTATAAAATTTCAAAGATTTCTTTTCTTCTATACTTTCTCACATCTCTTGCCTATCTGTCTTGTAGTCTAGTTCTCACTTACTTCCAAAACCCGCTATAATTTGTCTCCTCTGCTCTCCATAGATCTCTCATGCCTATCTTTAGTATCATTCTTTCCAATTCAGCTTCCAGTTGATGCTTTTCTGTTGCTTCGTGCACAGATTCAATAATTCCCCTTTCTGCCCTTTATACACTTATACCACAATTTCAATATTCGCTCTATTATTCCCCTCCTTTTGTTGCTTAGTAGAAAACATTCGCTGGCTTCATAAAAGCAACACCAAATCAATGAACAATTTGCGGTAACTGATGTTGCTCTCCCTGATTGTGCACCTACCTGTGAGGACCTGCCTGTGATGTCGAAAGGAAGCGCAGCTGTTACATTAGGTATTTTTTGTCAACGGCAAGCTCTCCACTAGGTTTATATCGGGAACGTTTTCCTCAAATACTGCTGCCAAATCAAGCAGTTAATATTTCTCATTTTCCAACAAAGGTGACTCGGTAGTGATTCTTGCAGCCGCAGATGGAATTTGTTTTGGAGAAAGGGGCGTTTGGAAGGCTGCATGCAGCTATTAAGCTTCCACTGGAAACCATTTCACTGATAATTGTATCATCCTCTTCCTAGATTCTCCCTGTCATAGCCCACCAAAGGAATACCCCTAACTGAAAATGAATGCTCCTTTGGCGGATGATGCAAATCTAAGCACTCAATCATGCACAGTTCAGCGAGGATGCTCGTCTGGATCTGAATTTTCCTTGGTGGCTACTAATCAGTAGAAATGGCGTAAATGAATCCTATTCTAGCTTCTGTCATTGACTCAGGAATATCTTGGTCTTCAAACCTGCTATCCTGTAGTGAAGCGACGAAATTCTCGGTAGGTATCGTTAGTTCCAATTTACTATGTACAGTTCAGTTCAACTGTAAGCGATACTGATGTTGCTACATTATATCGTGCGTTTTCCTTGTATTGTCATTACTATATTGTTTTACAATTACACAGGTTTGCTAATTGAAAATATGACCATAATTCCTTTAATGTTGTAACCTTATGTACTATTTGATGCTACTTCGCGTAATATATATTGTCCCGGAAAAGAAGGTAAAAGCTGCTTTTAAAGCAGTCTAAAACAGAACGAGAGAAATAATCAATGGAGGACTTTCTGAGGTTCACTTGTCTCAAACAGTGTCGTAGTTAAGCTCTTTAATGAAATACAGTACCTAACGGATTGCTCATCTATGATTTAAGCTGACGGCAAAATATATCCATAGTTTGTTAATCACAGTATTTATTCAATATGTAAACTTGCAAAGCGGCTATTATGTGCTTCAAATGGGAAGGTGTTTGTCCTTGAGCACTACTAGGTGAGCAACCAATTGGAGTCCTACGATGTTGCCGTATTGCATGCCCCCTCAAGTGGTGTGTGACGAGCGCCAAAATAATCAATCCCAAATAAATACTATTCTCGCTAGGACAAAAATTCAGATTTTGCAAAGACTGCTGCATGAGGAAGTAATGTATTTAACATAACCGTAAAAACGCCATATTTATAGCTCAAATAGTTCTCCTAATGCAAATAAAGTAGATAAAATTATGTTATAACAACGCATTGCGACGTAAGCACTCTACTGAACACCATTATTGGTTGGCATGTATGCGTGAACGTATATTTGAAATTACTCACAACTGAAACCTACACATTTGACATGACGTAATAAGAGGAATATATAGTCACCCTGTTCGAACGGTTACCATGGATTTATCTTGGGTAATAGATACCCCTCAGATAACGCACTAATTACTCCACATGGAGCAAATATGTCATTTGTGATTCATGCGAATTCCATTGGCTGAAGTGATGCGCTCATTGGGGCTTAGCACACGAAAGGGAGGCGCGTCAGTACCCCCCCCCCCCCCCTCACTCTTACAAGAATAATCAGTGCGTTATCTGAGAGGCTTCTCTTAACAAAGATAAATCCATGGTAACCATTCCAGCAGCGCGACTATATTTTGAATAAGCCAAAGTGTTTGTTAAATTCGATGAGAAGAAACGGTGAACTTCTTGTTAGTATGACAAAACGTGCATGGTCACATATCTTTGTTTACGAATGGTTCGTAATCTCTGTTTACTCAAGAGTGTTCAAACCATTACTATTCAGTTACTTTTCCATGAAAAAGTTATCAGCTGAATCAGTGAGACGCGATCCATCTTCTCCCCCTTACTACTGCTAGAACAATCCAATAGTTAATTGGGCCTCAAATTATGTTGCAAACAGAAATATTTTTAAACTGACTGACATTGAATGACTTATTCACGAAGAAATTTACAAGGAATACAATAAGAACTGGAAAACTGTGTGAGACAGATAAACTATTAGAAGATGACTTTTGGAAAGAAATAGCGCGAAACGAGATTTTGAAATCTATCATCATAAATTTGCAGTACTCAGACGTTGAAGACAATGACAGTGACAAATTATCTCTTAATGTAACATTCACAGCTATACGGATGCACCGCTAGCATTTTCGTTGGATTAGAAAAATAAGTAATTCATAAACTATAATGAACTTTAAACTAAATATTTAAAAAATTTGCGTAATATACGAATATTCATGTTGTAATTGTGATTTCAGCAACTGTATTAATATAAAACTTTGGAAAATTCAGTTTCTTTTCCTTACGTCTAGCTCCACGAACAATCGCAAGTGTGCGAGAGCGAGGGAAATATAAAAAGAGTGGGGATAACGAGGTGGCAACGGTGAAGGCTCTAACGCATCTGATTCGCTACAGGCGACAACTCTTCCCATTTGAAACACATAATAGAAAAATGTCTCTTATTAAAATAGCTATACGGCTGGTATGTACTAACAGCTGTTTCCATTTATCCGTTATATTGGATTGTTATTGGGAAGCTAACTATGCATCTTCATACGCTAACCTATATATAATATATATGTATATATATTAATGTCCTTCGCACAACTCTAAATTTTATGTGTAGAAAATATTCGCCTGTGTTAAAATGCTCCAGGTTCTGTAGTTTTCGAAGGTTTAAAAGTTTCTTTTTGAAGCTATATGTTGTCACCTAATTATCGTAAGGAACGGTCAGCTAGCAGCAGGGTAGGCGACCGGAGGCACTTAGCCCACGCCTACCCATTTATCTTGTAGCGCTACGAGGAAATGGTTAGAAAACGTCACTAGCCATCTCTTTCGCCTCCCCCATTGACGTATGGATCTTTTAGGATGTATTCATATTCATTTATTGCATCCGTAAATCATACATTCATGATGTGGAATTGTCAGTGATGATTCACTGAGCCGCGAAACTTCCAATCTGCGTATATAAGGGATGGAAATGGACAGTTCATTTCAGTTCAGTTTAGTTCTGGGCGAGCAGCCGTGAGGAGCGCCGAGTGAGTGAACGGGCCAGAAGACTGTGTACGTGTATCAGAGGAGCTGTACGTAATTGAGTGTAGGGTGCACCTGTGACAGACGAACTGGTGAATTGTAATTGTGTGCGCTGCGCAGTTCTATGTAATCGGCAAGTATTCCAACAATAATTGCGTGGAAGTAAAGAACATTTTGAGTTTATGCAATTCGACTTTTAATTTCACGAACCCACAAAGTCACAATATAAAGCAAGATATTCGCAGCGTCCGGTAAAAGTATTCTTTGCATTACACTGAAGGTTAAAATTCTTTTGGAATGTAATACCTACAGGATAACCCTTGACCTGAGCAGAAGCTGCTTTAAAAGTTCTGAATAAGTTTCCAGAATATCTGCTCTTTTGCGAGGTACTTAGACCCAAGCAGAAGCCCTCTTTCGACCATTCCTTGCACGATAACGTGTCACAGCTAGTCCCACTGGTCCGGTAAACAACAGGAGTAGAATTAGCGCTTGCAGTACAGTATCTTCCCTCCAGAAAGGCATTTCCGTACATTCGAAGTTCCCAGCAAATGCTAACTTGCAAATTTTGTTGGCAACAAATGGGTCTTCCTTGATAGTTGCATGTGTACACCAAATTCCGACACAACTACAACGGTCGTGAGGTAACAGGGAATAAAGGATCTCCTTCGACCTCTGCCAAGAGACAGAGAGAGACGTTTTCATTCTATGTAGACACACGTTAACGAGCTTTATTCTAGCTTAGAATATTCGACCCATTTTCTCGGTACAATTCTTCCACCTCCTTGCCGTGGATTGTGCACATCAAATCCTACCTGCGCTGTTTGCCGTATAGCATTGTGAAACCAAGGTGACAATTAGCACGTTAATTAACGGTCACTAACATTGTTGACTATAAATGCGCTGTTGCAGTGTGTTAGCAGGGACTGAGAGTCTCGGTCGATACTAAGCACAAGTATACGAACATACAAACAAGAAAACAAAATAATACAGAAACAAAGTTTGTCATCAGTAATTAGGAGCAAAATTATTGATTTTGCCGTCACTATGGCAACTAACCATTTTATTATTGAGGACGCCGTGATTAAAGACCAATATAATTATTCATTATTTAATAAATTTTATAGCTTCTCCTTTAAAACTTTATTAAACAATATAACACTCAAACATTATTTCAAATAAATTCAAACATCTATGGACGTCGTTAAAACAAATTAACATTATTCTTTCCTGATGAGAGCTCATTCTTATCACACGTTTCTCTTCCACTCGTTATTTCATCTCGTTCACTTAACACTTCCAACAACTTATGGTTTTCCTTTTTAAGGAATTTTAAAATGAATTTAAAATAACAAATATTCAAGGGTGGGTCAAAAAGTAATGCCTCCTATTTTTTCCATAAATAAGTTATGTGAAAACTTTGAATTTCGGATAATTCCTCAAACCTTCTTCTCCAATCCCCTGCAGTAGTGCCTTCCTAAGGCAATAGGTGGCAGCACTGCATCCTCTTGCAAAATGACTGACATCGACATTCGTATTCGACAGCGTTCTGTGATTGAATTTTTAACTGCAGAAGGTGAAACGCCAATTCGCATTCACGAAAGGCTAAAAAATGTATATGGTGAAGCAAGCGTGGATGTCAGCACTGTTAGACGATGGGTTCGTCGCTGTGACGAAGCTGAAGGGCAAACATCATTGCCATATGAAAAGCGAAGCGGCAGGCCGGTGACTGCAGAGACTCCATGCAACATTCAGCGAGTCGATGACATCATTCGTGGTGATAGCCGGCTAACAGGTATATTGTGTCGCATTACCTCCCTCAGTAAAGGCAGTGTGATGACGATTATTCAATAACTGGGTTACTCAAAAGCTTGTTCACGTTGGGTACCAAGAATGTTAACGCTCAAAAGAAAGAAACAAGGGAAACAATAACCTCCGTACACCTGCAGTGCTTCAATTTGGAGGGAGTGGATTTTCTGGAAAAAATTGTTACTGGAGACGAAACGTTGGTTCATTTTTCCTTTAGGAAAACTGTTTGAGCTATAAATATGAGTTTTTACGGTTATGTTAAATACATTACTCTCTCCTTCCTCCTGCATCAGTTTTTTGCAAAATCTGAACATTTGTATTGGCGAGAATAGTATTTGAGATAGATTAGGTTAGCACTCGTCACACACCACTTAGAAGGAATGCAATACGACAACACCGCAGGACTCTGATTGGTTGCTCACCTAGTAGCACTCAAGGACAAACACCTTCCCATTTGAAACACATAATAAGTTTTTATTTCTTGTATAAATGTATGTATTTTACGTTCAAATTCCACCTTGTAGTGCAGTTACTTACAATTCTTTCTAACAACGGCTGAATCCTGCTTAATACGTTCACATGTTGTACGTCTAAATGGGAGGTAGTTTAAAGGCTGAACCAACTTACACAAATGCCTGTCTCGGTAGCGTAGACTATAGCCTGTCTGCCTCGTGTTCAAGAGGTCCCTAGTTCGAATCTCATTCAGAATGAGTTAACTGAATATGCTTTTCCGGGGTTTTCCCTTATGCCGAAAGACGAATGCCGGGTAGTTCTAAGCTTTATGGACCCTGGGCCCATTGAGCATCATTTCAGCCATTCCATTCATCGTCCCATATGACTTAAAGTTGGAAGAGGTAAAAAAATGATAAAAATAATAATATAAACTTACACAAATTAAAAGGTAAATGCAACTCTACGTACAGGAATGCGCTAAATGGCGACCTGCGTTTTCAATGTAAAGGTGAAAGTGGCGAAGGAACGACTGTCGAACTCTGTTTAAATTTCTTAGGTGTGTCGAATAACTTCACATGCTGCTATTATTTGGGCAATTAGTTCCTTTTCTGGGGTAATAAGCGTTTTATCCTATTAGAGCATATATTAAAACACGAAGAAAAAAATTACATGACAGAACCGAACCAGCGTTCTCTGCAATACCCGTTTTTTACTCTACGGATTGAGCAACTAGAATAGTTACAGAAATACCACTAGAGCAGGCTACATGATGCAAGAATGCAGTTAAGCACTGTTAAGTGTCGCACCGGCAGGTGATTTGTTACAGACTTGAGATCTTTTACAAGTAAAACTTGAGAACGCCAATAATGAGCTACCTGCTAAGAGTCAATATTTCTATCCTGGGGAAGCAGTTCTATAGACGCTCTAATCTAATTTCGATCACCTTGTTTATATACCAACTTAACACTGTCTGATGCAAATTAGGTTTAACAGACTTAATTATGTAATATAAAAGTATTATGCTTACTTTAACTCTATCATGGAATACGGAATATTATTTTGGGGCAACTCAGTAGAAAGTAAAAGAATGTCTTATGCAAACGAATCATTACTAACACCCACAACAGATGTTCTTATAACGATCTTTTTAGAAGATTGAAGATATTAAGGCTTCCTTGGATGTATATATTATCGAACCTACATTTCTTTGTATGCAATCGTGCCTTATTTGCAACAGATAATGTAATTCACAGAATAAACACTATATAAAAGTATAATATCCATTATCCCAGTGCTTAACCTTCTTGATTCCAGAAAGGTGCGCATTATGAAACTATCAAAATATTTGGCGCACTTCCTAATGTTCTTGAGGAAAAAATTGATAATGTCGGTGCTTTTAAAAATGCTGTTAGAGAGTACCTTTGCTCAAAATATGTTTATTCTGTACAAGATTATCTGAATGACAAATTATCCTGATAATGCTTCTGTAGCTCTGTAACTGGTATCTAACTGTTCCAATGACAAATTATTACCAATAAATCTTTGATGCATGTTCAAAGTTCATTTTTAATGTATATATATTTAAGAAATATCAAAGAATGCTATCTATTGCAAAAAGGTTGAGACGTATTGGCAGAAGCCATGTGAAAGCTGATTTACAAAGTGTTTGATTTTTAATCATACATAGTTATCCCTGCTTTGTTTTCCATATTACTGTTGATATTGTCACGGCAACAGGCATAGAAGTTTCGGCACAAATAAAAAAACAGTCGGCGGATAAAGTTTCATGGTAATACTGAGGCTTGCTAAGCGGTTAATGATAGCATAGCTATTGTAAACAAGCACCGGCAAGCAGAGATAACTGAGGTAAAGGACTCGCCGGCTTAGATTAAGTTATGCTTCTAGAATGTGATATAATATTTGGTTTCTTTATTCTTCCGGAAATTTCTGGACTGATAGAGATTGTTCGGGTTCTGGTTTATTGTAGAACAATCTAGAGTTACGAATTAGGTATTTAAGGACGTGACGGCTCGCAAAGTTAGTTGTTGTAAAACAGTCAGTTGTAAACAGAGTAAGCATAGAACAGCTGAGAGTTGTTGTTGAAAAGACAGTCGTGTTCTGGTAACGAGAGCTAATGTAATCAGCTGTCACAGTTTGTTATTATCATCGACCTTGGAAGATTGTGTTATGTGATGTAAAGTTGTTACATAAGAATTGAACAGTGTATCTCTACAGAAATAAAGGAGATTTTTAATTTCTGCAGCTCGGCCTTTTAATTCTACGAACCCACAAAGTCACAATATTGCCTGTATACTATTGTGTGTCTTATGTTAACTATTCAAGTATATATAAATGCTATTAAACATTATACTTCTGGACATGTTCAATGTTCACAGCCTTCTCTGGCTAAAAGTGAACCTACTGAACGCAAATCTAATATAATCTGATCTAATCTGATCTAATCTAATCTAATTTAGCCGAAAACTATGGATTGCCTATCTCAACTTGCTTATACTACTGATCTCTACAATTGCTGAAATTATTTATTTGGTTTATTTTATTTTAGGTATATTTCGATGTTAAATTGTTATTCATTAGTAATTATTTCATAATTGTACACGTGGTTCATCAACAGCCTGTATATAACGCTTTGATAGGTATTATGCATATAATTTGATGGAGGGTTTAAAATGTTTGCGTAACACATTCCTCTTGCTCGTCTTCCTGGTGGTCAGGCTGTACAGAACAGTAGAGTATATGTTCGGACAGCTTTTATAAGCGTAATATATGCATGTTTGCATAATTAATATTATCTAGGGAGAAGCAGGCGGGTACATAGCCGTAGAGTAGGCTGGCACTTTGCCAGTCGCACCATTAAAGACAAAATGGACTTTTCGTACATATGGTGCTCTAACCTTACTAAATAATTACAATTTTGTAAAGTTGCAATTTCATATTTAATCAAAAGGTTAAATGCGCTTAGCGAGTGTTGCAAATCGGTCTTAAATTGCTCATCCTGCATTCTCGAATTCCATGACTAGAGCAAAATGATTACAGCTCCTTTACTGGGGTGAGAAATCATGTGGTGCTCAAGTTTTGAAGTGCACTGTTCTTGAGTTCCAAAAGTGCCTTCTCTTGAATGAATTGAATTTCGCTAGTATTTAGCAAAATTCTTTAATTGCCTTTTAATGCTATGCATTTGAAGCAATGAAATGGGCGGCGCACAGTTCCACGTTGACGCTACAGTACGTAACGAATAATATGGGTAGCTCAGTGTTGAGCAATGAGGTACTCTCAGGGAATGCGCGGATATATGAGTAAGGATGATTCTATTGACACTGGAATGTACGCTTCAAACTGATTTAATGACCGCTTCTGTTTATCATAACATCAAACTCGAAGTTGCCGACCAAGGGTTACCCATATATCACTGTTTAGAGTGACTGAAGGTGGAATGCTTATTACCCGATAATACTAAATTCGTTATGTATGAAACGACAAATCTTCCCTACGGTTCTAATCTGCCTTCGACACAGACAGAGGAAACTTCTTACTTGGCCGCTAGCCGCGGACCGTCTGTCCTCACACTATACAAAGCTGTGCGTGGGTGTGTAATTTTCACTTTCTCGAAGCCCTTTACTCAACCAAAAATCCTTTGACTATTTTGTGCATTGTGATGATTAGCTTCGGTCATTTATTAAGGGTCCGAAGAATACGCTTTTCAAACATTGTTAAGTGCTATCCCTTTTTTCTGTTTTTGTAATTTACGTCCTCCAACGTTGTCATATCTGACGGCGAATGAATTGGGTGAAATGATACTCAAATGAGTCCAGGGTTCATTGAGCTTAGAGTTACACGACATTCGTCCTGAAGGATAAGGGAAAACCACGTAAAAACGTTATCCAGGTAACTCACCCTGACCGAGATTCGAACTCGGGACCTCTTGAACGTGAGGCAGACACGCTGCGATCTACGCTACCAAGGCGGGCGATGCTATCCCTTAGATTTCTGTTTCTCCCGTTTCTTTTGTTAAAACAAATATTGAACTCAATGCACCTGCCTGCACGTTTTGTAACAAGGATACACAATTTCTCTGAAATCCATTACTATTGCTTACTTATTGCATCCCTTAATTTCGGTATCACATTCATCCCAGATAAAATAGATTAACGGAGGGGGCACCTAGCGCATCACTCATAAGGCAACTTCCCGGCATATACCTACGCCCCCCCCCCCCCGAGAGGAACGGGTATGATGAACGACCGTATGACTTGCTGGACCGTACAACACAGAAGACAAGTACAGTTCTCAAACAGTTACAGGTTTGACCATCGGCTGGAGTGCCATCGGCGGGGTAGCCTGCTCCAGTCACTGGAAGTTGGCTCACAGGCACCCTTCCAACGGGAATAGGGGAAACCTTTACCCATAAGTGAGACTCCAACGACCACCGTCTAACAGAAGCTGAGAAGTTTCAAAGGCAAACCTTGGCGCTTTCTGTCTGTCGTGAATCGACCATATACCCGGAGTAGTACAAGACATCGCCTAGCAGGAAGAGGGGCAAGCTACGGAAAAAAAACAACACATGATCAGTGTGTGTGTGATCACCAGGAATCGAACTTGGACCTTCCAAATGTGAATCTCACACGATACCGCATAACTATATCGGTCGGTTGCCATTGATCTTTTATTTGCTGCATTTATGGCCTTAAATTTTAAATTCTTAAAGTTGCAACACATGTGCAGCTCTTATCTTGTAACGGCGTGTCATTGAGCATTTGAACCACATATCTGAGCAAGTAGAAGACTGGAAGGACTAAATTTAATGTATGAATCATTTGAAATGCCCTAGATGTACCTTGTATGAAATTGCATACATTGCCATCTCAATAACCCAATCGTGAATCTAAAGGACGTTCAGTATTGCACTGTTAAATGTTCAGTACTGATTTTGCCATGAATTAATAATGAACTCCTAACTTTAATGGCACTATACGACACCTAGGGGAGTTCAGACATGCAACTCGGAAACTACTGATTAAAACTAACCCCAGAAAACTCACTAGTCTAGTAATTTGTTCGTCATGTGCTTCATTATGACTAATCGTTGATGCCGACTGTTACTATGAGAAACAAACTAGCTATATCTCACTGTAAACATAAGGAAGAAATATAAAAGTGACATTATTGCCACTATTTAAAATTCTACGCGACATGTTAATTTGCTCAGACAGCAAAAGAGTTAAGGGAGATGGCGGGGAGGAGATAAAGCAGAATATGAGAGAGGGATACAGGAGAGGAGAGGCAATACAGACTAAGAAAACAGGTGGTAGGAGGAAAAATGTAGGAAGTTCATATATAAAAGCTAGAATAGTGCTTATCTCTAAATTTCCGAGTTTGAATCTCGGCCAGGGTGAGTTACCTAGACAAGCTTTTCTCCGGGGGTTTCCTTTACCCTGAAAGACGAATGTCAGGTAAGCTCCATGAACCCTGGTGTGGGATTTCTCTTGTTGTGGCCTTTTGGTGTGGTATGGCAGGATGGTTAAGGATTACGTGTCGGTGAGCAAGAGTACTCTGTGTCCAGCAATTACCACCAGTCAATGAAAAGTACTGCTTCAATTTTCTGTGGATTGTTTATTCCATCAGATCTTATTTGTCTGTTTGCTCGGCTTTTCTCACTTGTTCTCACTCTCGTTGCGTCGCCTTGTCTGTTTGAGAATATTTAGTCCCACCACGTTTGAAATTTTAACTCCACTATTACCTCGCCATCAGACATTAAACTAACGTGTGTTCTTCCTTTCGCTGCAACCAACCGAGTGACGGTTCTCACCTCGCCCTACTCTCGGCTTCCTCCTAGATTTGTTTATCTATCTCCACCATTTTTCTATTTGTTCTCTATTTCACGCCTATCACGTGGTTTACGCTACATTTTATTGGGTTGGTTCATTTCTACGATTTTACCTTATTGGTCATTTCCATTCACCATCAACTGTGCAGCAGTCACGGGCCCACCCCCTAAAGCTGTATGATACTTTGGCGTCATAACGGTACAGCATCCTGCCTCTACATAATTTCCTTAAACCTCGATATTGTCTGAGGCTCCGTGCTGGCGAAGGAATTTTGGGCTCCTATTGTCCTATTGTTTCCGTATCCGGCCTCGTCTGCCCGTTCCACCTTAAAGCAATTTTTTCCTTATATTTATTTCATTTGCACGTTGTTCCTATTACAATATTTCTTTCTGACTTTATTTTATATATCACTTATTCCCATTTGCTTATTAATAGTTTATATGGTTTTATCATCCCTCTCTTACATTCTTCTATCGGAAACCTGTGGTTTCCGCTTCAACCCCGGACTCATTTCAGCATAATTTCATCCATTTCATTCGTCGTATGATATGACTTAAGGTTGGAGGATGTAAATTAGAAGAAAAACGAGCAGATGTAATACATTGAAATATGAACGTTTGTTTTACGGATTATTGATATCAACGAGGAATTTGCGCATTGATAGCTATCGATTTTGCTAAGGTTCCTATAGAAATAATACAGATGTGCTATATTTGCACACTTAGGTATATGGAAAAGAGCTTCGGACTATTCAAGGAGGAAGTGGAAGGAGGAAGTAGAGGACACAATACAAAACAGGTTCATGCGGATGAGGAACGAGGACATTTGTTCAGAGAATTCATGCACAAAATTTCCAACTGTTCACTTTTATTCATCAATATTTTCCTCTATCTTGGCCTTCATTAATTTTATTTTTAACAATTCCTCATTTTGTAGTTTCAAGCTTCTTAAAATGTAAATTATGGAACTCTTCAGCTCTCTCATTTTGTATTTTTAGATTTTCCAAATTTAAATTATGCAACTCTTCAGTTCTTTGAGCATCAGGTAATATTTTGCCCTCTGTAGCTGAAAGCACGTCTTCGCCGTGTTCGCCCAATGTCAACTATGGCGGATGTTCTTCTTTTGCATGACAAAGCAAGACCACACACCAGCCGTTACACCACTGCAGAAATTGAGAAATTGGAATGGCAAATCTTACCTCACCCCCCATACAGTCCTGACCAGGCACCATCAGACTTCCATCTGTTCGGGTCACTAAAGGAAGGTCATCGTGGGATTCATTTAGAGGATGAGGAGGCTGTGAAAACGTCCGTGCGTCAATGGGTTAGGAAGCGAGACCGTGTGTTGCCAGTGTGTAACCACACTGGAATACATGCCCTAGTTACAAGGTGGACCAAAACTGTGGAAAAGGTCGGAGATTATATTGAATAGTGACAAATTAATCTTCAAAGCTGTAGTTTTCAAGCTATGTAAATTGGATTCAATTTACTTGGCAATTAAGAGAAAAAAATAGGAGGAATTACTTTTTGACCCACCCTCATATTAGTGAGTGAAAAATGTAAGCTGTGCTATCATCACGCTTAGTTCAACTTACAGGAAACGCAGGTTTTAACCATTCCGTAACAAACAAATGTTCTGGTACGTAACAGTCGCATTTCGTGCCAGTTATCGGGAAGTAACTTCTACTTATTATCGTGGTCGTAAAAGTGAACTTTCTGTCCAGTTTACGTCAATCCAATTAACAGTTACCTAGAGAGCGATTCATATTATGCGGCGCGAACTTTGTTACAATATGCAGGAAGCGGAAAAAAACTAATTTGCGAGCGTGAGGTAACCAAAATGTAATCGCTCATGCGTAAATATTTTAGAAGTAGACGAAAGGAAAGTTCAGCTCGGAAATTTCAAACATGCAACACATATTTTCGAAGTGGTTAATTCCACGATAAAAACTGTTCGAAACAAAACGAATGCTTTAAGCTATACCCCTTTCTCTGCGCTAGTTTTCATTTTGTTTTGTTTCATAGTGATACAAAATTCAGTGAGAATGAAGAGGGCTTCATGGAAAATTCAACATGTAAAACACTTTTTCATTCTTGCTATATCACACATTGCCAGTGAATCGATAAACGTTAGTTTATCATAGCAAGAGTTGCCCTAAGTACTCCTGGATTTGCTTTGGTTTCGTACTGCGTTTATTTTAGATGTCCGAACTTTTAAAAATAAAAATCAGTGGTAAATTGCTGCACCTAAATACTTTGTATCATTGTGAGGTTGTATCAAACTTGATTTATTTTGGACTTAAATCGTATTCTGAAACTCGACGGCATATGATGGATACTTGTGCAGTGAAAAAATTGCTTTTTCTACTCTCATATTTGTGACTCAAAGAATCGCTGACTCTATCTGTACAAAATGGTGACGGTATTAGAGCAGTTCACCTGCGGGTAAAGCGCATAATGTCTGTCCTTATTTTAAACACCTTAATATTTTCCTTCCCCGCAAGGACCAGTATAACTCTCGCGGGTAAATAAAGGGAGTGTCTCCATCGCTTTCTCATATCTTGAATCTCAAGATCTTCCTCCACTTTGTAATCTCTGTAATTGTCCACTCACTGACCTCATGATTCTCGATTGTCATTAGCATACACATGTAAAACGTGATTCCGAAGCGTATCACATGGGCAAATCCATAAGAAATCCATGGTTTTAGAGAATTTATACTTAATTATATTAAGCAAACTAAGATATACGATAAATTATATAGCCTAATATACCTTGATAATGCAATTTCATCGTATGATGCTCTGCGTTTTTATGCAGTCGCCATGTGTCCAGTCCGTTCAAGTCATTAAAAACATATCTTTAAAAAGAACGGGGAATTTCTTAGAAATGTTTAATCACAAAAGTAAAAAAGAGTACCGAAACATGCTTTTTAACAAAATCTACATTGCTATATATATTGTGACTTTGGTGTTCGTAGAATTAAAATTCCAATTTACCGAAATTCTAAATGTTCTTTATTTGCGTAGCAGCAGAATTACGTCACATATCACAATGTACAACACCAAGATCGATGACAATAACAAACAACTTATTCAACTTCGTCTATGTACAACACTCTTGTTACATGTCTTTAAAACTTTTTACTGCTCACGACTGACTTTTGGCGAGTCGTCGCTCTCTTAAATACCTCATTGATAAATTTGAGACTCTTCCAGAGGACTAAAGAAACCGAATATTCCATCACATTCCAGAAGCGTAGCTTAACCTATGCCGGCCAGTCCTTTCACAGCTAGCTTTGTTTGCCGGCCCCTTTGTGTACACTAGCCGCACTATTGTTAACTGCTTATGCAAGCTCTTTGTTACCGTCAAGCACTATCCGCCGTTTGTTATCTATTTGCGCCGAAATTATTATATCCGTTGACGTGACAATATCTTCTGTAGATTATATTTATCGCTTACGGTTCAAGAGTTGTGCATTATTCAGATTGAAAAGGTCTTAGGAACCGATTTGCGGAAAATGGAGCACATACTCGCGCGCGCGCGCGCACACACACACACACACACACACACACACACACACACACACACACACACACACATCTTAAAACTCGTGGTATTTTGATCCAGGAAGGATGTTTTTAAGAGATATTCTAGATGTTTTGGGTCGCAGTCTTAGAAGATGCTAAACTTCAGTACATACCATTCGAGCGGGAATTGCTCGGCAGTAGCCTCCGTGGCCCGCTTTCGGGAGGTTACTGGTGCGATTTCAATGTTCCACCATCCTGACTCATTTTTGTCGTAGGTTTCCCTCGTCACTTGAAGGATTAGATTTATTAAACCCATGAATATTATTTCCATCCCTATTGTTTCCTTCTCATTTCACTTTACCCTTCATCTGGTTGGTTTTGTCACGGTAAATCCACGAAGACAGCTATCTTGGGATTTGAATGACCGGGAGTTTGTGCTCTGTGGATCTTCGTTTCCTGGAGGTAAGGCTGCAAGTTCTGTGGAGGGTGTGTCCGGCAGATGTAACTTGAACTAGACGTCACCGGGGAGATTAAATCTGTAAATGGTGGGCACTCTACCCTTTGTCGGAGCTCCTGGATCTCCCACTCTTTGTCTCTCCTGTCGCCTCATTCTTTCCTCCCGGAGCACCCTCCCATTAGGGGCACTGGTACGAAAGGTTGCATGGCTGCGGTGCCTAACTTCCGGGTCGTTCAGATTACCTGACATTACGTAAGTATCCACCAACGTTGGTTTCTATCCCAAAGCTCCACATGGGATATTTGGTTGCGATACAATTCCTGTTATGAATGTGGGGAACATAAAATAGTTTATTTGGGGGTTATCGAGTCAAATAATTTTTCTAGAGCATGTACAGTGATTTGACTCGTGACCGTGTTACGGAGTTGATGAGATAAGGTTAATAATAAATGCTGCTGCTGGTGACTATACTCATATTGAGTTTAAAAATATAAAAGGAAATTTTAATTTTCGTGTTTTATTTTAAGCTTCGTTAATATCGTCAAAGTTAAGCAAACGAAATGTATGCTAAAACGTAGAGCATTAATCGAACTTCAACCATGTCCCCCATTAATACTGAATTTTGCTAACAGTAGTTTTTGTTTCTATTTTTAATGATTCTAGAGCTTTAGTGGAAAGTTATGCTTAGAAACACAATGTATTAATAATGATATTGGTCATAAAATTCTGTTTCAAACATGGCCAACTTTGGTAGAAAACGCTGTTTTCCTGTCGTTATAATAACCTCTTCCAGTTTCTACTTGCATTTTAAAAAGTGTCTGCCATTTTGAATAGGAGCGAAGCAGCCGTAGTCTAGTTTGCCAAGTTTCAAAAAGTTAGCAGTATCAGTAAAACGCATCCTGTACTATATGCGCAAGACTCCTTGAGCGCTGGATTTACGGTGTAGCGCGGGAAGAATGGAAGAAAAGGGCTACCACGCTTTTGTTTCGGCAGTGTTGTGAACCTAGAAAAATACAATTCAGCCAAATTGAGGTAAGATAAGCGAAGTCATGCGCCGAAGGTATGAGATGTGTCCACAAACAATTTAACTCCATCCGATATGCTGTATGCTTATACATTTACTGTTTATGAAACACAAAAAAGTAGAAAAACATTTTTAAGACAGCTACAAACACCCACTCGCTTTGAGATTCTTCGATTTCCAAATCTGCGCCACTAACTTCGCTGGTATCTTTTGATGTGTTAATAATTTCACTAACATTGACAACATAATGTTGATTTTAAGTTTGTTGTAAACTGGTTAGCTAATAATTAACCTCAAAATTGCTCAAAATAAAATGGCGTGCGTGTGAAAGCTTAGCATATTAGCCACTAGATGTCGCAGTCTGTAGCGAATTTCCTGTTTCAAATTTGTCGTCTCTGTTTACGGAAATAGGGGAAACCTGCCGAATGAGGACCTGGGGACCCGAACGCTCAACAAATCTTGCGCATATAGTATAGAGTTAGCTTGAACAAAGCTTCATTTAGAGCAGTACATACAGCTGCTCATTTAGAGCAACACTGGGGCGCCCTGGTGAGAACCAAGCAGTCTAACCACTCAGCCACGGCGCGGCCAAGGCCATTGGGATATGGAAGGGACAGTGATACAGATGTTGACAACTAACTCCTTTCATGGCCACTTTCCTTCCATCGCTGTGATGGGAAGAGGTGAAGCAATTTGAAGGGATAAGCTGCGCGAACCGGAATCGGTTAACACCTTTAATTACCTTACCATACTACAGCCGATCAACCCAGGCCACCACTGTTCGTCAGCAGTAAGAACCTTTAATTAGTTCAGCTATCCCAGCACAGATAGTTGCCGATTAAGCATACGTTTGTGAAGAAGGTACCCAAAATTGAGTTGTTTACACTTGTCCACTACTTAATCGAAATATAGTAACGAAAATTCAACTTCAGTATCTCTATAGAAAGTGCAACATTTGCTGATTAGTTTGCGTGATCTTTGAAAAATTATATTCCAAAATTGCGAGGTAAGCCGATGTTGGCCACGCCCATAGCACAGTAAGAGAGGCATATTACAAATTTAATTCTCCTATCTTCTTTGTAAAACAAATGCCGGATAATCAGGTGGCAATTCGTTCAGATCTCTCTGAAATTGGCCATCTATTTTTGCGAAAAATAGTGTGCACATAAACTACCCAGTATTCAAACTAAACGTTGTATACGATAAAGTATTAGAGGGCACTTAAGATCTCGGAATGAAACCTGGACATTTTCAGCAATCTCTAACAATGAACTAAGACTGCCCTGAGGCTACATTCCACAAAGCAGCAAAGGATTAGGGTTCCCATGTGTGCGTATAAATTCTCTAAAATAAAATTCTCTTGGAGAATCGCTCGTTCAAGCGTGCACACGTACATGCACGCACACGCACATACACACGAGAGGGGTTCCTTTAGACGCTTGAGGGCTAATCTGCTGTAGAAATACGTGTTTTCCCAACTGCAATGAATGTTTGAAGCTTCGCAATAGCACCATCGTAAACCCTGAGAGATATTCGAGGACACAATTTTGTACATGTCTCGTTTTAGTTTCGAAATATCTCCTCTATTCTTTTTATCTTCTACTATACAACCTCTTCCGGTCCCATTCTTTTCGTCCTTATTGCAGTTTCAAAGTCCATGAAGCTACACTAGCTCTTAGCAATAAAATGTACTACCCTCTGCCCTGCTGCCTGGTTGGTCATGTCTATCGAAGGGGACACTCATTGGACCCTTTACTGGTACGATTAATCAATGACTTTTGTAGTATGTCAGTTAACATGACAAAAGCTTCTAATTTGTACAGGGTGTCAGAGCTTTGAGTGAACATATAACAACATAGCTTTTAGAGAACCAAGTCTATTGAATTTTCTTTTCAAAAGCCGGATTAAGCTTTAGAACACATATCATATGCATGATCTTTTAGTTAGCAAAAATGATAATATAGGTATAATTGCACGATTTTCAGACGCATTTAACCTGATATTTAAACATAAATTCCTGCAGTGCCATCAATATTTCCAGAATTCGCTGCATGGGACGCCCTATAGTAATGAGGATTGGGCCAGTTTTATGTATCTAATTCTATAAATTACGCGTAGAAAACGTACTAATATGGACGGTCGATTTACACATTAAATAAAAAACTATTCATTTGAACAATTAAAAATCAATGACTTTATTCCAAAAATATTACTGATCTAACAAGAAAAAGTTCTTCATGCTTCCGACCTTTTAATGATTAGTCATTTACCACATATTTGGGACACTAGGATATTAAACTACATATAAATAATACAACAATCCTAATATTTACTTTAGTGTTATACTTAAAAATCTACATATATTCTTGGTTTGAAATGGAATCCTATCAGTAAATTACCGTTTCTGATTTGTTTCTAATAAGATGTTTCTCAACACAAATTATTTACATGTGAATTGTTTATCTTTGGGTTTCAAAACAATTCAGTCTTACCTGCCAATCTGCTCCTCAACACCGATAAAACAATGTACGACTTTAGGAATTCCTGTATACAGTTCCTTTAGTTCTGATGGTGACTCATTCTTACATACATTTCGAGGATCAAGCAATGTTGTTCCTTCTATGAATTTAAGGCTGTAACTTTAAAAGATCAACAGAACACTACATGTTCCTAGTCTTTCATTTTAAACGATAAATACGTTTCTTTTTTAATCAGGGAAAATTTCAGTTAGCCTTATGGAAGGACATTCACTTAAATAGCAAGCTGGAATGTTTAGCTAATAATTAAATTTGATAGTTTCAAGTGGTGCCTTTTAACAAAGCAGAATGTTATGGAGATAAAGCACCTTTGCCTGAAAGTTCACCAAATATTCCTGCTTTTTCTCGATACTGTGACTTTGTGGGTTCGTGAAATTTAAAGTCCAATTGTACAGACTCAAAATGTTCTTTATTTCCACCGAATTACAGTTAAAACACATGCCGATTACATGGAATTACCCAGCGTACACAATTACAATCTACCAATTCGTCGGTTCATCTGTCACAGGTCTACTCTATACTCACAATTACGCAAACTCCTCCGATGCACGTACAGTCTTCCGGTCCGTTCACTCACTCGGCGCTCCTCACGGCTGCTCGCCAAGAACTGAGCTGACTAGCCAACTGCAGGCCTTATACACGGAAGATCGCCGTTTCTGGAAGGTCCGCGGCGCGCACATTTATCCCGAGGTTTCCAGACGTCTGGTGGGAGGGGGAAGAAATGGTACAGGGCTCGTGCCACTCTCCTAATCATCCCTTCAGTTAGTGACACGAGACAAATGGGTCGGCGTGTCCTGAATGTTTGCCGTCTAGCCCTACTGCCGGTCGGTTCTATCGGGAGTTCCGACGTTCCGGTGACAATACTCTTGAAAATTGACAACACTTGAATGCAGTCTTTTCAGTGTAAGTCGTTCCACTCTGAGGTGTTCTTCACTAAGATTCTGACCAGGTTTTATGGTTGAAGAGAACTTGTCATGTTATGTATATTTAGAGTTATTTTCTACACTTTTTAGCAGGTTGTGGTTTGACAGCATGACCATCTGCTTGTTGGGAAGGGGACCTAACCGTTAGAAAACAAGAAAAATTTTTTACCGAAATTAAAGGATTCCAATAAGTAAAGAATCGTGATGGATTTCAAAGGAATGTTGGATCTTTGTTACAACACGTGCAGGGCCAGTCAGTTGAGCTGTGTAACAAGATACGGGTGAAAGAGGTTTTCTTAGCAAGAATTCTAAATGAATGACATTTGGCTCCGTTTGAATAGGTATTCCTGGGACTCTTAATAATGGCATGACTGAGACTAATAATCACAATGGACAAAATAGTTACAAAGGATTTTTGGTTGAATAGAGGCCTTCGGGAAAGCCCACGCATAGCTGTGTATAGTGCGAGGACAGACGGTCCTCGGCTAGCGGGCGAGTAAGAAGTTTCTCTGTCTTGGTCGAAGGCAGATTAGACCGGGGGGAAGATTTGTCGGTCCATACGTAACCAATTAATATTATCGAGTAATAAGCATTCCACCTTCAGTCACTCTAAACAGTGATGTATCTGTAACCCTTGGTTGGCAACTTCGAGTTTGTAATGATAAAAAGTAGTAGTCATTAAACCAGTTTGAAACGGGCATTCCAGTGTCATTAGAATCATCCTTACCCATACATATCCACGCACACCCTGAGAGTAACCTCTTTTGCTCTTACCCAGCGCCACCATCATCCTATTACATTGCTTCATAATAAACGCAGATCGGACAACTTCCGCCAAAGCTCCTTATTGAAAATTAAAAAGCTAAAGGGTTCTTCAACAAGGGTCCTTTCTTTAACATGTGATAACTATCGTTGTTTTTGAGTTACAGCAGTAATTTTTTCATGTGGTTGCTGTTGTTGTCGACAAATGGCCATTTAAAGTTACAGCAGTCAGCAACGCGTAGAAATTAAGAACATCTGTTATCAAAATGGATCATCTGTTCGTTAAACCTTCCGTCTATTGTGTGAAGTTTATGATGTGCATAATCGTCCCTGCGAGAGAACTTGATCATGAACTTTCTTTATTCTGGAAGAAAGTTTAGTAAACGTTCTCTTTAACGATCTTGCAATTTCAGAGTTAGGAATTTACTATCTCTATATTGACCACTGAAACGGAGGTTCAGCCATGCGAGGACTATGAATGATAATTTTGAAATCGTGATTTTTTTCATACGAGTCGTGTGCGCAAAATAAGGTCTCCAATGCGCTGTAGCTGTGAGGAACGCTATTACGCGAGATCCGGCAACACTGGCGTGTAGTTTGGATTCACTCCTTCAAATCCCCATCACAATGAACCCGTTGCAGCCATTAGTCTTGGCTGGGCCGCCGTTTGCGATGGAGCTTCCTATCACTTTCTCCGCCAAGTGCGAGTTGCGTGCAGTGATCCACTTTTTGAGTGCCAAGGGCACTACCCTCACTGAAATTCATTATCAGTTATGCGAAGTCTATGGGCCACAGTGTATGGACTTCAAAAACGTGCGAAAGTGGGTCACAGAGTTCAAATACGGACGTACAAACGTCCATGACGAACAGCGTTCTGGTCGGCCTTCGGTTTCAGCCGAAACAATTGCAAAAGTGGAGCAAGAAATGCTTAAAATCGGCGTGTGACAGTTCGCGAGCTGTGCGAGCTTATCCCTGAAGTCTGTAAGATTACGTTTGACAAGAGTTTGACCTAACATTTGCAATATCGCAAGGAGTGTGCGAGGTGGGTCCCCAAAATGCTCACCGAAGACCATAAACGGCACCGCCCAGTTCGGATGGGACATCCTCACACATCCTCCCAACAATCCAGACTTAGCACCTAGTGATTATCATGTTTCCTGAGCTGAAGTCACACCTGGGTTGAACACATTTCCACACCGACGATGATTTGAAAAACGAGGTTGAGCGCTACCTGCGGAACTTGGCGGGAGAGTGCTATGACAAGGGTATACAAAAACTTCCACAGTGCATGCAAAACTGCATCGATCGCAATGGTGATTTCGTTGAAAAATAGCTGTAAGTTTCGCCTTTCCATCAATGTAACATTCTTTGACAATAAGCATGTTTTCTATATTAAATAAAATTGGAGACCTTATTTTGCGGGCACGCCTCGTATTTTGATGTTGTCCTATTTATTCTTCATAAATACGAAATTTGTTCTCCTAACCACACCAAACTTTTAGTTATATAATAATTGTTCAATACTAAACATATGCAATCGTCCTGTGCCTTTAGGTAGTGGGCTAAGACATGCTTTGGTTTCCTGCCACGGAAAGTGGCCCGGAATCGAACTCGCCCCTGGGGGTGTGGATTTTAATTTCAGGGTATGGGACTGGTTCCCACGCAGCATTTTGAGGAAAGTGAGAAGGTTATGATAGGTAAGCCGCCCTGTTCAGGAAAGCCAACATTTCTGCTTGGGGATAATAAGATACTGACCACATCTCCTCCCCGTATCGGTTGGATGATCGCTCACCTCTACCTTGTGTATGTGGGCGTGAAGCCGGCAGTCAGGTTCGTAAGTCCCAGCTCTCTATGGTTTGTCGCACCCTGGATTGTTATGTTAAACACGTACAATCATTAACAGTATTAATGTCTCGACTACTTTAACGCTCGCGACAGAGCGTTCCGCACTCCTATTAACGAAAATTTTCAGCAATAGAAACGTTTTAAGTAAACGGAGGCGAAGGTTGTAACTCAAACGTGAAGCTACTCCCATGTATAATATTATTTGGAAATCAGCCGTGGTTCAAAATGGAGTTCTTAAGCTTTTTAGTTTTACGACTCTCTAGGCTGTTTATTTAAGCAAAGGAAAACCAATTACGAAAAGTATGCTATGAACAATAGTTCTTACAAGCGATGGCTCACATCACCTGCAACATAGGCTAAATCGGTAGTGTCATCAGGAATCTGTAAGGCTATATACATTTGCAAGCATTAGCGACAGTTACTTGTTACTTCTGAGTTGGCTAATCGGATTTAAGCGTGCAATTGTTTAATTTGCTTGTTAAATACGTTCTTTCTAATAGTGATAATTTTATTAAGGTTGAAATATTGAGATAGTTTGCGTTCCTTTTACAATGCTGTTATCTAACATTACAGACCACACGCACTGCAAAGCGCCTTAAAGATTCGTGCATACATGAGGGCTCGTGTTTCGGTGCCATTTGTTGGCTTTCTATGTTATTGTTATTTATTTTTTAGTGTTTTTCTTAACCCACTGTGTTCTTCTGCAGAGTAAATGTAAACATTAAAACGCCAGAAAGATAACCGAAAGATAAACAGAATCTGAAGGAAGTTTGTGGATCGGTAGTTCATAGCCTTAAACCTTGTTTCACATAAATTTTCCCCGCGGCTCTTAACGGTCACGTGACCTTATCACCTCTCATTGGCTGCTATTGCACTATAAACTGTTGGGCGGTAAAATTAGTTCCTTATTCAACATGGAGATATATCTTTATATGTTGGAACAGAATTGTCAAATTTATATTTACGTAAGTGTTTTAATTAACTATATTACGCAACAGAGTTGATTTATCTGAAATGCATCTTAATTCTTAAACGAAGCTCTCAAGCACATGACACGATAGCACGTGATTTAGCGGAAGTGATGACAGATTTCTTTGACTTTTATCACTGCCCTTGTTTTGAACTGGATTAGTCATATATCGCCATTCGAAGGTGTGTTGTGCCGAGTACGAGAGACAAATTATTTTATTGATCGTTTATTGCGCGTGTACTTATTATATGTATAATGGCAGTCTACCGCCAGTTTTTCACGGAAGCATCACAAGGGAAAACCTTTACAAAGCGGCGAAAAAAGAATTATGGTGCATGTGTTTTATGTACTCGCACAGAAGAATCCGTCTTTGTCAGTGAGAGAAGTCGAACGGCTGTGCTGTAAACTTACAGAAGTGTTAGATGCGTAGGAACATCACTACATAAAAGTAAGACAACAGGAAAACTTATCACTCCATAGCGATATTGCTGTATGGTGAATACGTTATTTAAGGACAATAAGACTGTATCGGGGTACAAGTCGCAAAATGTACTGCCTTGAGGAGACTTGGGTGAATGAAGGACACACGACAAGTATGGCGTGACACGACTTTCAATACTGAAAGACAATTGGAAAATGCCGAAGCCTTTCATTATAAACTTGTTTCAGTTTCATTGCTCATTCATTCAGTTTCAGCTTGCTCAATTTCATTATAACCTCATTATTTTTGCATGCCTTCATATCTTTATTTGTGTGATTTAATCTATCTTCGTGGCAATTATTATGACGTTTATTGCAGTTTTAAATGTGACGGCAAGGCACCGCATATGGCCTATGGCGCGAGAGTATTAGCCAATTTGGGGAAGCGGGAAGGTAGGCGGAGTGATACATGTTAGCAGGGCAAGGTTATATGAAACAGATTACAATGCTCATTGCTAAATCCTAGTGTTTTGTTCTACTCAGCTATTTCAAGATCCTTATTAGAGTCCGTGTATGTACTTACTGTTTTATTTCATAACTCGAGCTTTGATTCAGCCAATATATTTCTTGTGTTCATTAGATATTTGACATTTTGGCAGCAGAGAGGAATATGCTTACCTACGTAGAGATGCCTGAAGAAACCAAATGCTAACCGTGTCTCCCTCATGCCTCAGCCCAATACATGATTTAAGGTTTGAATTCAAACGAAGCAAAGGGATCTCTCATTCATTGCTTTGTATAGCAATTACAAGACGAAAAGTTGCAAGCGCAGGAACGATTCTTAGATAACGTTTTTAGCGGGACAAATAATTGTTGGAGATCATTTTACAATTATGTAAAAAGACGCAGGGGAAATAAAGAGAGCATACCAGATTTTAACGTTAATGGGATAGATGTATTAAGTGATAGAGACAAAGCTAATATATTAAATTCGCATTTTGTATCGGTTTTTCTTAAATCCGACGATAGTTCCGAACAGGAAATTGGGGAGAGTGGAGAAACGATTTTTCAAATAATGGCGCCCAAATTACGCAAAAGGATTAAGATGCTGCAAAACCGAAAATCAAGGGGACCAGATAATATACCTACTGAAATATTAAAGCTTGGGGGTGAAGCCATGATTCCCTATCTAATGCTCTTGTTCAACATGTCAATTAACAACTGTGCCTTAACGGAAGACTGGAAAACAGCTATTATAGTTCCGATTTATAAAGGGGGTAATAAAACAGAAATAAATAATTATCGGCCAGTTAGTCTAACTTCAGTAGTATGTAAATTAATGGAGCATTTAATTAAAGAATATATACGAGAGGAGTTAGAAAATAAAAAGTGGTTTAATGAAGCGCAACATGGATTTAGACCTGGGTATTCGTGCGAAAGTCAAATTACTTCATTATTTCAAGATTTGGCAGATGAGGTAGATGCAGGGGGAAGAACTGATGCAGTGGTAATTGACTTTTCTAAAGCTTTTGATGTAGTGCCACATAGTTTACTTTTTTGTAAGCTAGCTAATACAGGAATTGACAAACGCGTAGTATTATGGGTTAAACATTCTTTGAAAGGGAGAACGCAAAAAGTTAAAGTAGGTAAAGAGCTGTGTGATAGTGGAACTGTTCGGGTGTGCCACAAGGCTCAGTACTAGGGCCTTTACTGTTTCTCATTTTTGTTAATGACATTGTTGTTAATATTAACTGCCAGATAAGGTTGTTTGCAGACGATTGTATCATTTATAATAAAATTCGGAATACAGTGCATGAAACCGCTCTTCAGGATGATTTAAATGAAATCTGTAATTGGGCTGCGGCTAACAAAATGTCAATTAATGCCAAGAAAAGTAAGTCGATTGTTTTTAGTAGAACTAAGGGCAAAATTATTGTTAACTATCACATGGGAGGGGTGCAAATTCCACAGGTGGACAGCTGCAAATACTTGGGAGTGTACCTGGCAAGTAATGCTGGATGGGACGAACAAGTAAATTCCACAACTAGGAATGCGTGGAAGGCATTACATTTCGTAATGAGAATATTGAAAAAGGGGAGCGCTAGATCCAGAGAAATTGCCTACAAGGCCTTAGTGCGGCCGGTTATGGAATATGGAGTAGCATGCTGGGACCCGTATAGAGCTAACCAAATCGATCCATTAGAAAAAATACAGAAGAGGGCAATAAAATTCATAAAAAGAGGCAAGTATTTTGGGCCTATAAAAGGAGATGAGACTAAATGGGAGGAATTAAGAATTAGGCGTAAAAAACATAGGTTGGTAGCGTTATTCAAAGCTAATGCTGGTGTAAAGGCATGGGTGGACGTTAATGCAAGGTTAGATAATCCGGATTATTATGGACGAAACGATCATAGGTATAAAATTAAGGGTAGAAGATACAGAACCGACGTAGAAAAATTTTCTTTTGTTAATAGAACCATTGTAGAATGGAATGAATTGCCTGTAGCAGTCTTTCAGGGCTGTCCCCTGTCGTTGAAGAAATTTAGAAAAAATCTAAATGGTTTATAGTTTAACTTTTGAATTATAATGGTATATAATATGTAAATAGAGAAGTAATTAGATAAGTTTTAAGTGACTAAAGTAAAATAATATCATGTTTGTATTGTTTACTGTATTATTGTTGTAAATCTAGTATATGTAATTTGATCTGTATTCTTAACTCTGCCACCGGGTAGTACCCAATTGCAGTTAATACATACATACATACATAATCCCAATGCTTAAATGGCTGGATTTGCTGGCTCATTCGCACATGAGTTCACCGTAATGTTCTACTGCATTTCCAACTAAAACTCAGTCGAATTTTCGAGTGGAATGCAATATTTTCCTGCTTACTGTAAGTATGTAATACGGTTTTTCAAATGTTCGCCAGTGGAACGTCACATCACAAGAGTTCTTACTTTTGAGAGAATTAAATGGAAAGCATTCTAACACCTTTCAAGTTGTTCTTGTCTGATATCATGGAATACAAACTCTAATCTGTTTCATATAACCTCGCCCCGCTGACATGTATCACTCCGCTTTCAACTTCCTTCGCCTTCACCCTAATTGGCTAAATCTTTCACACCATAGGCCATGGGCGGTGCCTTCCCGTCATATTTAACCCTGCCGTAAACATCATAGTAATTGCCAGGCAGATAGATAAAATCACACAAATAAGAATATGAAGGTATGCAAAAATAAAATTTCGTAATGAAACTGGGCAAGTTGAAACTGAATGAATGAGCAATGAAAATAAAATAGGTTTATAATGAAAGGCCTTCGGTCTTTTCCACTGGGATTTTTTTAAACCAGCACACATACCTTGAAAAAATGCTTGTCTTTTAGTCTTAAAAGTTTTGTCACGCCATACTTGTCCTGTGTCCTTCATTCACCGAAGTCTCGTCAAGGTAGTATATTTTGCGATCTGTATCTCGGTACAGTCTGATTGTCCTTAAAAAACGCCTTCGCCACATAGCAATATCGCCCCTGGTGTGAAAAGATTACCTGTTGCCTCAATTTCAAGTCCCGATGTTCCTACGCGTCTGACACACCTGTAAGTTCACAGCACAGTTGTTCGACTTCTCTCAGTGACAAAGAGAGATTCTTCTCTGTGAGTACATTAACATATGCACCACAATTCTTTTTTCGCCGCTTTGTAAAAGTTTTCCCTTGCGATGCTTCTGCGAAAAACTGGTGGTAGACTCTGCCATTATACATATAAGTACACGCGCAATAAACCATAAATAAAATAATTTAGCTTTCCCACTTGGCACAACACACATTCGAATGACGACATATGATTAATCCAGTTCAAAACAAGGTCAGTGATAAGTCACAAACAAATGTCACCATACCGCTAGAGAACGTGCTATCGTGACATATGAAAGGCGGGCTTGAACGCAAAGGAACCTCCTCATTACTTTGTTTAAGAATTAACATGCATTTCAGATAAATTTGCTCTGTTGCGTAATATATATATATATAAACTAAAACAGTTACGAAAATATAAATTTGATAATTCTCTTCCAACATATAAAGATATATCACCATGTTAAATAACGAATTAATTTTTACAGCACCAGTCTGTACTACAACAGTAGCAAATGAGGTGATAAGGTCACGTGACCGTTAAGATACGGGGCAAGCTTATGTGAAACAAGGATTAGGTCAAGCCTGGGAACCGTCTATCACGGCTCAGAGCGGAACCCATTCGCTTGGCTGGATTTGTCTCTTACGTTCTGCAACTGTTTTAGCGCAAGGAGAGATATCTACTTAGCTGAAAGACGGTGCAGTTTGGCTACCTGTTATATTTGACTTTAATGTTGTTGTAATTTACGTCCTCCAACGTTATGTCATATCGGACGATGAATGAAATGAATGAAATGCTCAAATGAGTGCGAGGTCCATGGAGCTTAGAGCTTCCCAACATTCGTCTATCAGGATCAGGAAAATACCCGGAGAAACCCTTATTCAGGTTACTCACCATAACCGAGATTCGAACTCGGAACCTCTTGATCATGACGCAGGTACGCTTCCATCTACGCTATCAAGGCAGGCATTTAGAAATGAAATAGTAAATAATGTACTTAAGAATCATCTAGGAAAGCATTGGGGATGCGAGGGATTTCATATGATGTAATAAAATGTCTCAAAGTTGTATACTCTTTACAAGAGGTGATAAACTGTGCGGTTAGAATAATTGTAATTTACAGTTAGTATTTGTACTAAAACAATTGATCTCGCTCTTTGAAACCTTACTGTTAATTTCGAAGTCTCTTCCTCTTCTTAAAATTATTAAAGCAGAACTGATTCAATAGCCTGCCTAACCTTGCACGTACAAACGATAAACATAATGTTAAAATGAGATTAACCAAGTAAAAGACAGAAACAGTCAAAACATATCCACTTATGAATCATACAATGCTATTGCTCGTAATTTTGACTTTGATGGAAAACCCACCACAGTTGCTCATATGCGAGAGTGCACCAAAGTGCTAAATTTGGATTTGTTAGCGGAGATCTGTTTTAGTACGTGATGAAAATGAAAGTGTAAAATTTATGAAATATTAGAGTCCAGGGGCTATATGTGGCCCCCGGGTCACATATTGGAAAGGTTAGGTTTAGCTAGTTAGGAGTTACAGGTTTCGTGTAGTGATTTACTCTATGTATATGAGGTTAAGATGGAAGGGAAGTGAGGAGTGAATCAAGGGAAGCACTTGATTGGATAACTTGAGCAGAGCTGCGAGTTGCACTAGTAATAATTAAGCCCGGTAAAGGAATCGCTCTCTGCTTCCAACTCGGTGTTTCTTTTGAAGCTTGTATTCTGATTTCTCCTTTCACTATGCATTAGTTTCACAGACGTTCTTACAAATGCGTTTGACTTTCTGGGAACAAAACCACCAGCAGAGAACAGATTTCAGGGTATTTAAACATGCTTTAAAAGGGAGGAACGGAAATGAACCTTATTTACATTCGCCAACTAGCACAAAGTGAAAATGAAAAGACGGATTTGAAAGTATCGAGATGAAAAAGTAAGAAAATGTTAAGACGAATGCGACGTAGGGAAATAGAAATGGTTCTCCTATAATTAGAAGGAAGCCTGTTAGGTAACTGACTTTGTAGACCCCCTTCACAGAAATGTTTCATTTCCGATACTGTTGTTCCTAATTTACAGTAATGGTAGATATATTCAAAGTCTAATCTCCTTAATGTTAAATTTTCAAGCTTTCGTGGCGCCTTAATTTGTCTTATTTGGCAATCATCAAACTAGGTGATTTGTTCGCACATTGCTTACTAGTGGCTAACACTTCAAAAGTGTAAAGACTATTTGTTATAGATTCTTCACCGCATACTTGAATTTAACTTGGAGAGATTTTTTAATCTATAATACATCTGGAGCCTCTATTGTTCCAGGTAGTTTTATGAATATCACTTTCTCTATTAAATGTATTAGTAATTTTTAATCAATTATACATGCAAAAGTACTTCATTATTTCAGTTATTAGAGCTTAGTCTCTCTTGTTGGATTAATATATTTGTAAGCAAGTTAGAACATGACGTGTAGGGTAAACAGAATTTTGTTTACAAATTATTAAGAAATTTAAATAAATCTGAAAGTGATAATACACAAATAGATGTAATAAAGAAACATGAATGGGTTCAACACTATAAAAATCTTTGTTTCACTCCGGATGTTGAAATCCTACTAGACAAAAAGTGAACAATGGAAAATACTAATCTGGTTTGGATAAATTAGAGACTTTTCTGAAGAATCAAAAGAATAAAGTGTCCAGAACCAGAAGGAGTAATTAAGAACTGCTGAAAAGGGAAGGGCCGTTACTTAAATGACACGTTCATTTGTTTAAAGTACGGATTGCAGCAAACATTCCTAATACATGGTTAAAAGCACCAATATTTTCTGTTTTTAAGAAGGGAGAAAGAAATAAATCAACTATGGAGGCATCAGCATTTTTAATGTAACTTATAAAATTTATGCTGAAATATTGAATAATAGAATGAAAGAAATTACAGAAACAATATTGTAAGTATAATAGAACAGATTTAGAAAAGGCAGATCCTGCGCGGATAATACCTTCACAATTAAGCAGTTAAATGGGAAATTGATGGAATATAATCTACCTACGTTTATGACATTTAGAGTTCCGGAGAAAACTTTTGACAGTAGACAGACAAAAGTTATGGGCCATAATGAAGAATCAGGGATATCCCATGCACATAGAGAGTGGACCATATTCGCGGGCTACATTGTACTTTACGGTCTCAAATGAAGGAACTCGCTTACAGTTTTGAAATCTAATTTATTAGAACAGCTAAGAATGGTAGATATACTGATTACTTCAGTGAATAATTGTCATGAGGACGCCTGCTGAAATATCTTGTTCTGGAAGCTTACTTCATCATTACTTTGTACATCACCTTATCACAATTGATGAAGCTCATTTCCACTTAGGTAGAACAGTTGAGTCCAGAGATTTTACTCCCATCAGTCCTGGACCCGTAGGGCCAAGACCCGGGCCTCTTTCAACCAGGGAGTATCCGAGCCTTCCCAAAGGGCACCCGGCGTCCTCGGTGGGGCTCTCCATAGGACAAGACCTGGGTCACTAACAAGCCCTGCCACCACATCTGGTCCAAGGACACAAGACGGGATAGAAGTGGATACGCCACTTACTTTCTTACTTTGGTAAAACAAAGAAAGCTGTAGATTTTTGTGTGAAAGAACCCTCACCTTTTGCAAGAAACACTTGTTCAGTGCCAAATTCGGCCGCACCGTGGCTGAGTGATTAGACAGCTCAGCTCTCACCAGGGCGGCTCGGGTTCGATCCCAGGCGACCGGACAGTGAGATTTGAGTTGAACAACACGGTGCTGGAGCGGGTTTTTTCCCGGCATTTCCTGTTGCCACCGCCATCTCATTTCACCGGTGCTCCTTCATCTCATGCATCATCAGCATCATCAGTATGAGTCATTTCATGTTAAAACGAACATTTTTCAAAACGTGTTTTAATTAGCAAATTTTTACTTTACGTACATGGAATAAATATTATAATCTTTGAAATATTATGCATGGAATTTCATTGGTTTCAGAATGGGATTTTAGTAAAAGGTGGTTTTTTAAATACTTTACTGGTGGCACGTGAGGTGATTCACGTCCGGACCAAGAGTTCTGTAAACACGTAGGCGAGTTATCATTTAAGTCTGCTATTTACTGCTCAGATCTGCATCTATGCATAGTAAGTCGAAACCTCAGTATGTTCTCAACTGACATTTCGTGTAAGTTCTGAACTGTGGAAGTTTATTTTCATCATGTCAGATTTGGTTCAAAGGAGTTATTGCTACTGTTTTAATCCATTCAAACTAGTTAACCACAGAGTATGTCATAAAAGGTTAAGGCCAGTAACCTCACCAAAGCTCGTTAAACTCTAACTTGAAGGCGTAAACCTATCTCGCAATTTGAAAGTGTGTGACAATTTTCGCAAGAAACTTTCTAAGCTTCCAAAGCAACCAAGTACAGGTGATTTATGTGTACCAATTACAAGTGAAAGTGCAGTACTAGGAGAATGGGAAAATACAGATAGTGATAGTTCTTCCTCATCCTCCAGTGATGCAGTAAGTATGGACACAAAAGGCGCAGCAAGAAAACTGAATGAGAGTTTAGTGGCAATAAGAGAATCGCCTGTAAAAGAAAATTGTCCCAAAAACTCTACCCTCGGGATTAGTTTCAGGAAATATCAGAAGGTACTTTGGAGCTAGTCATGGCCTCCTAAACCTCATATGGTTACCTTTGTTTTCTTGAAAGTTGCACAATTGTTTGTTTATTAGTTGTGGCTTCATTTATGGATTTTGTAACTGTTTACATGGCTTGCTTTCAGACCGTGGGACAGCTTAAAAGTAGCACACATGTTACTTCTGTTTCCCAAGAATTTTAAAACTAATCTGCAAGTAAGCTGCAAATCGCGGGCAACTGAAGTCGAAATAAATACAACACCAACGTCGCTACTGTGCAGTAGCCAGGTTGGCAGAGTGGTCTAAGGTGCCAGACTCAATTCCCGTACCTGGCAAAAAATTTTATTCGTGTTTTTTTCAGGAGCCATGGCCTTAAATTGCTTCATTCCTCCAAATTAAAGCAATTACAAAAGGTTAGTTCATTATTATTTATTAATTATACACTTTTTATTCTTATTTGACCCAAAGGTACATTAGGAATATAATTAGTTTGATTTTAGAAATGGCGTACCTAAAAGTGGTCGTTAAAGCAATGTGGAGAAGGAATTTATTATTTACTGGCTCGGTAATATGTATTTCAATAAAATAAATGTCAAACACAAAGTTCAGATAGTGCATAACCATATACATTCCCAGCGATATTCACACCAAACACGTTGTTATATTTTGAGGCTCGTAAGAGGGATGATGTCACCCTGGAGCAGAGTTAATTCGTACTGCACCGTTACCCTTGTTGCAGGTACGAACAGGGGTAACTTTGAAAACCTGGGTGGGCACGCAGCGAAAACGTTCAAGCTGGGAACAGCCCGCCAGTGCCTCGTCGTTGTAGGCAATTTGGCAAGCCTGCTGCAGTAATCTCAAGAGCATGATAATCCAGCTTTCTTATTGGACAAAACTTGAGTCTGGCGTCTTAAACCACTCGGCATAATTGACTTCTAAGCAAAGCCTTCAATATGCTGCACCTGAAGGCCCCCTATTTGGAACGATCATGGAGTAAATAAAAGTATTTGCTCAGTACGGGTTTCAAATATCCCTTCTGGTAACCAGAAATAAGAGTGGTGCCATAAACTACTCGGCCAACCTGACTCCCAGAAGCTGCATTGCTTTTTAGATTTAAGGTTGACAGTTAGAGCAAGGATAGCTTGTCAACGGGAGTCATGTAATACTGTGACTTTGTGGGTTAGTGAAATTAAAAGTCCAATTGCAAAAATTCAAAATGTTCTTTATTTCCGCCGAATTACAGTTGAAACACTTGCCGATTACATAGTTACGTAGCGCACACAATTACAATTCACCAGTTCGTCTGTTACAGGTCCACTCCACACTCACAATTACGTACAACTCCTCTGATACACCTACAGTCTTCCAGTCCGCTCACTAGCACGGCGCTCCTCACGGCTGCTTGCCAACTGAACTGATTCGTCCACTGCAGAAATTATATAGTATGATCGCTGTTTTTGGAAGCTTCGCAGCTCGAAACGTTATCCCGACTGTTCCAGAAGTCAGGTGGAGGGGAAAGACACAGTATGGTGCCCGTGATGCTTTCCTAACCATCCCCTCAGTTAGTAACACGAGATAAATGGGTAGGCGTGATCTAAATGCCTCCTGTCCCCCTCTCAGCTGTCAGTTGGACGTGCCTTCCGATAATTGAGTGACACTGCTCCCTGATCAAAGCTGGTCGTCCGGAACAGCACCATCGTAGCGGGCCAGGCGATCCAGGTGTACCACCAATATCTTTCCTCGGTGCAACTTCTGGATGCGGTAGACCACGTCGTTAATCCTCTTCACCGCCCAGTACGGACCTTGCCATGGCTGCTGGAGCTTCGGGCAGCGTCCCTTGGTCCGGGTAGGGCGGTACAACCAGACCAGGTCACCTTGCTGAAACCCTCGGCTGTTGGCTTGCCTGTCGTATCGGGTCTTCGTACGGTCGCTCGCCTTCTGGGTGTTCTGGTGAGCCATCTCGTGCATGTCGTGGAGGTGGTCCACCAGGTTCACCAATTACTCAGTCGCTGGCTGTTTCACTTCCGGAGGGCTTCCAAAAGCCAGGTCACAAGCTAGGCGTAACTCTCGGCCGAACATTAAGCTGGCTGGCGTCATCCCCGTGGTGTCGTGCGTTGATGAGCGGTGGGCCAGCAAGAACAGTGGCACCTTGACTTCCCAGGTGTTCCTCAAAGGTCTTGATGTATCTTTCGACCATGCCATCCGACTGGGGATGTAGAGACGTCGTGAGGTTCTCGTTTACCCCAAGTCCTTCTAGGGCCTCCTTCACCAGGTTGGATTAAAAATTCGTTCCCTGGTGACTGTGTAGCTCTAACGGCACCCCAAATCGACAGAACACTTGCTCTACGAGGCTGTCTGTGATTGCCTTTGCCTCCTGGTTCGGGATGGTATACAACTCCAGCCACTTGGTGAAGTAGTCCAGGACCAATAATAGGTACTTGTTGCCTCGGTCGGACACTGGGAATGGTACATCAACGTCGACAGCGACCCGTTCAAATGGCGTTCCGATGTTTTACTGCTACATGCAATCCCGGCTCCTAGTCTAGGATCCGCTACTCGCCGCGCACACATGACATTGACGGCACCATCTCTCGGCGTCTGCGCGGAGCCTCAGCCAGCTCCCTCCTCAGGCCTGCGCTATCCCAGCCATTCACAGGTACTGCCGTGACTACTCGGACTGCTGTGGCACGCTCCTTCTCTTCCACTCTTGTTCACTGGCCGCAATCTTCTGGACAGGGTGTTCGGGACATAGCGTCTGCGTAACCGTGGCTCTTCCCTCTGCGCTGTTCCGAGGTGAAGTCGTACTCCTGCAGCCTCTGGACCCAACGTGCTGTCTGGCTTTCCAGGTTCTTAAAGCTCAATTCCCAGGGTAGGGCGGAATGACTGACCGTACAGGTACTTATGGAAGTGCTTCAAAGGTTCTACTACCGCCAATAATTCTCGCCGGGTGACGCAGTAGTCCTTCTCTGCCTTGGAGAGTGTCTTGCTGTAGTAGGCTATCACCCTATCATGGCCGTCCTGGATCTGCGATAGGATGCCTCCAATATAATGGACGCTCGCGTCGGTGTCCACAATGAAGGCGCCGCCTGGTTGTTGAAATCCCTTAATTGGAGCACTCCACATTGTCTTATTCAGGTGCTGGAAAGTGCCTTCGGCGTCCTCCGTCCACACATAAGGTCAGTATTATTCTGTCAGGCGAGTGTGGGGCTTTGCGATATTATAGAACCCATTTAATAAGCGTCGGTAATAACTTCACAGCCCCAGGAAACTGCACAATTCTTTCTTATCCTTTGGGCGAGGCCAATCTCTCACAGCCCGTGTCTTCTCCGGGTCTGTGGCCACTCCAGTTGCTGAGAATATGTGGCCCAAGTAGATCACTTCCTTGCGGAACAGCTGCAACTTTTTCGCGATCAGCTTCAAGTTGGTCGTCAGCAATCTCAGTAGCACCTTACTCAGATTATCGAGATGGTCTTCAAAGGTCTTACCGACGATGATATTGTCGTACAGGTAGAGCAGGCTGGCGTCGTATGTCAGTCCTCTCATCACTGACTCCATGAGTCGTTGAAAGGTAGCTGGTGCGTTGCAGAGGCCAAAGGTCATAACTGTGAACTGCCAGGATCATTGCCCTGACGAGAATGCGGCCTTCTCGGGTCTAGAGCTAGTTTCCAGAACCCGACTTCAGGTCCAGGGTCGACAACCACTGTGCACCAGCTAGCGTGTCCAGGGTGTCGTCAATCTGGGGTGAGGGGAAACAGTCCTTCCGGGTTGCAGCGTTCGGCTTCCTGTAGTCCTCGCAGAAGCACAGCTCGCCGTTCTTGTTCGTCATCAAGACTACAGTGGAACACCAAGGGGTGTCAGACTGTCACTCCCCTGGATCCCATGTCCTCCAGCATGTCTCATAATGCCGGTTGTTTTGCCAGCGGAAAGCGTCTAGGTGGTTGCCGAATAGGCCGGGCATCCGCGGTGTCGATGCGGTGAAGCACTTTGTCCGTGCGACCATAGACATTGTTACCTTGGCTGAAGACGAGCTGTTATGTATGTATGTATGTATGTATGTATGTATGTATTTATTTATTTATTGACTGCAATTGGGTACTACCTAGTGGCAGAGTTAAGAATACAGATCAAATTACATATACTAGATTTACAACAGTAATACAGTAAACAATACAAACATATTATTTTACTTTAGTCACTTAAAACTTATCTAATTACTTCTCTATTTACATATTATATACCATTATAATTCAAAAGTTAAACTATAAACCATCTAGATTTTTTCTAAATTTCTTCAGCGACAGGGGACAGCCCTGAAAGGCTGCTACAGGCAATTTATTCCATTCTTTAATGGTTCTATTAACAAAAGAAAATTTTCCTACGTCAGTTCTGTATCTTCTACCCTTAATTTTATACCTATGATCGTTTTGTCCATAATAATCCGGATTATCTAACCTTACACTAACGTCCACCCATGCCTTTACACCAGCATTAGCTTTGAATAACGCTACCAACCTATGTTTTTTACGCCTAATTCTTAATTCCTCCCATTTAGTCTCATCTCCTTTTATAGGCCCAACATACTTGCCTCCTTTTATGAATTTTAATTGCCCTCTTCTGTATTTTTTCTAATGGATCGATTTGGTTAGCTCTATACGGGTCCCAGCATGCTACTCCATATTCCATAACCGGCCGCACTAAGGCCTTGTAGGCAATTTCCCTGGACATAGCGCTCCCCTTTTTCAATATTCTCATTACGAAATGTAATGCCTTCCACGCATTCCTAGTTGTGGAATATACTTGTTCGTCCCAACCAGCATTACTTGTCAGGTACACTCCCAAGTATTTGCAGCTGTACACCTGTGGAATTTGCACACCTCCCATGTGATAGTTAACAATAAGTTTGCCCTTAGTTCTACTAAAAGCTATCTACTTACTTTTCTTGGCATTAATTGACATTTTGTTAGCCGCAGCCCAATTACAGATTTCATTTAAATCATCCTGAAGACCGGCTTCATGCACTGTATTCCGAATTTTATTATAAATGATACAATCGTCTGCAAACAACCTTATCTGGCAGTTAATATTAACAGCAATGTCATTAACAAAAATGAGAAACAGTAAAGGCCCTAGTATTGAGCCTTGCGGCACACCCGAACTTACAGTTCCACTATCGGACAGCTCTTTACCTACTTTAACTTTTTGCGTTCTCCCTTTCAAAAAATGTTTAACCCATAATACTACGCGTTTGTCAATTCCTGTATTAGCTAGCTTACAAATAAGTAAACTATGTGGCACTACATCAAAAGCTTTGGAAAAGTCAATTACCACTGCAGCAGTTCTTCCCCCTGCAGCTACCTCATCTGCCAAATCTTGAAATAATGAAGTAATTTGACTTTCGCACGAATACCCAGGTCTAAATCCATGTTGCGCTTCACTAAACCACTTTTTATTTTCTAACACCTCTCGTATATATTCTGCAATTAAATGCTCCATTAATTTACATACTACTGAAGTTGGACTAACTGGCCGATAATTATTTATTTCTGTTTTATTACCCCCTTTATAAATTGGAACTACAATAGCTGTTTTCCAGTCTTCCGGTAAGGCACAGTTGTTAATTGACATGTTGAACAAGAGCATAAGATAGGGAATCATGGCTTCACCCCCAAGCTTTAATATTTCAGTAGGTATATTATCTGGTCCCCTTGATTTTCGGTTTTGCAGCATCTTAATCCTTTTGCGTAATTTGGGCGCCATTATTTGAAAAATCGTTTCTCCACTCTCCCCAATTTCCTGTTCGGAACTATCGTCGGATTTAAGAAAAACCGATACAAAATGCGAATTTAATATATTAGCTTTGTCCCTATCACTTAATACTTCTATCCCATTAACGTTAAAATCTGGTATGCTCTCTTTATTTCCCCTGCGTCTTTTTACATAATTGTAAAATGATCTCCAACAATTATTTGTCCCGCTAAGAACGTTATATAAGAATCGTTCCTGCGTTTGCAACTTTTCGTCTTGTAATTGTTTAGCTAATCCTTTAAATTTGTTAAGATGCCATTCTGGTATCTTCCTTTTATTATAAGCGTGCCTAGTCATTCTTTTAAGTTTCCTAATACATTTTGTATAAAATTCTGGATCCGCTTTATGTTTAATAACTTTAAAAGGTACGTGTTCTCAAATAGTTTCCAGGATAAGTGTTTTGAAATTAACACATGCTTCATTTACACTAGAGGCATATTTTACAAATATCCCATATTTTTACCGGAGAAATGTTTGGATAGCCTCCCCGTTCGCCCTATAGAAATCCCAAACAATTACTTGTTCCGTTTCAAACCGGTTTATCTGCCCTTTCCAGTTTAGGTCTAATTGCACACACTGATGGTCACTTATACCTGGCAAGACATCGCATGCAGAAAACAATGACTCAGGTTTGCATAAAAATACGTCCAGTAATGCTGATTGTCGAGTAACAGTTTTCACTACTTGAAATAACCCCTGCTCCCAAACCAGAAAGCTAACCAGCTATTGAGCTTCACCTCCTATTAACTGTCCGTCCCAGTTTACATTTGGCAGATTTAGATCCCCTGCTAATATAACAGTTTTTTCCCCTTCGGAAGAGATTTTCTCCACTAGTTTATGAAGTGTAGCATAATCAGTTTCTCCAGGTGGTCTATAGCAAGCTATTATTGTTAAATTATTCCCTTTGTTTGCTAGATCAATAACTTCGATTGCCATAATCTCAACCTCTTCTTCTACCCATAATGCTTTGCTGTTTAGCTCTGATTTAGCGCAAATAAAGATTCCCCCTCCCCTTCCATCTCTGTCCCTCCTAAACACCCTGTAATCTGTTCTGAATACTTCTAAATCATTAATGTCAATATTCAGCCATGATTCCGTACCTATAATAACACTTGGATTGCATATTTCTACTAAATTCCAAAACTCAACAATTTTATTCATAATACTACGGCAATTTACCTGTAGCAGCCTTAAGGAATCAGCCCCTACCTGAAAGTCTACGTTTTCCTGAAGTTGGTGTCATTGCTGCCCTTGCTGCTCGTTGCCGTCAGCCCACTTCGTCACCCTCGCGAACAAAGCTGCCAGCTTTGACGATCCTCTTCGGTTCAAGTGTACTCCATCGCGTCCATAGTCCCAGTCTTCAATCCACGAATTCGGGTCAAGAAACTGAGCACCCAGTCGCTCCGCTACCCATGAAAAAGCTTCATTTACCTGCATCACCTTTCTCCAGCTGGAGTCGCGTCGTCTTAGTACTCCACTGACGACTATTTTTGCTGAAGGAAACAGCTGTTTTGTCCTTTTAACTAAGTCGTACATGTCACCCAACACATAGTTAACATTTCTCCGCAAGTCATTGCTCCCGACATGTAATACGATTGTCCGATAGTTGCCTTCCATCTCCTCTTGCTTTCTCTCGATTTCCCTCAGCAGACCATCAACTCTTATGCCAGGATAGCAAACTACCTCCGCCGTTGGATTTCCAGTATGCCTTACAATAAAGTCACCGACTATTAGGCTAGATTTCTCCTCTTCTTTCACTCTTTCTTCCCCCTGCTCCTTCAGTTGACGGTTTTCAGCTTCGAGCCTCCGAATGATATCTTCCGCCTGTTGTAGCTTAATGCGTAGTTCCCGTGCTTCTTCTTGAAGCTGCTCCAGTTTCCTCTGATTTGCGGTGACGGTCTTGGCTCCCCTGCATTCCTTACATTCCCAGGTTTCCTCGATGTTCATGTCCCTCTTCACTTTCTGGCCAAAGTGGAACCACTTCGAGCAATTACTGCACATACGTCCAGTCCTCAGAACTTTAATACAGCTTCCACATCGTTCGTCCGCTACAGGTCCTGGATTAATCTCAATTCCCCCTATCACTAGTAAAGTTACTAACACAAAAATTACAAAATAACTCTGTGAAGTTTCCGTAGTACCTTCACGCTGACAACTTGCTCCCCGTGAGCGCAGACCCGACCACATTCCGATCCTCGCCCGGTAAACCACCAAGTCAACACCCATTGTCTCAACTCGTTTCTACCTGCCTCTCTACCTGGCACGTCCGATCTCCTCAAGCTCCAGACACCAACTAGGTTCATACCTGATTAAATTATTTTACAGTTTTACAATCGTCTCAGCAGTTGTCGAAACTTCTCCAGCTGTTCTGCAGTCAGGTGATTGGCCACCCTGTCCAGTAATCTTTCTAGCCGGGGCCCCAGGTGTGGCGTCGGCACCGACTCCTGTGACTTGTCCATTGCTGTTACGCTTACCACGGGCTCACACGTTCCCAAATCCCTCCTGGCCTTGACGTCATGATCAGTGTCCGTTGGATTTAGCAGTATCACTGGCACCTCTTCTCGGCACGGCAACAATGCCCTGGATACACACAGTCCATGTACAAGCATCTTCTGGTCCAGCATCATGTTGCTGGTTCTCTGACCTTCCAGTCGCGCCGTAACCACCACCTCGCTCCTCGCGGGGACAATCACGTGTTCGTTCAAGACGACTCTGCAGATTCCAAGGCGCTCTTCGGGCTGACGGAGGATAAACTTCCTGCCAACATCGACGGTTTCCTCGTGGCTCCTGAGGGCATCCAGTCCCAGAATCACCTCCTCAGCCAACTTCGCGAAGAATGCCCACAGACGCACGGCACTCCGTCCCAAGGTCATCTTCAGCAAGACCTCCTTTACCACAGGCAAGGTGTCGTCTGATGCCGTCATCAGCTAGGATGGTCGGCTCGGCTTCCTGGATAGCAAAACCTTGGCTATGTCGGGCCTGATGGTGGTCACGGCTGCCCTGGTGTCCAGCAGCACGCGGTACGATTTCTCTCACCCAATCATCCGTGATCAGGCTGTCAGCCATCCGCCGGCTAACGGCGCACAGTATCTCTAGAGGGGATGGTGGTGATGGCGCCGACGGGCTCCTCACCACGGTGGCCCTTCCTCCCTTCCAGACTGCTCTCTGTGGTGTGGGCAGTCTCACCGGGTGTCCCAGCTGTTCATATCTCCAACACAGGCCACTAGGTCTTCGCCAGCGTCCCTAGGCTGGTCTTCTGTCTCCGGTGTAGTGGACACTCCTCGTCCTATAAGTCGGTGTAGCCGTCTCCTTGGCCGCCACCATCCTCAATGCTGCCGTTAGCCCCTCGTGGATGATTGTGTAGTCGCCGAGCAATAGGCGCTGACGTATCTTGGTGTCCCGTAACCCGTCGACAAAGGCGTAGGCGGCTTCCCTGTATACGAACTGCGGTGGAAGTTCAACCAAGGCCTTGCTAGCCAGCTGCTCAATCGTCAGGGCGAACTCCTGCCGCATCTCCCCTGGCTGTTGCCACTTATCTTTGGCTAACTGTGGTAGGCTACGGCAAGCCGTTGGTTCCCGAAACGGTTCTCCAGTGCTTCCCTGATATCCTTGTCAGCCGTCGCTGTCTGGACCGGGTTTAGGACTTCTGTGGCCCGTCCCTGGAGGCTGGCTATTAGATGTGCTTACTCTTCCTTTCGGTGATCACTTGTTATGCCTGGCCACCGTGTCGAACTGGCAGCGGAAGTCCCCGAACGTTGACGCGTCGCCATATTTCAGAGTTTTGACGCGCGCCGATGTTGTGTCGCGTCCCAGCGCGCCGGCCTTCAACCTCCTGCCAAAGACTTCCTCTACCATGGCCTTTCCTTCTAAGTTGTTAATGCGGTTAGCCAGGTCTTCAAGGGATTTGAAGTTATTGTCGGCCTTTCCCTCTAGGTCGTCAATGCGCTCGTCCACTTGACCCATCCGCTTGACCAGCTCGGAGATGTCATCCCTCACGCCAGTCAATTGCTCTTCAAATTATTCGGCGAGTGCTTCGTTCGCAGCCTTCATGTCCATGTTCAGTTCAGCAAACTTTGCAGTAAGATTGTTATTTGTTGTTTCTAACTTCGCGGCCAGGTCGATATTTGCCGCCTCCTTCTTCGCATTTAATTCGGCCTTCATTTCTTCCATCTCCCCGGTATGTTGTCGTTAGCCGTCTTCATTTGTTTCAGCTCCGCAGCCAGGTGGTTATTTGCCGTCTCCGTCTTCGTTGTTAGATCCGCGGCCAGGCTGTTATTTGCCGCTTTCATTTTTGAGGCCAGTTAGGCTTTCATTTCCATCTTCTCCAGAATAATTTCCAGTGCCGTGTCCATGGTGATAATATCCCGCTTCCTGATAACAGTTGTTACTTTGTGGGTTCGTAAAATTAAAAGTCCAATTGCAAAAACTCAATATTCCTTATTTTCACCAAATTACAGCTAGAACACTTGCCCATTACATAGAATTACATAGCGCACACAATTACAATCCACCAGTTCGTCTGTCACAGGTCCATTCCACGCTCACAATTACGTACAACTCCTCTGATTCACATACACCGTCTTCCAGTGCGTTAGCTAACGCGGCGCTCCTCATGGCTGCTCGCCAAGAACTGAACTGACTCGTCCACTGCAGGCCTTATATAGGAAGTTCGCTGTTCCTGGAAGCTTCGCGGGCTGGAAAGTCATCCCAAATCTTCCAGACGTCAGGGAGAGGGGGAAGAAATGGTGTACTGGCTAGTGATGCTCTTCTCACCATACCCTCTGTGACACGAGATAAATGGGTAGACGTGGGCTAAATGCCTGCCGTCCCTCACTCAGCCGTCAGTTGGTCGTGCCTTCCGATAATTGGTTGACAGTACGTTGAGACAATTCCAAAACAAAATAGGTCTTAAATTTTTATGAATTGCTTATGAAGTCCTCTGCATTAAGTATGATTTGAGCATAATTTGTAAACCGTCAGTGACCGACAAAATTTTATTAAACAATGAGTAGTTAAAGCACATATGTTATGGATTTAACAATTTCCGACTTACATTCTATTTTGAATTTTCAACTCATGTGCTGTTTTCAATGAGAAATCACTTCTCTTTTTTATACCGTTATGTAAAGTAGATCAAATTTCATATACCATGACATGTGCTTTTCAACAATCCACTTATTTGTTTACTGTAAACTATATATACTTACAATAAAATGCGCAATGGAACATCTTGATTAGCAAAAAGTAGGTAGAATAACTATCTTAGCTAAGAATTGTTTGTAGAAGTAAACACCTGTGAGTAAACACAAGTTTTATTTTCTATTAACTCGGAAACACATTTTCAGACTGAATGACACTGGTTAAGATAAGATAAATCTTGTTAGTTTGTGTTGAGGAAGAGTAATTAGTGGTAACTGAGGGTAAATAAGTCAGTTAGCCATTCTGTAGAACTGACAAATGAGGAGCACACTTTCAGACGTCAAACTTTGAGTTACGCGGGCTACCGATTTGAGGAGAAGCTGAATCAAGGAACCCAGGAGGCCACACTCTATATCAAACCAAATGACACGAGAAGGAAAAGCAATCTTGAACGGTGGTATCTCAGGCTACCGGTATATGACGGGGGAAAAGGAAGGGAGATAGTGAGGAAGAGAAGGAAAGGAGCAAGGGGTGATTGAAGGGGAGGGATGGACATATAAGTGTAAGGGAGCAAAGTCAGAAAACCATAGAAAAACTAGGAGATAAACTAAAATAGTGCAAGGAAAGTCAGAATCGAATAGTAAACGTAGGAGGCAAAATAAAAATAGTCAAAAGCAAAGTCAGAAACGAATAGTAAACGTAGGAAAAATAAATGAGCAAGTATGTCACATGTGCAGAACTTTTAGTTCTGGATATATGCATACAACTGTGAAAGAGTTAGGTTCAAAGTACTTCCTTACAGCTGGAGAAGTTGCATATAAGATGTGTTAGTAACATGAAGGAAGCGACAGGTCATAAATTAACTCTACTATACTTACCGAAAAATCTAAATATTCATTTAATTGAAACCAGGGAGAACATGGTTCTGCCTTCCACTTCAAAACTGCACAACGTAGGGAAACGTACGTGTTTTCTAACGGTTTTTAGAAACTTGTAACCATTGGTTTACCCACACAAGTTGCAAAATCAACATTGCCACATTTATGGAGAAATATGACATAAAAATCTTATTTTCCTAAACATACAATTGAATGATTACCATGCGACTCCTGGTACAACTACATATCAATTCAAAATAACTGTTTGTCTGCAGGTATAGGACTGAGCGGGACGGCTCAGGCGGTATCGTCTGGCCCGTATTCGGGAGGCGCGGGTTCGATTTTCGTGGCCGACCTACGTGATGCGTGTATTGTGTGGGTTTCCTGGGTCGCTAGGTGAATGCTGGGTAGGCTAATTACAACACCCGCATTTCCTGATCCTCTATTTCATCTCCAGTATCATCTCATATCATCTCTCATCTGGAGGCTACATTCAGGGTACAAGTGACGGCGGGAATCTTGGCGGTGCATGGTGAGATGAATTGCTCTGACGGATTGGGACGGACTCTGGATCCGGGCCGGCCTAGTACTCCAATTCAAACGCGGCTGGCGGTGTCGGTTGTGCAAGCCTGCATGGAGTCTTCCTTGCTCTGTGAGGAGCGGGCGCTGGCCTCCGGTCTCCAAGCCGGCTTCGTGACTGTTTTGGGGCCACGGTAGGTAATGAGTTAGTTAATGCCAGAGGTTCTACTCCCATTAGTCCTGGATTCGTAGGACAAAGACCCGGACCACCTTCGGAGTTACCGAGCTCTCCCAAAAGGGCGCCCGGCGCCTCCGTGGGGCTTTCCATAGGGCAAGACCTACACACTAACAAGCCTCTCCCCCCATCTGGTCCTGTGGACTCAAGATGGGATTGAAGTGGATACGCCACTTCCGCGCGCCAACTCCAAAATGGTAAGGCTACCGATATGACCTCCGTGGGGCCGCTTGGTGATCTAGCACACCTACTAGCTCTGCTGGCTAGTACGCGGGAATATTAATGGCTTCCCTCAACCCCGTCCGGAGACGTGCACGATCACAATTATCCTGGACCGCCGAGGAGTTTATACCTAGTAAAGTGTAGGGACGCCGCCCTCTGTAGCGGCTCCTTGGGTTCGGCCGCAATTTGTCTCCTCTCACCTCTTTCTCCCTCCCAGGGTTGCCCACTTAGGGGAATAGGTAAGTCAAAAAGATCAAAAGATCAGTCCGGTCAAGGTTACAAATCCCCTCCCAACAATCCAGTCCAATATAATCAATACCTTCACCAATAACTTCTATACGTTTCACAATTAACACTGCTAGTTAAATACCATGGAGTCTTTCTGATATACAAAGGCTCTTAAGTACTAAGTAGTACGTTTAACTGGACAACAAAACATTAGCAATAAATCAAATGATTCGCATGTCTCACATAGTTCAAGATGTTCTCCATTTACGCTCCTGCTAGTTTTACACTTTCGTAAGCAAATGCCCAATAATGTAAGCATCTGTGCTAGTGAACGACGAATTTCTTCTACGCACACATAATCAATGTCCTCTGCGGGGACGGTATTTGTTGCTCACCCCTCCATCGTGTGATAGCAGCACGCTGTGTGCTGTCAGCACAAACAAGCTTGGATTTGCATCCTTTGGACAGGAAGCATTCCCTGGTACAGTCTGGCAGCAGCTTCAGCATTCTGAGCGGTTTCCCCATATACTAACAATTTGTCAAGATATTCACGATTTTAAAGGGCTAGGATGTCGTAAACCTTGTGCTGTATATGATTATCCAATCGGATTCAACCTTTAGTGGAGCTGACATAAATGTGGTGTGCCTTCGTCTGAGCGAACACGAAGCTCCTTTTGGAAGATGAAGGCATTACTTCTATTATGCTAGTGGAGGCCAACAGCTACTAGTTAAACTTGTCATTTCACATTACACTTTCCTTTCGACGTGTTTGTTTACAGTAAGGGTCCGTGGAAAACAGAACTTGTACTCTCCCACCTCCCAGTAGACCTATTACCGGAACCCGTTCTAACACTGTCTCACCAACGTTACCTACAGCTCCAACTACATTACCTGGGAAAAACAGTTTCAGAATATGAGTAATTTGAAACCATGTACATGTCAGTTACTACTAAAAATAGGCCAAAATTCTATTACTCTGCCTAGCTTGCAAGTAACAGGAGTATTATGCTCATACATTCTCGAGAAACAAATCATCAAATAAACGCAGGTACCTGTTTTTCGAAAACAGCTGCTAACAAAATACAGACGCTTTGACCCTTTTTTGTTCACTCTATAGTGAGATTATTATTAGAATAATGCAAGAAGTTGTGTTAAAATAGAAATTATGTGCACCTATCAGAAGAAAAGAATGACCTGATTTTGCAAATGGGTATTAAATAAGAATACGATGAAATGGAAATAAATGAATATGTACAACGAAACTCACGAGAAAAGGCAATCCGAAATTCCTTTTGCGAAATCAGTTTAAAAGAATCAATTAGATACGGTGATGCAGCAAACAGTGAGCATCTACAAAATCTAAATTTGAGAGAAAGTAGATCGAAAAATTACGTACACGAAACACAGAAGAGTTATGAAGGGTTTTCAGAGATGGCCGCGAAATGCCTCAAACGCAGTCCTTCAAAATGGCACATTTTGTACTGTACAATTACAAAGCAAGAGAAACTCCGTTCGTTATTCGAGAAGAAATAGTTGGAGCAATTCACTGTGAGGAGGGGTAGTTGGAAGTTTTAAACTCACTTTTTCTAAATTCGATCTGCATAATTAAGACATCAAATGAACAGATTCGTGTCACACTAGATGCCAAAAAAATTGAAAAAAAATATATTCAGATCAGAGAACGTAGAAGATATGCTAAATAAATTGCACAAAGGAAACTTCTTCTCGAAATTAGACTTCAAGGCTTTATTGTGGAAGATTTCCTTAAAGTAGACGTGAGAGAATATTGTAATATCTGCATTCAGGAATTTTATCAGTTAAACGTTTGTCTCTAGTATGAATTACTGGTAGTACGTTGAGGGTAGCATGCTAGTCATTTGGGCAAACTCAAAGGGATTTGTATTTATTTAATAATTTATTTATTTATTGGTTGATTGTTTGGGTGGGTGGGTCGCCTATCCATTCATTTTACTTCCTGTCATTTGTTTTGTTCATTTGTTTTGTTCATTTGTTTTGTTCATTTGTTTTGTTCATTTGTTTTGTTCATTTGTTTTGTTCATTTGTTTTGTTCATTTGTTTTGTTCATTTGTTTTGCTCATTTGTTTTGTTCATTTGTTTTGTTCATTTGTTTCTGTGCTCTTTAAATGTTTTGGTTTCTGAATGTCCCATTCTACACTATGTTTGAAAAACCACCAAACTTCTCTGAGGCCTCTTTTAGGTTTGAGTTTCCTTTACCCGGTACCACTGGCTTTACATCACTTCCGAAGGAAGTCATTCTAAGCCATTTTACGCCAGAAACACCCCTTGTTGGGGTTTCAGTAAGCGAAAATGGGAACTAGGGCTTGTAAGTAACTGCTCGGCCACAAAGGTCGGTACCTTGGGAGCTCAAAAACTCCATAAATTTGTTAGTTTTGAAAATATGTGTAACACTTAAAAGTAAATTGAAAACACACGTAATAAGTTCCAGGGAGAAGCTGAAGAAAGAAAAGGAAGCCAAGTAAAACAGCATTCTCAGTAGAAGAGAGTTCACAGGATATGTATATACTACGGAGAGAATAAGTCCTAAACCAAGACTGGATGGAAGGCATTAATACAATTCTGGCATCACAGAACGGTATACAATCTAAGATATTTGGAATATTGATATCAATAAAGAGTAATAAGACATTTAATCAGAGGTAGCTCTATTGCGAGAATTGTTAGTGACGGAAGAGGGCGGTAGACAAAGGAGTAGCGTTTGCCGAGGTTAAAAAGTTATTTTCGGCATCCATTGTTAGAGTAATCCCGGGAAAACTTACCATATGACGGAAGACTCTGGATTAGGTGAGGAGTCGCTGATCATTCAGCAAAGTGTACAGTGACAAAAATATTTAACCATGGTTGCATCTACTTCATTTCTTTCTTTCATTTGTTTCCTTCATTTGTTTCTTTAATTTGTTTCTTTCATTTGTTTCTGTGCAGTTTAAATGCTTTGGTTGTCAATGTCCTATTTTATACTGGGTTTGAAAAACCACCAAATTTAGCAATTATATACTGTGATGCAGCCAACAGTGAGCATCTACAAAATTTATATTTGAGAGAAAGTAAATCGGAAAAATTACTTAAACGAAACACAGAAGAGTTATGAAAAGTTTTCAGAGAAGGCCGGGAAATGCCTCAAACACAGTCCTAGAAAATTACACATTTTGAACAGTATAATTACAAAGCAAGAGAAATTACGTTCGTTATTCGATAAGAAATAGCTGGAGCAATTACTTGTGAGTAGGGATAGTTGGAAATTTTAAGCTCATTTTTTTTTAAATTCGATCTGCATACTTAAGACATCAAATGAAAAGATTCGTGACACACTAGATGCCAAAAAATTGTTCAAATATTGTATTCAGACCGGAGAACGTAGAAGATATGCTAAATAAATTGCACAAAGCAAATATCTTCTCAAAATTAGACTTCAAGGCTTCATTGTGGCAGATTTCCTTAAAGTAGACCAGAGAGAATATCGTAATGTCTTCATTCAGGAATTTAATCAGCTACACGTTTGTCTTTAATATGAAATAGTGATAGTACGTTAAGGATACTATGCAAATCATTTGGGAAAACTAAATGGGATTTGATTTAATTATTTCTGTATTTATTTATTGGTTGGTTGGGTGTGTGGATTATCCAATCATTTTACTTTCCTTAATTCGTTTCTTTCATTTGTTTCTTTCATTTGTTCCTTTCATTTGTTTCTGTGCTCTTTAAATGCTTCGGTTCTCAAGGTACCATTCCATACTGGATTTGAAGAACCAGCAAACTTAGCAAATAGATACTGTGATTCAGCAAACATTGAGCACCTACAAAATATATTTGAGAGAAACAAATGGGACAAATTACTTAGACGAAACGCAGAAGAGTTGCGAAAAGTTTTCAGAGAAGGCCGGGAAATGCCTCAAACACAGTCCTTCAAAATGTTACTTATTGAGTAGTATAACTACAAAACAAGAGAAATTACGTTCGTTATTCGAGAAGGAATAGTTGCAGCAATTTACTGTGAGGAGGAGTAGCTGGAAGTTTTAAGCTCACCTTTTGTAAATTCGATCTGCATAATTAAGACATCAAATGAAAAGATTCATGTCACACTAGATGACAAAAAATTTGAACAAACATTGGAATCAGACAGGAGAATGTAGAAGACATGGTAAATAAGCTGCACAAAGGAAACTGCTTCTCAAAATTAGACATCAAGGCTTTATTGTTGCAGATTTCCTTAAAGTAGACGAGAGATATTATGGTAATATCTGCATTCAGTAATTTCATCTGTTAAAACGTTTTTCATTAGTATGAGGTAGTGGTAGTATGTTTAGGGTACTTAGCAAATCATTTGGGCAAACTCAAATGATCGGTATTTAATTATTTATTGGTTGGTTGGGTGGCTGGGTTATCCGTTCATTTGACTACCTTTTATGTGCTTCTTTCGTTTGTTTGTTTCATTTGTTTATATGCTCTTTAAATGCTTTGGTTCTCAATGTCCCATTCTATACTGGGTTTGAAAAACCACCAAAATTAACAATTAGTTACTGTGATGCAGCAAAATGTGAGCATCTACAAAATCTATATTTGAGAGAAGGTAAATAGTAACAATTTCTGAGAAGAAACAGAAGAGTTATGAAAAGTTTTCTGAGAAGGCCGGGAAATGCCTCAAAGACAGTCCTTCAAAATGGCAGATTTTGAACAGTATAATTACAAAGCAAGAGAAATTTCGTTCGTTATTCCAGAAGAAATAGTTTGAGCAATTCCTGTGTGGAGGGGGAGGAGTAGATGGAAGTTTAAAGCTCACCTTTTTAAATTCGATTTGCATAAATAGGGCATCAAATGAAAAGATTCGTGTCACACGACATGCCAAAAAAATTGAACAAACATTGTATTTAGACCAGAGGACGTAGAAGGTATTCTAAATAAGTTTCACAAAGTATACTTCTTCTCAAAATTATACTTTAAGGTTCATTGTGGCAATTTCCTTTAAGTAAAAGAGAGAGAATATCATAATTTCTGCATTCAGGAATTTTATCAGTTAAACGTTTGTCTTTAGTATGACTTAGGGGTAGTACGTTAAGGGTACTATGCAAATCATTTGGGCATACTCAAAGGGATTTGTATTTATTTATTGGCTGGCAGGCTGGCTGGCTGGCTGGCTGGCTGGCTGGCTGGCCATTTGGATTACTTTCTTTCATTTGTTTCTTTCATTTGTTTCTTTCATTTGTTTGAAAGTTTTGTAGTCAACTCCAATATTTAATTTTGATTACATATCATGTCTTAGTTTAAAAAATAACGTATCTTATGTTGTTCATTCTTGTTCGAAATCCAATTGATTCGTTCGGTTTTCTTGATTGCATTTAAAAGCAGCGGTAATAAATGGGGAATAAAATATTCCAGATTCTTCACAATGAATCATATGAAGAATTAAAATAAATTCAAAATAATATCTGACAATTAAAAAACCGAAATATTTGGCAACGTTCGAACTTAGAATCCCTGGTCGAATGGGTCGAACAGCTACGTTGCCACTGAGCCACTTATGTACATCTACTAGTAGTGCGGCAAATTTATACGTGTACTATGAGGCAGTATCTGTGGCGTACTGGTCCATATTTACTTTGGCTTATTGTACGAAATCATGCACTTTGAGACCATAAGTGGCCTATCTCGAATTGTACGCAGCATCCTTCTATAGCCCCATAAGGTTATTGGTCGAATACTGAAACATTGTTTATAATATGTATTTACGTGGTAGATGCAGGAATCCGATGTGTTAATCACAGTTAATGTATGAAGACTAGCCTGTTTTATTTCTGGAAAGGTTATTTTCTTTCCAGAATACCCCAAACAACATTTTAATGGTTTACCCCTAAAATAAATTGAAAAATTCAATACGTCGAATACCTGGGAAATAGCTGACTCCACGAAAGAGTTAATGAAAGAAATTATCTGGTTTAATGATATCTGCTCTTTATGGAGTACGATTTTGTCTATTTCTTATGATATAGCATTTATACTGTGTGGATACAGTTTATTGAGAACGAAGTACTTTGGGCTATTCGCAAAAATTGAAAAATCAAAACAAAATTGTTACAAACATATTAGACATGATATTTTAATAAAAATAATTACATGTATTATGGAACAAGTAATATGACAAAAAGACCTGAACGTAAGAGTTGTTTTGGAATGGCAGTGTTTTATGGAATATCTTCCTATTGCGTCTTTGCAACTTTCCAAACTTAAAATATCAAGCTTCATAGTTTACACCATTGTCAGGTCTATTGCTGAAAATAAAATACTATATTTGATATTTATTCGCCCATTTTACTTAACTTTTCACTAATGCTGTTCACAGATGCAGAACATGCAACTTTGGTGATGATGAAATCTCGATATAGAACTGTCGGTTGCAGTGCAATACTACATCTATAGTGAGCGCGCTTAAAGCATCCCCAACCGGCTCTCTTTGTAGGGAAAAGCTGTTCTTTCCCCTAACCCCAATGTCATAAACATCTTAGGATACACTAACAGGGCTAAGAGGTGAAGAATATTAGGCACGTGTTTACAGCTGAGAATACCTAGGGTTGCTTTGTTTAAAATAACGTTTTAAAGCTAAAATTAAATAAAGCAGAATTCACTGTAAGAAGTCGTCATTGATCTTTTCAAGTAAATTTTAAATGATTGTTTCCCATAATAATAGATACATAATGTTACAGCTCTTCATAACATAACTGAAATGAGATATAGTACCTATGCTGTTATGGTATTAGTACTTCTATTACGTACAAGAACTAAAGCGTATTATTAGCATATCTAAGGAAATTTTAGTATAACATCATTACAATTTTAAAGGCGTTAAATTGCATCAGTGTGCATGAATTAGCGAGGAATATTTACTTGAAAATTAAAGAAGCACTTTGGATAATCTGGTACTTAATAATAATTTATAAAGAAAGACTGCACGTTAGAGATCAGTTTATTGCAATCGAGAGCAGATTGATATTAAAACTTTTTCATTTAGTCTATGGCAAAAAACAGGTGGTGAATTTCAGTTGTTTTAACAAAGCAATAAATACTTCAAAGTATATAAAAACAACCAAGGAATTAAAGAAAAACTGGTAAGGAAACTATTTTTAATTAATTAGAGCCAACTGAAAAATTCAATTCCACGCCCGGGATTTGAACCACGGATCTCCTGGTTTCCGTCCATTGAATATAAATTTATATAAAAAATATTCAGTGATAAAATCCCGGTATTTAAGTACTTACAATAGTAAGTCGCCTCACATGTTTATCTCGAATGTGAGAACGCTAAGTGGTCTACCGGGAAAATATGAGTCAGTTGGAGAATTTAATGTCGGGACGGCACGTTGGCCATGGTAACTCAAGGGTTAAGAGCGACTGGATGGAAACCAGGAGATCCGTGGTTCAAATTCCGGCCTTGGCATTGAATTTTTCAATTGGCTCTAATTAAACAATCATACATATACCGGAGTAATGTATTTATAAGGATTAATTCTTTATGAATTAATTCTTCAATATAAATTTATATAAGGAAACTATTACTCTTTTTAAATTCTGGAAGCTGTTTTACAAGGATGTCTCAAAGCTTTTACATGTTTGAATACAGGTGAGCAGTGTAATTTTGGTTTCTTTTGGTGGGGGTGTCTTCTGCTAAACACAATTTAAATAATCACGTATATTCCGCATAATAATTAAATGTCATAAACGCTTTAGAACTCGAGTAAGGTTAGAAATACCCTTAGGTATATATTACAGGTATGAATGGAAATCCATGTTAGCATATCCATGTTACGTTCACTTTCCACGCCCCACATCTTAATTAAATTACGCAAGTGCTAAACGCCAATCACACTTAAACACTATTAAATTTATAAAACTTTACTAAGTAAAACGCTTTGCAACTTATATAAATATAATCTAAATTAACACACATAGAAAGCAGGTTTGCACAGTCAAAGCTAATTTCTGAGGACACATGAAAAATATTGCAACAGCGCTCTAACTAGGTGAACGTATTAAGAAGGACCACCCCATATGTTCAGGGGTAGAAAACCCTTATAATTGCTTACATGTGAGGAGTCGTGGTCAGAAGGGAAAGCTTTGATGTCGCGTGGGATGGAATGGACGCGGCTACTATACAATAGGTATTACTGGTAAAACTTGGCAATTGCGCTGGATTGATGGTGTTGCTTTTCTGTTAGTAATAAAGTAGCATGCACTCGCTATACCCAACAGGAATATTTGCTAAGTTGGCTGCAGGTATAACCCATTTTGTAGAGTTATCAAGCTAATAACGAATACGGCCGATCAGTGTCACTTATTTGCATACAATAAGAGGATTATGTGCTTCATACAAAAATTCACATAACACTATAAGGTATATCATGCTACTTCATTCCTGATGTAAATGTCTGGGAGGTGAGCGAGAGATAGCGATACTGACACACATGACCGTTCGTGTACATCAGGACTGAAATATTACAGTTGTGATGTTAGTATTAATTGTAACATGGACCATATACAACACAAGAAATGGGGGATAAAAGTATACCTGGTGTGCAGCATACTTTCCTCTCATTGGCGCATGAATAGTGGTATGATTCAGTCGACTCTCTGGCAGAAATCTGTAAAAGGATATTTGTGTTTTGTACCAACACCAAATGTTGCAGCTCTCTATCAAAAAGGGGTCCTCTCACTTGCTTCGCCACACACTGAACGGGATGGCTCAGGTGACAGGAGTCCGTGGCTCGTATTCGGGAAGTCGTGCATTTGATTGCCGCTGTCAATCGAAGCGACTCATTGGTTTTCACAGGGTATCCGCCGGTTTACTGGGCCAGTGCTGAGAAGGATGAGTACATCCCTCTAATTACCTGTCCCTCCATTACAGCTCACGTCATATTTCCGCTCATCTTTCAACCTGGTTGGTTATTTGAGGGGTTTAAGTGTCGACAGTCTTGCGCCGTGGCATAGTGGGGTAAGGTTCGTCTGGTTTAACTTGAGACATTACGTACTTAGAGCGACCCCTCCCTGTGACAAGAGGGTGAAAAGATTTGTAAACACGTTGCCAATGCTATCCTTGACTGCCAAGTCTCCGTCAGACACCGACAGGTGCTACTATCAGTGCAAGGCTTGCTTACTTAAAAACAGTGCGTTATACTGACATGGTAATAATGGAAATGTGGTATCAAAACCGGTGTTGTATGAGATAATTAAGAGAAACAAAGTTAAGTTCAAACAATATACAATCGAATCCATAGCTGAATTAAATGGACCTCCGAGTCATTGTGATACGAATGCTATCGAACTAATATAGGCACAAATCAATGAAGGAGGTAGAAAATATGTACTGCCGAGAAGACAGATTAATTGATATGTTGAACAATATCATCATAAATTTAGAAGAAAATGACTCCAAAAAAATCCCTAATAGATAGTGTATCTATACAATCGACAACTACCAGTAATGTGTCAACCCTGCGCTTGAAGGTATTTAAGGGTTAGCTACCATATAATCAGACTGAGTCAATTGTAACGTTGCATAGTAGTGATGTGATATGGGATTAGGCAGTCACGGGTTACCTACAGCAGCGCGGGCAATAGTGTGCACTCTAGTTCACGTGTTTTAAGACAAACCAGACGAGCTGTAGAGCCTACGCTTTGATTCTGTGTGCCCAGCATAGACCCTCCCCCTGTGCGGCACGCATTTAAAGCACCAGGTATAACACCGGTGAGAAAATTGAGGAGCGAACCCTCGTTTTATACGCCAACTTTCCGACTGGGGGTATCAAGCTGCTGACCACATCTCCCTATATTGTTTGGATGATCGCCTACCTCAGCCTTGGGTGTGTGGCGTGAGGCCGACGGTCGGGTTGGCAGGCTCAGGCCCAATTTGGGCTGTATTTTGGGCCATTAAGAATCGAATGACGTTTCCGCCTGCATGGCAGGGAATTTGTTCGGGGGACGTCTCCAGTTGCCGAGTCCTCAGGGAATGTTTACACCCGCGGCAGGGAGGGGAATCTGTTGTACCAGTCGCCACCGCGAAACTTCAAACTGTAGCTTTTAGCATCCATACCCTATGCTGTTGTCTGTCCTGAAATCCGATCACCCGCAGTAGCTTCTCACCTTAGCCCCCCTCCGAGGGTAAAGCTATGTTTGGAAGGTGCAGAGGAGCAAATGGTCTTACATAGGTCGAGGTGCTAAAGTACTCTCCTCAGTCTGAGGCATGGAGTCGTTCTTGATTATATAGCTTTATACTGGCGTCTTCCTTAGTTTTGGTGGTGATGTAAAAAAAGCTGGAAAATATATTACTTGCCGGCGGCTGTGATTGGAGGAACGTTCGCGCTATTTTATCCAACACGTGCCAAACATGTGCGCTATCGACAAACTTCTGGGCCGAGTTTTGCTTTGCCGTCCTCGATGTTAAGTACCTTGTGCGGTGGCACTTACGTTAAGAACAAATGCAAAGGTGTGTATACTGTGTAATGTATTTTTCCTTTTGTACGTTAAAAAGTGACTGAAAGCTTACAACAATTACTTATATAGTTTATTCCTTCACACATTTCTTATTTATAAGTTAAAAGTTATGGCACTCCTTCTGCGGAATAATAGTACTAAACAACTACGTGTAGGTACTTTGGCAATGACTTGAAAGTTCTAGTGGCATTCAACTGAAACAAAAAACATTACCTTCCTAAATGGAATTTGACAACGGAGGAATGCCCTAAAGGACTTCCACTTCCTAATTTTGCTTTGATATTTCCTGCGCCACAACAGTACATTTTCACGCTCAACAGGTTTATTTTCTCTGTTTCTGTTCACAAAATTAAAACCCATGCCGTGCTTGAAGCACTTTCGTACCTGTTGGTGGCTCGTTTCTTTCATATAAGCTAAGCCTCTTACGACGAACATCACTTAACAAATTCATCACATTCATCTTCCACAACTGTCTTCTTTCCTTTGCAATGTTTTCCTGCGGGGGGGGGGGGTGGGAGCCTTCACATTTTCACAATTTCCCTTCGAACGACATTAATACTTGGTGCTGGAAGACCAGTTTATTCTACTGACAAATTAACGTCTTCCATTGCTAAAGTCACTCAATATATAATGCTTTTCACCATATTTTAATGGTTTTCCTCTGTGATGCGTACTGTTTCCAGTGAATTACCTAACGCGTGGAAGCATAAGTATGGTCCATATAAGTATGGTCTCACTGAAAAGATATGTTAGAAAATCAATAAGTATAAGGAAGCCCTAAATTAGAAATGGTCCAAATAGGATGGTTAAGGAAACAGGCATAAAAATGTTCAAAGTTGGTTGTTTTCAACTAATTCTTTATACTGCCAAGATTCCAAATATAACAATGTACTTCATTCTTTGCCTTAGAAACTGTTAACAAATACGTTTAGCACATGCCAGTTGAATATCTTTGCCTCTGATTTCAAATAGTTATTTCTTTAAATACACTGACGGTTCTTACGGTTTCTTTTTATGTTCTAAGTGCCCTACCTCCTCGAAATTTGTCTTAAATAACCCAAGAGAACATAGGAAAAATTTGGAATAAAAATTTAGAAGGCTTGTCCAAAACTTACATGGTGAAGCTAAGCCAAACAGGGAGGTCCCAATGTTGCTAACTACGAAGAGTCGAAGAGAAGGTTATAATGATTATTAACGAAATCATATAAATGATTGTAAACGGTTAAATAAGAAAAAGAAAGATATCTATATATCTCAGAAAAGCAAAATATCAGAAAATATATATCCATGTATATAGATTTTTTTCTTATTTAACCGTTTTTTTATTATTTCCGTTTTATTTTCCTAACTGTTTTCCGTAGTTTCACAAATGTACACGATAAACAAACACCCATGCCCAAGGTGGCATTCGAACCCGCGATTCTCTAAGCGGTGTAACGCTAGACACACGCTCTAACGACCATGGCTACGAGGGCCGACGTCTTGAGCCTCCGAAATCCCAGTCGGAAGTCCTCTTCTTGTCCACCATCCTCTCAGACGAAAAGTCGGAGACAGTCCCTCCCGGCACTGCGTTATTCAATTGTCGAACTTCTTGCATTTTCTACAACCGGCGCTAGCGCTACCAAGTGCTCATTGGCAGCACTCGTAGAAGACTCGTAACTAGGCAGCGCGGCCGATAATTTAACGAGCTTGAGATGAGCAACACAGCTCGGATGCTGAGGTCAGCCATAGATACAAAAGGTAGATGAATCTTTGAGGGGAGGTGAGTACAGATGTTTACATATGTTGTAAACTGATTATCCTACTCCGTTCCGCTTTTAAACTGCGCAAGCGCAGCATGTACTCTGAATAGTACATACAAATTACTCTTACATATTCGTAAAAAAACTTAATTCTTTACTCTTTGACTCTTGCATTTATAACAGTGTAAAGTTGTTTACATGTAAAGTCTTTAAAAAAGAGAGCCGAAGTATATTTTTCTTCCGCAGAAGGTTACAGGGCTAATCAGCCAATGATTCAACACGTGTACTCGTGCTTTTGTTTACATCGCCATAAATTAAGGACGGCACTGCTAACGGAGCACACATTCTATCATCCAAGTTGGTTTAGGTTTCCAGCTAAGTTTGTCATTGATACTAAGGGAGTTTGCTTCTTTCAAGAAGTGCGTTGTTTCTGAATGTATGCCCATATGCTTGATACCTTTATTGCCACTTAATTTATAAACTAGTATCGCTGAGTGTTTTTGTTACATTTGCCTTTATTTGATATAGCACACACCAAAACGATAGGAAATTCTTGCGTGTTCTATTTGACCAACCGCTTTATATCGAACTTGTCCTGTGATGCTACAGAAGACACAAAGCATCATATTCATTATAGATGGCCGCACCGTGGCTGAGCGGTTAAACCGATCGGATCTCAGTAAGGCGGCCCGGGTTCGCTCCCAGGTGACCTCAAATTGAGGGTGGATGGCGCTGCGGCGGGATTTCTCTCGGATCTCCGGTTTCCCCCACTATCTTATTCCACTGGTTCTCCATCTTCATTTCATACACCAAAGTCAACTCCTGCGGTGCCGCATGTAGTAAAAGCGGGCGTTAAACAGCTCACACATTTCGTTAGCGATGGGGAATAGATAACATCAACATCTGAGACAGTAGGCACAAGGGTGTGACCTCATTACGTCATCTGCGGGCTTTGGTCACCGTGTCACGACGTCAAAGTGTACGAGGTTACCAGGCACCGCCGTAAAGGCACAAACCTCAGGGTATCCTTTGCATGAACTTCCTGTTTTGTACTGAAATACTCAAATCTCCGTTCCAAACCACAAATGATGAGATATATGTGATTAAGATCATAAACACGGAACAAGTTAATTCAGTATTTTACTACGAAATACTAAATTCTCGAGATAATCATGAACAATAGGTGTTTCTAGCATTACGGCATAAATTTAATCTCTCAACGCCAGTTTAATTCCATCAATGGCCAAGGCACTCAGTAGAAGAGCTACTGGCAATTGTCTAACGGGGAGTTTAGGTACAATTATGTAGCTTTTAGTTTTGTTTAAATTTTGGCTTGATGGAAAAGAAACATACGATTTTGTGCGTATTGGGACAGTGAGCATTGGAGGGGCAGGTAATTAAAACTAAATCCTACACATATATTAGAAATGATATCTGATATCATTGTGCATATTCCAAAATTTGACGACTTAAAACTTTTGGCTACATTTGTCGTTACCTTGTTGCTACCTTGGTTTACATGACACCCTGGTCTTTTGCTCTGCCAGGTAGCTCTTAACCTCCATACCTCCTCATTACTTAATTAGTCCCTTTCTTCCCGCTCCCGTTGCTTTCTTAAATTTTTTACATATCTGGCCCATTTTTCTTTTCCTCCCTGCCCGTTAACATTTTTATAGTTGCTATCCTCATCTCTTCTTTCTCCCATTTTTCCTCCCAAACCTTTTCTCTCCATAATACAACCTTCTCCCATTCATTTGCATGGTGTTCTATGCTTTCTTTTTCCCCACACAATTCACAATTTCCCTTTTCCCTACCTCTTATCCTTCTTAGAAATGTTATTCCTGTTCTCATCCATGCTAATCCTTGTCTCCTGAGCGTGCACCCCCTTCCATCATCAGGATATTTATAAAATGTTATAACCACAAATGAAATACTGGATATAACACGACAAAAACAATGACAAAACACTATCAAAATTCGTATTACTGAACAAAAGACTGTTTTCAGTAAATTAAATGCCAGGTCAGGAGATGGTGCGAGTAGAGAAAATTGTCAAAGAAACCGAACTACTTAAATTGATTATCAAGTTTTATTAATCTTTGCTTGTCAATTCGATGGATTTCCATTTTTATGGCCAGGTTCCAAGAGGAGCTGAACTGCAATCCAGCATCACGATTAAGCGTGATCCTTTCAGAGGACATCGCCAAAGCCTCCTTTAACTCTCCGCTCCCAGTAACTGTTGCATTTTGCCGAGATGGTGGTCTCCCGGAAATTGAGCCTGCGGTCGTTATGAAAACAATGCTCTGCCAGCCCAGACTTCTCAGGTTGCATTAAACGAATGCTCCATTCATGTTCGATTATTCTGGTACCGATGGTCCTTCCGGTTTGTCCTATATACGGTGTCCTACATTTACGGGGAATGCGGTACACTCCCGGAAGTTGGATGTCCAGTTTGTCTTTCACTGGTCTCAACAGATGTTTAATATTCGGAGGTGGCTTGTGGATGGTCCTGATGTTGCATTGGGCGAGAATTCTGCTGATTATGCCGGATAGATTGCCGGTAAACGGGATGCAGGCAGTACAGAGAAGCCTACCGCCACAGCCCGCATCCCGTTTACTGGCAATCTATCCGGCAGAATCAGCAGAATTCTCGCCAAATACAACATCAGGGCCATCCACAAGCCACCTCCGAATATTAAACATCTGTTGAGACCAGTGAAAGACAAACTGGACATCCAACTTCCGGGAGTGTACCGCATTCCCCGTAAATGTAGGACACCGTATATAGGACAAACCGGAAGGATCATCGCCACTAAAATAATCGTAAATGAACGGAGCATTCGTTTAATGCAACCTGAGAAGTCTGGGCTGGCAGAGAATAGTTTTCATAACGACCATAGAGCCAATTTTTAGGAGAGGACCACCTTGGCAAAATGCAACAGTTTTTGGGGGCGAAGAATGAAGGAGTCTTTGGCGATTTCCTATCAAAGGAGCACGATTAATCGTGATGTTGGATTTCAGTTCAGCTCCTCCTTGAAACCGGTTTTAAAAATATAAATCCATCGAATTAAGAAGCAAAGATCAACACAGCTTGATAAGCAAGTTAAGTAGTTACGTTCCTTTGACACAATTTTCTATACTCACGCCATCTCCTGACCTGGCATTTAATTTATTGAAAACAGTCTTTTGTTCAGTAACGCAAATTTTGATAGTGTTTTGTCTTTGTTTATAGTTGTGATATATCCAGTATTTCATTTGAGGTTATAACATTTTATAAATATCCCGATGATGGGAGAGATGCACACTCCCGAAACGTTGATATCTTATCTTTTCATCTGGCTGACTGCCGAGAAAAAAGTGACTGTAGAAGCCTGGAATTTGCAATAATTTTCATTTGTGCTTTCATTATGGATGGCCCTCATAAAATTGCGTTTATGTAGCATTTGCTTTTATTTTTCATTGTGAATAATCCTTTACTTTAAAAGTGATGCATTATCAAAACCTCATTTCACGTAATTCTGAGCTATGAGTAATCTTCGATCTTCCCCTTGATATACGTATAAATCAGGTTCAACTATATTTACGGCAATTGAAAAGGTGACGCTTTATAGATAAGAATGATATTTAGAACCATGATGGTGTTCTGAGTAGGGAACAGTTAGTGAAGCTTTACTCGTACAACTAAAGTGAAAGCGAGTGTGTAGAGCGTTGAAGTGTTCTCTGTTCGTTTGCACCATCCTATCATCCATTCTGCCATTCATTCTTCTTTAGAAAACTGCACTCCAATAAATTAAACACGCACCCCCAGGATTATTCTCCTGAGTGAAAGGGAACATGCGTCAGATCATGACGACTTTCTGCCTTGGTGGAAAGTACAACAAAATATCACCGAGAGGGACAGCTCTGGCTTGGCATCTGTGATCTGCATTCGAGAAGTCGTGAGTTCGATTCCATTTGCAATCCTTTCTGAGATAGGCTTTATCTGGGATTTCCACGAAGTGCTAGGTGAATTTTGGGAAAGAGGATTACATCACTCCTTCCACTTCACTTCATTTCTCGTTTAACTTCATCTTTCGCCTGTTTCTGGGTTCCAGTTGTCGGCGGCGGGGGTTCTGGCTTGCATGTCCGGAAATTGACTCCGTAAATCTTTATACTCCTGATCGTGGGACGTCTCCGTTTCCCGGAAACCCCAAAGTTGCATTAGTCGCAGGGGAGAAGAGCGTGCTGTGTAAGCCACTACCGGACCTTTCCATTTGGTAACCGTTAGGAACCCTGCCCTCTGTTGCCACCTCCCCTCGGTTGCAAATATCCGCTTACCTCACCCTCCCTCCCAACACAAAGGGCATTCTTTGGTTAAGGGACTATATCTTACCTACCCGAGCCTCCTTAGAATAATTAGAAGTATCACACAGACATAAGAATGATCTATCGTCAGGACGGAACAAAGATTTACTCAGGTCACACGAAATTATAGACATAGCACCATCCCCTTCTAAGATTTGCCGTAACTATTCCCAAACAAAATTGCACCAAAAAATTACCAAAAGTCCGAAGTAACTGATTGGGTTCTTTAAGGTTCAAAGAACTATTTACGTCGCCCGCCCATTGGGGTTCCATTATTAGCATCCTTTGATTCCTAAGTGAACTATCCAAACTTACACAAGATAATGTTCAATCTTTATACAACTGTTTTGTTCCTCTGTTTTTCCGTTTTAGGATATAGAAGTAGATTAGGTTAGGGTGTGTAACGGGAATTTGTGGTTTGAAATGAGTTGTTTTCTGATCTTGAGTATTAGTGGGTCATGTAAGGACAATGCAAAAACAAATGATGAACGGTTGCTAGGGAAGAAAAGAAAATCAATAATTTTGCTTGATGTGAAAAGATGAATAGTTTTGGATAGAAGGAGAAAATCAATTATCTTCATAATGAGATATGTGTTCTGTAATCTTGTTAGTGATGAGTAGACGTGCAAGAGTAAGGAGTTTCATGTAATTAATGGAATCTTCTATTATAGAAGTAGGAATTTATGGATATGCTGGAAGTAACCTACAATGATTGACTAGGAAAGAAAGTTCAAGTAAAATATAATCCAGATAACACGGTTAAACTATTTTTTTACAAAATTGGACTTCTCCACAATTGTATTTATTTCACTCTGAACTACACCTGAAAACGAGAGGTCTCATGACTCTTATTTGAAATAAGATGATACAATTGGTGACCAGAAGGAACTAATAGCCACAAAAGCTCACACGAGAAGAGAAAAAATTGTGCACACAATATAGAATTCCTGCCTCAGGAGAGACACCTAGTTCCTCTACCAGCAGTTGTATCATTTCTGCATAAGCTTCTAAGAGGAACGGATGAGTTGAACGAACCGCAGGAGACCTATAGCCTGGAGAGACAGACCACGTTTGCATTAGAGACACGCAGAGTTCCCTAGCAGTTACCGAACAGGATGGCTAAAGCAGTTTCATCCGTGCCTCGCATCTTCTTCTTTTACTTTTCTTTATTTTATTGTTTCCGTTTTGATTGCTTACTGTACTCTTTACACATACATTCGGGAGGCCCGGATTCAATTTCGTGAAAGACGTATCTGACAAGGGCCTTTTCGCGGAATTTCCCGAGATGCCAGGCGAATGCTGAGTAAGTTAATTACATCCCTCGAATTTCCTGCCCCCCCCATTTCATGTCCATTATCCTTTCACATCATCTCTCATCTGATGGTGTCTTACAGTTTAGAAGTGTCGGTGGGTGTCTAGGCGCTGCAGGGCAGGATGGTGTGCTCCTGGTAAACACTTTCTCCTCCGGTAGAACGGTCTCCGTTCTCGTCTGTTGGGTCATTTCAAGACCAGGGTGGGCGAGCTATCGGTTGTACTGGTCTGGCCAGGAGTTTCCATCTGGTCAATTATAGGTCCGCTACTATCCGCACTGTCGTGACTCCTAGGCACGCTGCCTTCTCTCTGCTCTCGCCTCATCCAGCCTCTGGGGGTGCCCCACTTGATGCAAAGGTACAATAGACCGAAACTGGTCTCCATGCCGAATACTCTCTGTAGAATAATCAAAACTCTAACAGGCCGAGCGGTGGCTGAGTGGTTAGACCACTCGACTCTCGCCAAGGCGGCCCGGGTTAAATCCCAGGCGGCCGAGATTTGTGGTGGACAAAACGATGTAAGCGCGGGTTTCCTCCGGGTGCTACGGTTTCTCCCCGCCATCTCATTCCTCCGATGATCCATCCCCATTTCATCTATCACCAGTGTCGCTGCATGTAATAAAGACTAAAAACTCTACAAAAATCCTAACAGTTATGGGATTGAGCATCTAGCTAGGACGTGCCAAGGTGACCTGCGCAATCTGTCAGAAGAGGATCAGAGAGTTCCTTCAAGCGCTAAGAGCCAATCTCTGACGGAGCCGAAATTTTCCAATCTCCGTCTAATTCATATTCCCGAAGTCGTCCTGTATCAAGAAAGAACAAATGAGGAAATAGGGGAGGGGAGAGGAGTCATGGTAAAAGTCGCACCACCACCATCACCACCCACCTCGGTAGCGTAGATGCTAGCGTGTATGCCTCACGTTCAAGAGGTCCCAAGTTCGAAACTTGGTCAGGGTGAGTTACCTGGATAGGGTCTTTCGGTTTTTTCCTTATCCTGAAAGACGACTGTCGGGTAACTGAGCTCTATGGACCCTGGCCTCATTTGAGCATTATTTCACCCATTCCACTTATCGTCCGATATCAGTTAGCGTTGGAGGACGTAAACTTAAAAAAAAAAAAACACCATTTGTCTTGCCGACAAGTAGAAACCCAACTTGTCGATATTTCTGTCGGAATACAAATGTCCAAATAGGGAGTCAGATGATTACAATTAATGAATTATCAATAAACTGGCATTATTGCAGTCTGAGTGGTTAGAAAACTATGTCAACCAAGAGACCTTCAAAAACTAAGTGTGTTATCCGTTTCTTGAGTACTATCAGATAAATAAATGTGCAACAGTGTTAGGACGTCTTCAACACTTCAATGAAATAGAATAACTTCGCTTCAAAAAACGTTTCCTGCGATTTCCGAGCGAGTGGCGTAAAACTTTCGGCTTCTTTTGATTTCCTGGTTCCTAAGACTTCAGACGGGATGGGGAGCGGTCTCTTAGCTTCAATTAATAATTGGAAATTTCCATCCTACAGCCAATAAATGGACAGCGAAAATAATTGCTTCAAAGATGACACAAGGAAACGTAGCTATATATATATATATATATATATATATATATATATATATATATATATATGGTATATTGAAACGTGATGGAAAGAAACGAAAGTTAGTTGGAATTTTGGCGAGTAAATCACGAGCCTTTGCCGAAAAACACTGAAGCTCACGTTGAAATATGACGCTAAGGAAAGGTATTAATGAGTATGCGTAGTTTGACAAAATAAGTATACGGATAATATGAAATAAATGACAAAGTGAAATACTACTGATAAGTGAATTAAGAATTCACTCATTTGCCTGAACTATTAAGAAAGACTGGATTTACGGGAATATTAGCCAGACCAAAATATTTATTGAATGCGTGTCTAAAGAGGGTGAGAGAGCACTGATTTTCTAAGTAATACATCCAAGACCGTAGCAAGTCCGCTTCGACGCAGATAAGCATCGAAGGGGAGTAACGATACATGAATGCCCTATTGAGGCGGTACTTGCCCATTAAGTACCTCGTTGAGTCCTCCCGGCACTCAACACCTCATATGATAGGATATGTGACGGGTGAGGGCTACGGATGGGAGGTTTACAACAGATCGGGGTTTTTCTCAGGGTAGGCCTGCATCGTTTCTCTATTTTGGGTTTCAGGGAGTGAGTGCGTGCGTCCTGACAGTGTATGGGTATTATCACACAGATGACATTAGGACCGTTGAATGGCAAGTTTATTTATGCATGTAGCCTTCCACACTCGTCAGTGTTGTGTTGATGGTATTCACACATTATTCGTGAGATTTAGGATTTACACGTTGCTGTGCGCGTGACATGACGGCTAGTCTGAATCACAGTCGCGAGTGTACTTGTAAATGACTAGGACGCGCCGAGTGGCCTTTGTAGCTGTGTACGCGTTGTCGTTCCTGGGCGTCGGGAGCATTACTTCGCGCAATGGAGCATTTCCGAACGATTATTCAACAATAGAGTTCGGTAAAATCTTAATGATGTAATGTGTGCAGTTTGTCACCCGATAACACAGTGTGTTCGGTAACCACCTAACGTCTGTTGGTCCGTCCATTCGCGAAAACGGACTTTGATGAACTTTCCGTACATGTCCCCTTCACCCTCCACTACAGAGTGTTTGATAACACCAGAACAGAGTGTTTTTCCAAACAAACATTAACCTCGCCATTTCACAAATTTCCCCTTCCTTTCGAGAATATTTGTACACTTTAGAGGTACACTATTACTCGTTCCTTACAGGTTGTTTCATCACTACTCTTAAATTTCATTGCAATTTCTAGCTTGTGAGGCATGTATTCCACGCAACCTTCATTCCCCAAGGTCTAGGTAATTAATGCAGCGGCACGTTTGAAAATGTGTATCTTAAATCCCCGGCGTCTATTCTCTCATCACGTATCATCTGCAGACCAATGCATCGGCAGGCGACTCGCTGTCGCTTGGGTCTACCCCTCCGGCGATTCTTGAACAATGTCACCTTTGTCGGCTCAACACTAGGAAGTGTTCATTTTCCCGCCTCTATTTACACGTTGGGTTCATATGCTTGCAATAAAATATGTATTGGTATTGCCTGTTCAGTTTCTGCGCCTGTTTATTCAATCATTATCCTCTATATTAGTTAAATTTAGCTTAATTCATATTGTGCTATCTATCCGCCCTTAATTATGCATTTAATACGGCTCTCGCTGTTATTATGACAATGTTATGCCTAACAGGGACGGTATCACTATGAAGTACTCTATTACAAGTTATTGATACACGTACCGTATTGTCTGAAAGCTACTAGTGAAAGGTAAATTGTGGAAATTTCATTCTCCATCGTAGTGGCCCGAGATTCTTTGCGCGAAATTTTCTTTGATGCAACCATAGTTAAATGTTTTTTTCACTGTACACTTTTCTGAATGATCAGCGACTCCTAACCTAATCCAGAGTCTTCCGACATATGGTAGGATCTTCTCGAAGTCACTCCAACAATGGATGCCGAAAGTAGCTTTTTAACCTCGGCAAACGCTACTTCTGTGTCCACAGCACCCTTACCTCACTGACAGTAGTCGCAATGGAGCGACCGCTGATATAAAGTTCTATTACTCTTGATTGATATCAGTATTACAAATATCCTCAATTTTTTACCATTCTTTGGTGCCAGGATTGTGTTAATGCTTACCATCCAAGCTTGGTTTAGCTCTTATTCCCTCCGTAGTATATACATATCCTGTGAATTCTCTTCTACCGGGAATGCGGTTTTCATTGGCTTCCTTCCCTTTTTTAAACTTTTCCCTCTAACTTACTACGTATGTATTCAAATTACTTTTAAGTGTTAAACATATTTGCAAAAAAAAAAAAAAAAAAAAATCAAAATTATGGACGTTTAGAACTCCCAGCGTACAGCCCTGTGTGGTTGAGCGGTTACTTACAAGCTCTAGTTCGTGTTTTCGCGAGCTCAAACCCTAACAAGGGGGATTTCTGGCGTAAAATGGCTTAGAATGACTTCTTTCGGAAGTCATGTAAAGCCAGTGGTACCGTGTAAACAAATCTCAAAACTGAAAGAGGCCTTAAAAATTTGGTGGTTTTTCAAACCCAGTATAGAATGGGACATTGAGAAACAAAACATTTAAAGAGCACAGAAAGAAACAAATGAAACTAATGAAAGGAAGGAAAATGAATGGATAAACCACTCACTCACCCAACCAACCAACCAACCAACCAATAAACAAATAATGAAATAAATAAATACGAATGCCTTTGAGTTTACCAAATGATTTGCATACTACCTTTAACGTACTACTACTAATTCATACTAAAGACAAACGTTTAACTGATGAAATTCCTGAATGCAGATATTACGATATTCTGTCTCGTCTACTTTAAGGAAATCTGCCACAATAAAGCCTTGAAGTCTAATTGTAAGAAGTAGTTTCCTTTGAGCAATTTATTTAGAATATCTTCTACGATTTTTGGTCTGAATACAATGTTTGTTCAATTTTTTGGCATCTAGTGTGACTCGAATATTTTCATTTGATGTCTTAAGTATGCAGATCGAATTTAAAAAATGTCAGCTTAAAACTGCCAACTACCTTACCTCACAGTGAATTTCTCCAGCTATATCTTCTCGATTAACGAGCGGAATTTTTATTGCATTGTAATTATACTGTTTAAAATGTGTCATTTTGAAGGAATGTGTTTCGGGAATTTCCCGGCTTTCTATGAAAACTTTTCATAACTCTTCTCTGTGTTTCGTCTAAGTAATTTGTCCGATTTACTTTCTTTTAAATTTAGATTTCGTAGATGCACACTGTTTCCATCACAGCATATAATTGCTAAGTTTGGTGGCTCTTCAAACCCAATATAGAATGGGAAATTGAGAACCAAAGCATTTAAAGAGCACAGAAACAAATGAAAGAAATGAACGGAAGTAAAATGAATAGATAAACAACCCACCGACTTAACCAACCAAGCAACCAACCAATAAATGAATATTGTAACTTTGTGGGTTAGCAGAATTAAAAGGCCGAGTTGCAGAAATTAAAAATCTCCTTTATTATCGTCGATATACATTATTCCATTCTCACGTAACATTACATCAAACAATCTTCCAAGGTCGAGGACAGTAACAAACACTTGCAGCTAATTGCATTAGCTCTCGTTACAACAACACTGTTACACAACTACTGCTAGCGTGTCACAATCCCTTTTATATCTCCATTCATCATTACGAAACTGTTCCGTTAATCACTAGAAGTTTCTGAAAACAAGGCTTCCAGTTACATAATTCGAGCATTCTATCACCTTCCAGAAACGTAACTTAATCTATCCGGTGATGACGCCGACGTGCCCCTCTCCACAACGGCCCTTACTCGTTTTCCGGCTGCTCTTGGTGTGGGCAGTCTCTCTCCAGGTGTACACACCCCCAACACAGGCCACTAGGTCTTCGCTGGCCTCCCTCGGCTGGTCTTCTGTCATCCGGTGTAGCGGACACTCCTCGTTCTCGACGTCGGGATAGCTACTACCTTGGCCACCTTCATCCTTAATGCTGCCGTTAGCACCTTGTGGATGCTTTTGTAATCGCCGAGCATTAGGCGCTAACTAATCTCCGTGTCCAGCACCCCGTCAACGAATGTGAAGGCAGCTTCCCGGATTACGAACTCTGGTGGTAGGTCGACTAGGGCCTTGATAGCCATTTGCTCAACTGCCAGGGCGAACTACTGCAGCGTCTCCCCTGGCTGCTGTGACCTTGCTTTTAGCTGGCTGCGGAACGCTGCGGCTTCCAAAACGATTCTTCAGGGCCTCCCAGATGTCCTTGGGCGCCGCCGTTATCTGTACTGCGTTCAGAACTTCCGCGGCCCGTCCCTGGAGGCTGGCTATTAACTGCGTGGCCTCTTCCTCCGGTGTCCATTTGTTGTGCTTGGCCACTGCGTCAAACTGGCGGCGGAAGGCTTTGAAAGTTGTCGCGCCGTCGTATTTAGGCGGTTTGACGCGCGCAGATGTGTCACGTCCCGGCGCGTCGGACTTCAAGTCCTTTAACTTCCTGCCGACGATGTCCTCTACTATGGTGTTCAGGGACGTTGTGTGGTTGTCGGCCTTTCTCTCCAGGCTGTTAACGCGGTTCGCGAGGTCTTCGACATTTTCCACCATGGAGTTCAGGGACTCTGCGTTACTGTCGGCCTTTTCCTGCAGGTCATTGAAACTGTTTGCCAGGTCTTCAACGCGCTCGTCCACTGGGCCCATCTACTTGCCCAGCTCCGTCACCTCATCCCTCACGCAGGCCAACTGTCCCTCAAATTTGGCAGCGAGAGCTTCGTTCGTCACCTTCATTTCCGGGGCCAGACTGTCGTTCGCAGCTCTCATTTCCGTGGTTGATTCAGCCTTCATTTCTTCCATCTTCTCGGTGATGTCGTTAGCCGTCTTCATTTGTTTCAGTTCTGCGGCCAGGTTGTTATTTACCGCCTCCATCTTCGCTGTCAGTTCCGCTATTATTTGCCGCTTCTGTTTTCGCAGTGAGATTATCATTTCGTGCTTTCATTTCCGAGGTCAGTTGGGCCTACAGTTCCATCATCTTCTCCAGAATCCTTGCCAATGCAGCCTCCATGGTGGTAATGTCCCGCTTCCAGACACCAGTTGTAACTTTGTGGGTTCGCAGAATTAAAAGCCCGAGTTGCAGAATTTAAAAATCTCCTTTATTATCGTCGATATACACTATTCCATTCTCACGTAATATTACATCAATCAATCTTCCAAGTTCGACGACAATAACAAACGCATAACAAACACTTGCAGCTGATTACACTAGCTCTCGTTACAACAACACTAGCTGTTACAAAACTACTGCTAGCGTGTCACAATCCCTCTTATATCTCCATTCATGATTACGAAACTGTTCTGTTAATCACTAGAAGATTCTGGAAACAAGGCATCCAGTTACATAATTCGAACATGCTATCACCTTCCAGAAACGTAACTTAATATACTCGGCGAGGCGTTTGACTCTGTTACCTTGTCTGCCGGCACTGTCTGTTTACAAACGTTCGTTGTCTACGTGAACTCTATTCATCTATTGTGTGCCAAGCCGCCTTATCCAGATCGGGTTCGCGACATTATATAATTAAATAAATACAAATCCCTTTGAGTTTGCCCAAATGAATTACATAGTACCCTTAACGTACTACCATTAATCCATACTTAAGACAAACGCTTAACTGATAAAATTCCTGAATTCAGATATTATGATATTCTCTGTCGTCTACTTTAATGAAATCTCCCACAATGAAGCTTTTAAGTCTAATTTTGAGAAGAAGTTTCCTTTGTGCAATTTATTTAGCATATCTTCTACGTTCTCTGGTATGAATACAATGCTTGTTCAATTTTTTGGCATCTAGTAAAACACGAATCTTTTCATTCGATGTTTATTTATGCAGTTCGATTTTAAAAAAAGGTGAGCTTAAAACTTCCAAATACTCCTCCTCACAGTGAATTACTCCAACTATTTCTTCTAGAATAACGAATGGAATTTTTCTAGATTTATCGTTATACTGTTCAAAATGTGTCATTTTTAAGGAATGTGTTTGAGGCAATTCCGGGCTTTCTCTGAAAACGTTTCATAGCTCTTCTGTGTTTGGTATAAGTAATTTGTCCCATTTACTTTCTCTCAAATTTAGATTTTGTAGATGATCACTGTTTGCTGCATCACAATATCCAATTGCTAAGTTTGGTGGTTTTTAAAACCCAGTATAGAATGGGATATTGAGAACCAAAGCATTTAAAGAGCACAGAAACAAATGACAGAAACAAATGAAAAAACAAATGAAAGAAACTGAAAGAAACAAATGGGAGAAACAAATGAAAAAACAAATGAAAGAAACAATGAAAGGAAGTAAAATAAATGGATTGACCACCCACAAACCCTCCCACCCAACCAACCAACCAACCAACGAATAAATAAGTATATAATTAAATAAATACAAATCCCTTTGAGTTTCCCCAAACGATTTGCATAGTACCCTTAAGCTACTACCACTAATTCATACTAAAGACAAACGTTTAACTGATAAAATGTGCCTACGCATTGAAAGAATGTGCTGTTATCTCTGGAAAAGATAACAAGTTTGCAAGGGAGATAAGTCACATTCCAGTTTAAGTTTTCTTAATTAACTTCCAGGAACCGTAAACATATCTCTCATTAGGTATACGAAAACAGTGAGCGTTTCCATTTGGGAACCTGGATTTTCTTAAATATGTTCCTTTTCAGAAGCAGTAATGAAAATTCAAATACTACTATATATTTGTAGTAAGTGAAATACGGTTATGAAAGCACCTGATGTCAGTCCCCTGAATAGCTCACTTAGTAATATCTTTGGCTGCAGAAAGGTAAGGCTGTTTGGATTACCACTGGAATTTTATTTTCTTTTTCTTTGTGTGTGTTTGAGCATACTGAAATGGAATCAGTGGCGTAATGGCCCAAATTTACTTTCACTTATTGCACTAATTCATCCGTTCTGAGACCATAAATATCTCGACAGTTGTTGTTCCCCCTACATACCTCTATAACCCCTTAAAGTTATTCGGTCAAATTCTGAAAAATCCTGCATATACTCAATGAAACCGTTCATGCAGACGGTTATCTCGATTAGCACGAAGTATATATAAGAATAATCTTTTAAAGCAATGATTTATGGAGGAGCCTTAGGAGGAAACCAAGTGGAATATTTCACCTTAGTTCTATTCTCTCCAGTCACTTTACCTTTAATTTACTATCTTAGGTAATTCAAACATGGAAAGGAGTGTTTGATTACTGTGGCTATTCAGTAATATTTCACACAAACATACATACACACATACACACACATACACACACACAAGCCTCGTACTCAGATGTGTGAAAAAGGAACAGAAACTAATGTTAAATAAGGTAAATTAATTTAAACTAGATCCAATTTTATTAATAAGGCTATTTGTTATTAATTTTAACACTTGGAGAATATCACGAATTCTTATGAAGCTGGAAGCAGAAATAGAATAGACGTTAGTTGTGTTAACATCAGATACTCATTGTTTCCTACATTACTGCATACAGAAAACCTTAAAGTGTCCCTTCTTCGGCAGCAGAACAGTGCGCGGTAACGTCACACGCTGAACTCGTATTCAGTGCGAGCTTATATAGCTGTATGAGTTTCTCACCAGCACTGTCTATCCTTCTCCAATGGAGTAGATACATACAGAACGGTGGTAAAGATACGTACAATATAGGGATCCCTTCAACCGTAACAGTATACCACGGTAGCGAGTTATAGAGGAACATTTGTTTTTGCCAAATCCTGAGAGGAAAGATCCGAAGGGCTATCAAAACATAATGGGAGACAGGTGCGCCGTATAGGGGAGCCCTTTCAATGCAGATAGACACGTTTATATGTAATCAACGGATGTAAATAACTGAAGTAGGCACGCACAAAATCAACCCGGAAAGAGAAAAATGAAATTACGTAAATGATTAAAGTACGGAATGTTCAGAAATTGAGAGACGATAAACAAATGGACTACAACAAATTTAAGTTATGGATTACTGAGATAACGATGTTTGATCTAGTCATCTAGTGGTTAGCGTACCAGCCTCCAAGTCTACAGGTTCCAGGTGTGATCCACAGCTGGAAGATTGGAAAGTTGACAGTAATTACTTTGCATTAATGCTTCACCCTTTGATATTATTGTATGGATAAATAGTTTAAATTAACAGATTAGTCCAACAAATGTTACAAAGAGTAACACTAAGGTATAGCATTGCCGAATAGCAATCATGTTCAGGTGAATGCCAAAAATATGCGCACGGATGTCTTAGGCGGCACATGGTATGCTAATTATTTTGGAAAGGCTCTTTGATGTAATGCTTATGGCTTAAGCCCTGCGGTCTCCCTGGACAGATTAATCAGGCCTTTGTCTGAAGTTCGATACACGTATTTATTAATGAGCAATAATATTTTGGAGACTTCAATGAAAATTGGGAGATCGATTTTATTACAAATAAAGATAAATTAATTTACAAATTGTACTTAGAAGTGTTCTCCACCTATACCAACAAAGCCTTTCCTACCAAACTCCAATGTCGAATGATACAGGACTGTGCAGTGAAGTTCCACAGGGGTGAGCAAAAACAGGGTTAATACTTTCTTTGTTACAAAAAGGTAGTAGACAAACAAGTTCGGATAGTCAAAGCTCCGTGAAAAGAATCTTAAGTAGTTCAGGAATAGACATTTGAAGTTCCCAGAAAAAACGAAAATAGAAAATCATTTCTTTTGGATAACGAAGATTCTTGAATATTATTTACGCAATACGACAATTTTAATTTTTTGTGTCCTTTTTTAATGGAGGTAAATGTTCAAAATTATGATTAAATCAGTAAAACTCTTTTGCGTTCATATGAATTTATCTACTTGCTCTTCTCAGACGCTTATACTTCTATTTCCTTTTCACTAAAAATGGACCGTGATTACTTATTTAATCATTTCGTTATAAGAAAAATAAGAATAAATTAAGCTAAAGGCATTCGAATAACTTCAAAGATTGTTGCTGTGTGTTTGCCTCTGTGATCAAGAACCAATTAGCCATCAGGATGTCAGTTCAATTAAATACTACGACTTTGTGGGTTCGTAGAACTAAAAATCCAATTTGCAGAAATTCTAAATGTTCTTTATTTCCGTAGAAATACACTGATCAAATCTCACGTAACACCATTACGTCATATACACACCACAATCTACCAAGGTGGATGACAAGAGCAAACAACGTTCTGATCAACTCTTGTTACAACAACACTCTCGTTAAACACAACTACTACTGTTTCAACTCGTCACTTCCTTAAATACCTCATTCATAATCCGAGAGATTTCCCGAACAATAGAGAACCCGAAATAATCCAGATGTTACCAGAAAATTCCATTTATCTCAGTTTGTTTCGGTAAGTCTTATCTAAGCTATCTCCAACTGCCGGCTCTTTGTGTACATTAGCCTCGCTATCGTTAACTCCTTATGCAAGCTCTTTATTACCCTGAAATACTATTCGCCGTCTGATATCTAATTGCGCCGAAACCTTTATGCCCGTCACCACGAAAACACACACACACATACACGTGGTCTCTGAATTTGAAAACTAGCATTCTATCCACAGTAATTCCAAAAAACAAAAAATGTATCTGAAATGGATAGCGTCACAAAAAATGTTCTTGGGCATAAATTATATGCTTCGAACGATATAAATTTTTCGTTCTGTAAAATTTTGTTCACGGTTTACGAATTATAGAGAAGTGGTTTAGGATAATTAGGATGTATGAGACTATTTAAAAATAAATAAAAAACGAGAGATGAAAGGATGAAAGTTATACATGTAATTTGTCATAAAATAACTTAAATATGCTAAACTTTTTCTAAAAATGCTTTTCTGAATTTAGGGAACCTCAATCTGTGTTTTCACTGAAATCACGTCACCATACTTTTTTGATTCTATACTTGTTAGGTGTAACATATAGTGTTACTTACGAATTCATTTGAATATAAGAAACACAATGGTGATGCATTTTATTGCAATTAACTTACATAGTACAAAGGAGTCTCACGTTGCATCAAAAAGTTAAACTCAAATGCGTTTAAACAAAAAAGAAAGATATTGTGACTTTGTGGATTCGTAGAATTAAAAGTCCAATTTGCCGAAATTCTAAATGTTCTTTATTTGCGGAGAAATACACTCCCTAGCAGCAACATAGCATCACATATCACAACACAATCTTCCAAGGTCGATTATAATAACAAACAACGTTCGGTTTACAACACTCTCAGCTGTTCTCTGCTTATCTCTCGCGACTCGCTCACTTTTGGCGAGTCGGCACTTCCTTAAATACCTCATTCCTAATTTCGAAATATTTCCAGAACAATAAAGAAACCGAATAATCAAGACATTAACAGAAATTCCCAGTTATCTCAGTTTAATTGTTTCGGTAAGTCTTTTACCTCAAGCGCTATGTTCATCTGCTTATGCAAGCTCGTTATCTACGTGAAACCTATCCGTCTTTTGTCTTTATCTGCAGTCTCTTGTGTACACAAACCGCGCTTCTCTCTTTTCACCGAAACTTCCATGCTTTTTCGTCGCGAAAATACCTACGATTTAAATACAGTGAACATTTGTTTAGAAGTATCTGACCCGTGTAAAGCGTAACAATTTGCTACGCTTTGTTATAAATTACAAATATTATATCACAGATATATTAATTTCGCAGAAGTATGTTCGAAAACTGTAGCTACACAAAGCTTTCTTTTTCTCAAAAAAAAATTTAACAAACTAAATAATATGCTCTGTTGCACTTAATCATTTTTTACTTTTCCGCAACGGTTGTGCTACTTTCACACTGCAGTGATGTAGGTAATATAATATGCAATGTTATCTAAAATCGTGTTTATTACTGCACGCATCAGAATAAGGAAATACATTCTCTGTGTAAGCCACATTGGCACGCCTTTGTTAGTATAGATTGCCTCATGCGATTGCATTTGTTTGGGTTAGACTGCCACAGAACTCTTGATACATGCCTTCAGCCATCCCTTCCAAATTTGTGAATTTTACATGATCTTTTCCTCTTAAGGGAATGCAACACCGAAAACCACAAATGCAGCAACTTTCAACCAATCTTGCTAAATTTTTACCACTTAGCTCTGATGCATATTGGACACAGAATTCTAAATTTGTTTTTTATATCTTCAGTAGTTTTTGAATAATTAATTTGTGAACCTCAAAGTTTGGACAAAATTCAAACCGCTCCACGCGATGAAAATTTTCAAAATTTTAATTTCTGCATTTCTAAAAATATTCAGATGGTTATGAACAAAGGATCTATCTTATGAATTTATTGTACTGCCTTTATTTAGAGGAAAAATTAGGTATGGAGCAAACAAAAAAGGCCAAAATATGATTAAACCTTTGACTTTTTATACCAAAACCTTTACAAATATAATTAATATTTAAAATTCATATGATAGAACTCTTTTTTTCCTTTCTAAGTACATGTGTTGAAAATTTTAGAGGGACTGAATCAAAACTTCATCGTGTGGAACAATTTGTTAATAAAACTATAACTGAGTAAATCAAATTTTAAAATCCAAAATATTTTCCTTCTCAGCTACATGCTTCGAAGTAGACTAATACCCTCCAGATAGATAAATTGGATCCTCTTACCTCTTTCTTCTCTTCTGCAGCATTATTCTTAAATTTCAATTTCCTTTTGGATGTTTTAGAAGTTACCTTTGCAGAAATTGCTGAAAGAATTGAGCGTAATTGGTGCTTCCGTTGGCTAATCTCTAGAGATGCTGGTGAAATCTGTGCCCATTGTGTCTGACTGCAGCTTGAGTGGGGCAGAACAACCAAAACTGAAATCCCTGATGGTTGATGTCACAGCAACCTGAAATCTCTTCTTTGAAACCAATATTTCTTTTGGGCAACTATGCCATATCATGTTTAGTGAAGTTTCACTTGCATTTTGTGTCTTACCCAATGTACATCTCATTAGGATTTTATCTGATGCCAGTCTTTGGTACACAGGCATTAGTTTTCTTCCCACATCAGGCCACAAGTATGTTCCCATTGTTGAGTTATATTTGTGTTTCTTCTCATGTATCGTTTAGCCTATTCATCATCCTAACTATGTACACAGTCAACAAAATTGTCTGTTTCAAAAAGATTTATATCTATAACCTATATAACAGTTATAGGGACGTTTATACGTTTATAAATGTTAAATGGCACACTAAGCGTATTAATTATATATAAACAGTAAGTAGTTAAACAAGAAACACAAGATCACTACCGTAGAAACTCACACAGAAGCAAAAATATAAACAGTACTATTTGCTTTCAATTTTTGCAGCCATTGTTTTGTTTCCATGGTGCCACATATTGTAAGAAGTAACCATCATACCAACACCCAAAATTCCACCATAAACTTTGCCCGCTAATTTCAGTTGTATTAATTTAGTACATTCAATCGAACTCAAATGACAGACTTCTGTGAATCCAAGAGCCGACATGCACGTGCGCACGGGCATTTAAATTGTCATGTGAAGGTACTTAAATACCTGAAACTCATAAATTTAGTTGGATTATGATGCTATACGGCTAAAAGTATTTTATTACCTCAAAAACAAAATATCTTTTCCCATATTTTAGACAACTTCGGTGCTGCAGTCCCTTAAGGCCTGTGTTAATGTTTCCCTAGGTGTAACTTTGATTATTCTGGAAACAATTCTATGTATTCTCAAAGTCTCTGCCACAGAATTACTGGGATCTAGTACTTGCATTTTGTGTCGTACATCAAACAGTCGCTTTACAAACGTTTCACTCTCTCCGTATTGTTGCGTGTATAGGCTGAGCTAGATTTGGAAATTTCGGTATTCTGTAACATGTATTGATTCTAACAGAAATGTATGTCAAACGTAAATTCCGCTGACTGGCAGACTGTTGGCATAAGAAAATTATCCACATGTGACCCAGACTGATTCTGCTGACCAGAAGAAATAATAGGTCAGTACAGGCGGGAAACGTCGCAGGGATGTCAGAGGAGACTCTATGTCGGTCCCTGTGAGAGGTAACAGAAGTATTTATCTGACAGTGTTTCTACGAATACCATAACCCCCGCCGGACTCGGCAGATTATACATCTTCGGACAAGCCCAGCTATACACCTGACACATCACCAACGGTAAGATTATATTAAATTATTATGTCACCAAGTATTACCAAAGCACCCCTGGTCTCTTCTAGACTCAGGGGGTACTCTGTATAACTATTAGATTTCTTAAAATAGAGTTAGTCGGTTTAGGTTGATGTTTGATGTTTTCTTTATCCTACCATCCCAATAGCTACACCCCCAGTTGTAGATTAGGTTTGTAAGTCTTTCAACCCCCCTTACAACCCTGGTATGCAACAGTATAAAGGCAGGTGTTTCATTTTACTGAAAGATTCCCATAGCAGAGATGACATCGTGTTTTACACAATTCTATAAATGAATGCTGAACAGTTCAGAGAACACACCGTGGCTCGCCACAGCTCCTACCGCCATATACTTCATTAGTTGGAGTAGAATTCACTGCTACTCCGTTTCCATCCATTAGGCATTGATTCATATCTAACTTTAGCCAATTAGATGCCTCTGAATAACTTCCCCAGTGGAATTAATCACGTGATAGGAGCTGGCTTCACTTTGCTGCTGTAAACACCATGATTGTGATGTCGGCCTTCTTTTAAAATTAACTTTACTATACGTAAGCAATAGAGACATAAAAGATGAATTTCTAGGGATACATTCAGAATCATTGTTGGAATTGGAAATGCGTTCAACTATAAAGTGTAAGTAAATTTTCTCTACTAGGATAATTTCCTGCAAATGTTACATTCTGGTTTAAAAGTAGCGCTAGGAATAGCACAAGTTACTTGACTGCTAAGTCAAAGCAGCGTTGACTTCTAGAAGTAAATGTATCTCAGCAGCAGTGATAATCCAGCTTAGATCGAAATACCTTATATAGAATGTGCGGAATTAACGTGTTATATGATGATGTATGATGTATTGGTGTATATTATAGAATTCCCGTAGGAGAGGGAGGAGATCAGTCCCCTTCAGCTGCTGTGGTGCTGGCGCTGCGGACCCTTAGCACTCGTGGTACCTCTGACGTTACTAGAGGAACCTCGGGCTGAACATTCGAACCCCTCCCTGATTCCGAGTTGTTTGGATTGGGTTGGTCTCGAGGGGCAGTGGTTCCCGATACCCGTGAGTGATCGGGTACGTCTCCAGACGGGTTTGAGGGACGCCATTAATATTCCTACGTACTAGCTTTCAGGGCTAATAGAAGGAATGCTAGATCTCCAGGCGACCCCACCGAGGTTATATCAGTGGCCTTCCTATTTTGGTTTTTGCGAGCGTAAGTGGCGTATCCACTTCTATCCCGTCTTGTGTTCTTGGACCAGATGGGGGGGCCCTGTTAGTAACCCAGGTCTTGCCCTATGGAAAGCCCCACGGAGGACACTCGGATACTTCCTGGTCTAGAGGCCCGGGTCTTGGTGCTACGGGTCCAGGACTAATGGGACTCAACTGTATTTTAGAGAATATACGAATTTACAAGTTGCTACATACAGGATTTCTTGGTCTTACCTTAGTTCTATTTCCATGCGTTCATCCATTCCTTCATTCCCACATTCCACAACCACCTATAGTGCCTTGTACCCAACGGTGGTAGTTACATTGACTCTCGGACACATACACATTTGCATCTAATAATCTACAAAGATAACCAAAACATAGAATTCACCTGAAACAATGAACTAGGATTAAGATTACTACAGAGGGTATTCAGGACCATAACGTCTGGTTTACTGTAACTTAGCCCCAAGTGGGGCATCCTCGGGAGGAAGAAAGATGCTAGAAGAGACAAGAGGATGGCCGAAAGGAGTAACAACTGTGTAGAGGGCAGTGTCCCTACTATTTACCAGTTGGAAACTCCCCTGGCAGGTAAACACAACCAGTATCCCACCCGCCGCGGTCCCACTCACCAAGAGAATCGAATGCGAGCCCCAGATAAAACCACCTGAGCCAATCCACTCAGTGAGCAATAAATTAACTTCACTAAGATAAATCACTGGATCCATGTAAAAACACCAGAAATGAAACCAGACCAGAAATGAGGTTTTTAGATAGTAGTGTGCAAAGCTGGAAGAGAGCTTTAAACCAGAAGTGTAAATATTTGTTAAAGTTTAGAGCTGCTTTCACATGGGACATGGCTATTATTGGCATTTTAGCCGATTCTTCTGCCTTAGAATAACGTATATGGAATTTAAATGATGCTCTTACTCTCTCTTTCATTCTTTTTTCACAACTACTGGTCCCCTACATATATTTCACGAAATTACATTACTAATGAAATGTGTAAACATGAATCTGTCATTATACTTAATTCTATTCCATGGCTTAGATGAAATTTGTACCACACGCACGAGCCCTTTTTGGTTAGTATGTTTTTTCACTGTTTTAAAAAAATTAAATGTAAGTTCCGAGGCACAAAAATAGAACAGCGGAGAACATTCAATTATACTTATTGTTTAACAAAACTATTTCTGTTTCACCTCACCAAATTGTAATTATATAGTGCACATGCTAAAATTAATCAATCGTCATAACAGTGGTCATTGTCTCATTAATCCTTTATAAAATTTGTTAGAACAATTGAATATTTAGGGTGGAAAAATTGTAAAAAAAATCATACTTCGAATTTCTCTGCAAAGTTTTCAGGTCACAAAATTTCAGGGATCGCTGATATCTCAAAACTCTAACTTTTTAATCTTAACAGTAACTACTGTATCAAATTTTATTTTTATTTTTAACGGTGTTTACTTTGCGAGCTTTATCCAAAATATCGTAACTCGGTTTTACTGTGAAGTAATTTCACTCAGGTTTCAACAGACTTCGCGTAGCTTATTCACTTCATTAGTCTACTTGTTTTTGTAGGAGCTTTCCAGAACGTTCGCGACCTCCAAACACAGAATTTTAGTTATGTTTACGGAGATTTCGCTGCTTGAACGTGTTTTATTTTGTTTACCGTGCCATCGGCCTGAAGCCGACCTTGATATATCCTTATACAACAGTCGGTATCTCACAACATTCCTGAATATTATTCAAAATGTGAATAAGTCCAAACTTACCATATATCATCGTATAATTTAAATAGTCTCATAGTATGCTGCTCTATTATGACTGTTCTCTGGGAAAAGTATACATTTATACTGGTCGCCAAACTAGAATGTGATAACAGTAACCACATGGAATAACGGTCTAAACAAACGGGAGGGGATGAGTACGTTATAACGGTTGTCATAGTAATTATTAAAATGACCAATTAGAGTCGAGACGTTTCCATGACAAAGTTAGACACTAAAGTTCGGTTGCCGATATTCTAACACGTGCTTAGCATGCCTTGCGGGCGAGCGAGTTACGCAAACGCTGTAGTAATCATAATACCTTGGTGTTTGTTTCTCTTGCTGATAGCGCTGTACAAACAGAATGCCCTCACGTATGCAAATGAGATCCTGTACTGGCAAGTTACTTTGCATTTTATTTGTGGCAATTTGCCTTGGCTTACGTGGGTCTGAGTCCGCGTATCTGTGCGTGTGTTGTGATCATTTGCAATTGTATTTAATGAATGTTTAATTATGTCAAAATGTAGTGACAAGCGAGAACCTGAACGTGCTCGGGAACCAAATAAAACTGTATTTGGTAAAGGTATTCTAATTAAAGCACAGACACGGGAAATAATATGCTCTGTAAGAGAATATTTCGATGAGGAGAAATTGAAAGGGGAGTCTAGTATTCCATTCTCTAAGGTGCTTGATAGGACCTCCCGTGCTGGAGGTATTAGTAAGGGCATTAAGGTTAAGATTGGGAAAGAAAAGTATTTTAAAGAAGAAATACTTTGGGGTATAAATTAAAAAATCCCGGAAAAAATTATGTAAGCGGCATTTTCCCACTTCAATGAGCATCAAAATGTCACAGGTATGCCTCTTTTGTTACGATGATCTTTACATTAGTGTGTTCTTGCATGTTCTAGCGTTTGCATGTAGTTCCACGACTGTACTATTGTATTTGTGTATAGTATTATAAATAATAGTAATTAATAATGATGATGATGATTATACCTATTGCTGACGCAACTGAATCACCTTCGCAAGTGTAATGCTATCGCGCTCTCCACGTGGCAGCAATAAGCGGCAACGTCGCCTCTCTCTCCGTACGAAAGGTCAATCACTTTCTAGATTGGCGACCAGTATGATTAAAAAATTATCTGATGTTGGTAACTTAAGTACAATTTCTAAGGTAATTGCGAGGATATTCGAATGTTAGGTACTATTAACACGTTTCTTGCTTACCTTCTCCACAATGTATATGGTATAAAAGCATTGATTACACTCCACTCAAGTGGAAGTATAATTAGAAATATCAGTTCCGACATTTATGAATTTATAGAGGACATTTTCAGGGAAAGAAATCCCTCTGTGTGTTTATGAACTTAAGACAGATGTCGATATAGCATATTTGATATATAAATTCTGCATTTTCCGATGCCATACGAATATTTTCTAGAAAATCCCCCAAATCTAAACTAACCTCGTACATGGGTAGTGTAAAGAATGTAAATAATTTTTCGAAAGGTTTGAACTTGTGGGGAATAACGGCTACCGAATTTCATTAAAATGCTCTGTGCTAAGTAATATTTATGGAACAAGTAACATTCACATCTTGAAACTTCTGGTTGCAGCCGATGAGGTCTTCTTTGAGAAGTTATTTCATATAATCTTGTTTAAATGGTTATCTTTAAGCTTCAGATGGAACCAGGGTATACAAAAGATGTAGATGTCTTCAAAATGCAACTTCGAATAGATTGTTTTTAGCATACGTCATTTCCGAGATACGCGTTGTTAATCATTAGACTCCTTCAGTACTTCGTCATGATTCTAATTTCTGATAAATTTTCAGTTTTTTTTTCCTCGCGAATGAATAAACAATGTGGAATTCTAAAGCAAATATATATCGCCCAATTCTTAAAGGTGTGGCTGTTGCTTGTAGCTAAGAGGAAATGTGTAGTGTTATTTATGTAAAGTTTATCTGGATTGTAATGAGGCATATTGTCACCCAATTATCGGAAGGCACGACAACTGGAGCTTGGTAGGGGACAGGAGGCATTTAGCACGCCCACCCATTTATCTTGTAGCGCTAACATAGGGGATGGTTAGGAAAGTATCACTAGGCACTCTACCGTCTCTTTCCCCTCCCACTGAAGCCTGGAACAGTCGGGATGATGTTCCGAGCCGCGAAGCTTCCATAAACAACGATCTTCCTATATAAGGGCTGCAGTGTACGAGTCAGTTCAGTTCTTGGCGAGAAGCAGTGAAGAGCGCAGTGCTAGAGAACGGACTGGAAGACTTCGTACTTATATCAGAGTAGTTGTGCGTAATAGTGAGTGTGGAGTGGACCTGTGACAGACGAACTGGTGGATTGTAATTGTGTGCGGTACGTAATCTGTGTAATCGGCAAGTTTACCAACTGTAATTCGGTGGAAATAAAGAACATTTTGAGTTTGTACAACTGGACTTTTAATTCTACGAACCCACAGTCACAATATATAACAAAGTTTCGAAACAATTTGCTATGTACCCCTAATAGGGGTTGGAGAACAGAACAGAAAAGGACATCTTCAAAAGCAACCGAAGCTTCAAAAGTTCCTTAAAATCATGTAATAACAAAGTTTTTACATTGTAAAATGCTAGACATAGGCGCATTAGTTGCCCCTATTCCTGGGCCGTACAATGTAGAAATTCCAAGCTCACTGTTTTTAGATTTATTCAGTAAGAGGGGGCATAACTTAGGAAATTTGTGTAAACTAGGAGCTAAGTTTATACATAATTATTTCAGGAAATCATATTTACCATGACTTTTTAAAGTCATCGCTTTCCTGGATGTCAAAATTTAGTCGCACGTTTATTCATTTAGGATTTTTCCTATGCGACCAGTTTCGCATTTTGTTAAAGGTATAGGTCTTCCCCAAGGTAGGATGGAGGTAACTATCGGAATATTTAAAGACGGAGACAAAAGCTAGTTTCCTATACTTAAGATAATTCTCCATATTGTATAAGCATTTAGGTTATATACAGAAGACGTTATAGAACAAATAAACCGGTCTGCCAAAGATAGTTTAAAAAAGTGGATATAGTACTACTCCTGAAGCTTATAATTTACCTTTAACTCAACGCTGTTACAATCAGTGGGCGTAGCTTTTAAATACAGGAATGTAATACCAGTTGCAACAAAATTCTTTAAAATAAGTCAGTTCTTTGCGATTTCATAAACACACTACATGCAATTACTTTCTGTAATGCTTTTTCGTTCATTTTCAACGATGTATACTTTGACTAAAAACTCCCATTTTAATGCTGAAAATATTGAGTGTCTTCACATCTTGAGGGCACAAATTTACGTGACAGCTACTCATGTATCAGTTGTGGCATACAACTGAAATAAATCGTCTGAGTCTGAGAGGCAGTGATTTAGTAACAGGCATCATCCCTTATTAGTGTAGAGCGGCTTGTTGGAACTAAGAAAACTGATAACATGAAGTCCAGTGGTACACATCAAGAGAAGTTAGAGAAGTATTCCAGCGAACTCCTGTCAAAAGCATTCATGTTACCTGTAGGTATAATCCATTTAGTAATTAGACTGGCATCGCAACAAGGAGTTCCGAGCAGTAAAACGTAGCCAGTCCACACGAAATCTCTAATTGACTGAAATTAGGTATGAATCAATTTTAACTGGACAGAAGTGAATCAGCCACGAATTCTACTCCAGCAAATGAAGGTTGCGACCGCGGATGAAACCATGACCTGACTTTGCTATATCACTAATCTTAGTTGTGATATTAATGTAATTATAAAATAGACTATGCATTGGACACAGTGCACAAACTGCCTTTAGGTTTTATGGATAAGTAATATTGTTATATGATCACCTGGCACACATTGATAGCGGTTGAGTTGCTAGGAGTAGAATTTTTCAGTTTTGTAATCGGAAATTTAGCATTCTCAATTGTACCTTTAGTATTTATAGCATTAACCTGTTTGTAATTTACCATTCTGTAGTGGTAGACATTTAACTGATAAATATTGTGACTTTGTGGGTTCGTGAAATTAAAAGTCCAATTGTACAACTCTATGTTCTTTTTTTCCACCGAATTGCAGTTGGAACATTTGCCAATTACGCAGAATTACGTAATGCACACAATTACAATTCGTTAGTTCGTCTCTTACAGGTCCACTGCACGCTCACAATTACCTACATCTCCTCTGATACACGTACACCGTCTTCCAGTCTGTCCCCTCACTCAGCGCTCCTCACGTCTTTTCGCCAAGAACTGAACTGACTCGCCAACTACAGGCCTTATATAGGGAAGATCGCCGTTTCTGGAAGGTTCGCGGCGCCCACAATTATCCCGAGGTTTCGAGACGTCTGGTGAGAGGGGGAAAGAGACGGTAAAGGGCTCGCGCCGCTCTCCTAATCATCCCTTCAGTTAGTGACACGAGACAAATGGGTAGGCGTGGCCTAAATGCTAGCCGTCTGGCCCTACTGTCGGCCGGTTCTATAGGGAGTTCCAACGTTCGGGTGACAATATCATGTTCATTGCCAGAACCGTTGAAAATGTATTTAAAGCAAACAGGGAAGGAAATAAATTGATATGTTACTAGATAATAATTATGGACCACGCAAGTGACAAACATCCCCCCCACTTCCTCATACATTCTTTTTGGTGTTCGTAGTGTGCATTTACTTGCCTATCTTTGACATTTGTCCCCTATTGCTTAACGTCTTTTTCTAGGATAATGGCTCCAGGCTTAATGAACTTCGAATCAGCCGCTTAGAACCTCCTATGCCCATTAATTTAAAAGTAAAACCACATTGATAAGTGAGAAATGGTGAATTAAAACACATACGGTAAATTATTTGTTTTAAACGTTGTTTTAAAGCAACATAGAACAAACAATCCCTATAGACTTAATAGGCGTTAAAGCACAGACAAGAGAAGTACTGATGTAAAGCTAAGCAATAAAAAGAAAATACACATTAATACATAGGAGTTTATAAAAATGGTAGCGATATTACATGAAATCTAATAAAGACCTTAACACATCGTTCAGACATTCTGGTTCTCCTGCCATTAAAATTAATTGAAGTAAATAAAATATTTTACATCAACGATGTAAGTACTGTTTCAAATGCAATGTATAAATGCTAAGATAAAATCCGAAAAATTCAGCTTAATAAACTCAAAATTTTCAGACAATCTTTCTTTTTCTTGCAGTTTGTACCGGGGATTCATACATTCTTAGGGTAATTAATTTTGATCGACCCCACTCGCGGGCTCTCTACTGCGCGAAACGGCCGCCAGCCAACGGGGAACTTATGCTGCCAGAGGCGGACTAAAATAATGACCTTTTAATAGATGCGGGAAATGTTGACCTTCTTGCACTCAAACAATCAGCATATCTCGTGTAAGTATTCTCGCTCACTCTCTGGAGTTCAGCAGCAGGTAGTTTTGTGATTTAACACAATGTTTCCCCTAAGCTCCTGTAAGATATGAGCACTGGAATGATATACCTTGTCTCTTCAAAAACGTCATAAATGCGTTATACCCCTCCAGAGGAGAGTAAGTCTCCGAGGGATGAGACTCAGGGGGTTTGGCGAAGGTTCCAACATCCTCCCTGGACAAGTTTGACACCCCATGTCAGTACAGTTACAGACCATTCAAAAATATTCTGAGGGCTTCTACTTTTGTGAATGAATCTTCTCTGTTTTAATGTACAGGGCGAATAGGGCGCATGTTTTTAACGGTTTTATCCTTGTGTAGCATGCATTCTCTGCTACACACATTCACTGTCCTTGTCCCATAGCACATTCCTTACAGCGACCATCTTTGCGTTGCTGGACTATACAACTCATTAGGTCAAAAGAACGAGGGGGCTACAAATCAACATTAATTATTCTGTAATTAAACATCTCATACTTCATTTAATGTGTCGGCAGCCGTATGTGCTGTTGCAGAATCTTGCAGGAACCAACTATATGTCTTCTGTTCTCTCTCAGAATTAACCTGATATCACTCTGCATTTCTTGTTTCATTAAAGAATGTGGGACCTATTATTCTTCTAGCATTATCGCACACCACACTCCAATTCCCTGATCATAATACGGCGTTTTATCCAGTGGCACAGGTTTTTCTGAAACCCAGCATCGACTTATGAGTATTGAAACGTCCAGTTAAATAAATCCAAGATTAATCAATGAAAAACAAAAGCTGTGGGTCAATGAAAACCCTTTTTGCGGATTGGAAAAACAAGCTACAGCTTTAACGCTTGCATTTGTTTTTAGCGATAGGGTTTGTGTCTCAACAGACGTGTATACTCCAATCCTCATACACTACAGGAACTTAGAGAAAACATTGTGCAGCACATTACAAGAATATCTGCTGCTGAGCTTTGGAGAGTGAGCGAAAATATTTACAGAAGATCTCGTGCCTGCCTGAGATTTATTTTATTTTACATTAATCTGCGAGCTTAGGTCCAGGTGTCTAAGAGTCTAAATCTGGATTTATTGAGCTCTTTATTGTTTAAGAAATTAGAAATCATATACATTTAATTAATGTAAAGCTTCTATTTGCAGACAGAAGTTATGCCGACATTAACTAACCTAATGGCCACTGTCTTCCGCGGCCTTACAACTAAATCTAACCTAACAGCAGCCTTATTACTATACACATTTTCTAATAAATAACTAAATTACAAGTTTAATCTGAATAACAAATTATACTGACTGAAGGCTGCTGGCCTATTTCTAATATTTTGCGCCTGCAACTGAGGTCTTTCCAATCTTGTATCCTGAAGTCCATTAAATCTCGTTGAAACTTCGTGTTGATTGAACATAGAATATTTACTTGACAGTTGTAGGTATTTTCTTTAGTTATTTCTTCCTACTCCATGGTCCTGGTTACCTTCGACGATCTTTGAGTGCTTTATCTTGTGTCGTTTGGGTTTCTTTACTGTCTCCGTAAATTTGAGTTGATCTCCTTCCAATAAATATTAATATTACACGATGCCATCTCTTTATAAAGGTCCTATGAATGTTGATTCTCTTCCAATAGATGTTGAGGTTAATTGATGTCATCTCTTTGTATAAATCTTGTGGATCCCCTAAATAGTATCGGGATATTATCTTGATGTGTTATCTGTCTCCTATTCCGTAATTGTTCTCTGTTCTGGTTGTAGTCTTCCATGGCTAAATTGTATACTAGATGTCATAATTTCCAACTGTTTATAATCCTCTTCTTTACTCACTATATTCCATATTTGTTTCCGTGTAGTTTTGTTCCACCTTCTTGTAATTCAAATATACATTTACTGCATTCAAACCATGAATGCTCCGGGTTGCCTGGAGCATTGCAGATATCACAATTTCTATTTTCTTTTTTGCCTATTCGATTGAAGTATGTATCATACGGTCCATGTCCTGATATGCAATGTATCATTCCCTTCCTCGGTTTCAAATGCTTCATCCGTAAGCTTTCCTTGATGTTTGGTAATATCTCGTAAATTCTCGTTTCCTTCATCTGCGTTATTCCACTCTAGTTGCCAATCGTTTAACATTTTATTCCTAATTGCAGTTTTAGATTTACATTGTTCGCCGATCATTTCTTGCCTTTTTTATGTTCTCTTTCTTTAACCAATAATTTGCTGTACATAGTTTGATTACATAATCAATTGGTCATATTCCCATAATTACAAGAAGTCCTATTGTAGATGTAGACTTAAATGCTGCTACTCCTCTGATAATTATCTGTCGTTGAGATCTGCGTAATAATTTTATGTACTTCTTGTATTTTAATCTGTGTGCCCAGCTACTCACTCCATATCCAACAATTGCTATTGCTATGCTTGTGTTATAGATGTTAATTACCTCTGCAGGTACTCTGAAGTTCTTCTGAAGAATTGATGTTCACCTCATCATCACTCCTTGTGCTTTATTTCTTGCATAATCAACATGATCTCCGAAGGTTAGTTTATCGTCCAAGAGTATCCCCAGATATATATGTTGGTCTCTTGTTACTGATCGATTCATAACCTTAATACAGGGATTTCTTTTAAGGCATCCTTTAAGCAGCATGTGTACGTATAGTGTAGTGTTTAACGCCCGCTTTTACTACATACGGCACCGCAGGCACATGAGATGAAGATGGAGCACCGGTGGAATGCGATGGCGGGGGAAACCGGAGGTCCCGGAGAAAACCCGCCCCAGCGCCGTGTTGTGCACAACAAATCTCACTTTGCGGTCGCCTAGGATCGAACCCGGGCCGCCTTGGTGAGAGCCAAGCGGTCTGACCACTGAGCCACGGCACGGCCTAGCATGTGTACGGATTTTGCTTGGAGCTATCATTAGTTTAACCTCCTGACACAAATTTTGGAGTGTCTATAACTATTTTACATTTTTCTTCAATTTGAATTTGGCTATTTCCATCGATTATAATCATGTTGTCCGCGTATGCTATAATTTCCGTAGTTTCTGTGAGATTCACTTATTTTCTCCAGTATGGGTTCTGTTAAAATATCCCAAAAGACCAGTCCTAATATAGATCCCTGAGGGCAACCTTTAGTAATGTCTCCTGTTAATTTCTTGTGTTCTCCTATCATACTAGCACTTCGGTCTTTACAGCAATCCTTTAATATTTTATATAGACTGTACGGATAATCTCGTTGTCTTAGTAAACTAAATAGTTCAGGCCACCATAGGTTATCTAGTGCGCCTAATATAACGAAAAATACACTTCTAACCTGTCTTCTAAAATTTTCCTGGGCACATACAAGGGCCTTGTTTATTGCGTCTTCGGGAGGTTTTGCCTTCCTGAAACCAAATTGCTTAGTGGTCATACCTATCATTACCCTATATTCCATAATTGCTCTGAAAATTAAACGTTCTTGTATTTTCCCCATAGTGTTCAGTAGGCAGATAGGTCTATAACTTTTCACATTTTAGGGATCTTTGTCCTAGACGTTTTTCAATATCACCACGTTTGCTTGCTTGAAAAAATATGGTAGGCCTACAAATATTAAACAGTCATTAAAAATGAAAGGGTAGAGCCAGACTAAAAAATTCAATGCCATAGCCGGAATTTGAACCACGTATCTTCTGGTCTCCTTCCGGCCGCTCTAAACCATTGAGCTACTATGGCCAACGTGCCGACATGTCATTAAATTCTCCAACTGACTCATGTTATTCCCGGTAAACCACCAGGACTTCTTATAAACACACAAGACAACTACCTTAATGGCGACCTACTATGATGTATTTTAAGGCCCGGGAGAAGTTAATGTCATGCTGGCACGTTGGCCATAGTAGCTCAATGGTTTAGAGCGGCTGGATGGAGACCAGAAGATCCATGGTTCTAATCGCGGCTATGGCATTGTATTTTTCAGTCTGGCTCTACCCTTTCATAGTGCGTCCTACACAAGGCTAGTGTGAAAGAACAATTATTCATTAAATCGTTAACATACATGTGTTGCAATTGTCTCTTCCAAGTTTGGTATTACTTCAAACGGTATACCATCGGGTCCAGGTGCATTTCTTTTTTGTCCTCTCTTATGGCCAATTTTATTTCCATGACATCAAATGGATACATAATCCTTGCGCCATCATATTCCTCGTTATAAAGATCACGTTTATACATGTGTTGCTCGTTATCGTCATTTTTTGTATCTGTTGGTAACAGTTTGTCCATTAGATAATTTGACGATTCCATCCATGTTGTGGTATATTCTCCATTTTCTTCATTACTATTGTGTAAGGAATTCCCTTTATGCTGGAAATTAATTGTTCTTTCACTGTGGCCGTGTGTATGCTAAAGTATGGAAACAGTCAGAATGAAAAATTCAACGCCATAGCCAGGTTTGGAACGACGTATCTTCTGCTTGCCGTCCAACCACTCTTACCCTTGAGCTGCTATGGCCAACGTGCTGATATGACATTAAATTCTCCAACTGACTCATATTTTCCCGGTAAACCACTTAGGAGTACTCATAAACACATGAGACAACTACCTCAATGACGACCTTCAACATGTAAGTACTTTAAGGCCCGGGCTTTCTGTAAAAATATAAATGTTACTAAGCGATGCGAGTTGGTGTGAACAGCAGTCTTAAGTAAACAACGGAAATATCCACGAAATACTGGTAATTGCTCTAGCATTAACAAAAGTGAACTAAGTGTAAGTTAGCGCTACACTAACATTTTAATCGACAAATAAAGTGAGTTCAGCACAATTTGGTGTTTTAGTCAGAATGTGAATAGGACGACAGGATATTGTGTTATCGAAATTCCGCCGTTGCCACGGTACGACGTCTAGGTTAGTGTGTGTTTATGAACAGATATCAGGATCTTCTGTAATCAGTGGTACAGCATGCGTTCCGCAAATAATCAGATGCTTATAGCAATACATTTTAACGAAAATAATGGTTGCAAAATAATAAATTAATTTAACGTCTCATTATCAATTAAATTATTAATTTTTATGATACATAAACTATTTATGTAAAATAGACTAAACTGACTTTCCTTTTTAAACGGGTAAACGATTCTGTACGTGTAGATGCCTCCTGTGAAGTTTTTGGTTGAGCAACAATGCTTTTAAAATTTTTCTCGAGGTTTTTATTTATTTAATTTACTTTAGGTATCTATAATGTATTCTAATGCCCGATTACACCAACAGATGTTAAGACTTAATACGGGTTTAACAATAGTTATAACAAAAATTACATTTCACCAACTAATGTTAGCTTAACATAAGTGTTAAATCTCTTGTTAAACTAACAAGTCAAATGTCTGATGTTAAGTCCTTAACAATTGTAAATAGTCAAGATGGCGAGCATGAAGTCAGCTGTTGATGTCGATTTGCTATGTTTAAGACCGTCTAAATGGCATTTGTAATAGAGTACGGCCTATGAGGAGAAATTAATTTGAGGAGCTATCAGAAGAAAATGTTCAACAGAGGTATAGACTGTGGAAACAAGTTGCTATGAAGGTTACCGCGGAAGTACAAGGGAGGTTAGAATATGCATCGAAAGGAATATGACGATCTCACCTTTGCTTCAACTTGGCGATTTTATAATTCACTGAATTGTGTGACCAATACTGTCCACCTCCCGTCTTGAAACGTTCAAGTCACTCGTTAATTGTACTTCTTCGCACCTTGTTTTAAATTTATGTAATACTGAAGATATTTCGTGTTTCTAGTAATGACACATACATATGAATTAACTTCGTTTCCAATTTTTTCACACGTGACATCCTTCTCTTTTACATTCACCGCATCCGTCCTATTATCAACTATATCCTTATACTTCATCACCAATTCAATTAAGTTTTTTCTCCATCAATGAGATATCTGTTTCACGGCTTTTCTTTACGATTTTGTTTATCCACCATTTTTAGCTGTCTTCAAACGTAAATGAAAACAAATGCGCATCGCAGTACGTTCAGTAAATAATACGACTCATCCATAGCCTTCTGTAGCTGTAATCTTTACAAGTTTCTTGGCGTTAACATGTGTTTAACATTTTCAGAAAACAGGTTGGTGAAATATAAGAAATTTAACAGCCTTGTTAGCGCTGTTATATTTGTTACGTTGCATTTGTTAACGTCGATTTTAACATCTGTTGGGGAAATTGGGCATAAGTGTTAGCAATAAGGAGTCATTTAAAAATTCTTCATGCGTTCAAAGAAACGCAGGCCATTGTGAAAATGCAACTTAAGTCTAGGTGATTAAGGATAAATATCAAGTCATGGACAACGTCGGGTCTTTCTACTGTAAACATATAAAAAGATGAACAGGGCAACGGCTTATGCCTTAGTGACTGAAATATTCAGTATATCCTGATTGATGAATCTGATCTTAATTTGGAAGATAAAAATAACAATTGAATGCGTAAAACATTTTGCTTTCTAAACTTTAATTGCACATAGGCTTAATCATGTGAGAGGAAACAAAGCTTCAGGGCACAATAACTAAAATGTAACCGCAGTATCAGGCAGCGATTAGGAGGCGGCGAATTAATCGAAATCAGATAATTATAAAATAAGATAAATTAATAAAAATTCCTAGCTAAACTAATATAAAAATCTTGTTTTAATAATGTGAAATTAAAATGGATACAGTAATAATTAAAATATAAGGCTACTTAAAGAATAAGAAGGGAAGAATATAATTTAATATAACTTACATACTAGCATCCAGGCAAGGAAAATAAAACATTCTTGTAAAAATCTGTACATTTCGGAGAGACAGGAAGGGAGGAGCGTTAACTTTGTGCTAGTATAAGTTCAATGTATGAGAACTATAGTATACTTCCAGCCAGGAATGCGTTGGCACAATGGGCTTTCAAAATGCAGTTGAGCTTGAACGCTAAAGAGATTTACTTCGCTGATTTGATAACGATGTATACCGTTACAAACAACTCAGGGTAGGCGTTCCCCAGGTCAGGGTGGGCTGAACGTCAATGAGTTAGATGAGTTTTGCAAACCAATGCGAAAATTCGAAATAAATGAGAAACCAATAATAATGTAACATTTGAGAAGGGTGAGCTAGTTTGGTCATGTGATAAAGCCAGACAGGGCGTCAGAATAAGGTTGGAACTGTTTCGTGAAGTAAGATAAATTTACTTAAAGTTTATACTACGACAGGAAGGACGTGTTCATACGCATTAAGAAGAGAAGCGAAGATTTAAAAGTCCCAAATGTACTGAAGTTAAGAATAGTGCAAACAGCATTAGAAGTTTATTAGAGTAAAGTAGTCGCCGTATAAAGAAGAAATAGAAACCGCACGGAAGTAACTTTAAACAAGTAATCCAGGGTTTCAAGTAAAATTGAATTTATGTTAGGAATTTTACTAAGAGGTGGTCACCTATCCAAGTCGATAAGAAACTTAGTAGGAATTAAACCAAATAATTCTGCAAAAAATCAAAGTGTTATTAATACTGTAACGGGAGCTCTGAAACACCCTGTGAGCAGCTGGCAACGGAAGACAGGGGAGGCTCGGTTAGCCACGCCCTTCCCTCGTTTGTCTTATAGTGGTGACAGCCAGTGGTCGGAAAGAAACATAATTGTGCGTCTGTTTTCCTTCCACCTGGTTCTCGATCTTTCTGTTACTAGAACAATCGTGCAAACACCAGAAACCGGCGGTATTCCTATAAAGAGGGTTACAGACAGACGGAGTGAGTCAGTTGTTGTGCTGTGCTGAGTTGGTTTTGAGTTAGTCAGTTGTTGGTTGTGTTGGTCAATCAGTTGGTTAGTGAGTGTGAGCGAGAAGACAGTCGCAGTTCTTGGTGTAAGTTAGTCAGTGACGTGTCAATGAACGAAAAGATTGTGCAACGGGACTGTACGAACTGTGTATGAGTATCGGAGTTTATGTAATCGCGAGTACAAGTGAAGTTGCAACGGACGAACTGGTAAATTGTAATTGTGTGCAGCAAGTAATTTTGTGTAATTGGCAAGTGTTAAACTGTAAGTCGGTAGAAATAAAGAACGTTGTTGAGTGGTGTAATTGGACTTTTTATTTCACGAACCCACAAAGTCACACTGGTGTCAGGAAGCGGGAAGATAACATCACCGAACATTACAGCCATGGAATCCGCATTGGAAATGCTTTTGGCGAAGATGAACGAGTTAACAGAGAAAACAGAAGCGGCAAAAAACAGCCTCACCGCCGAGTTGAAACAAGTGAAGACGGCCAACGACAACATCACCGCGGAACTGAAACTAATCAGGACGGCTAGGGAGAACATCGCCGCAGAGTTGAAACAAATGAAGACGGCAAACAACATCGCCGAGAAGATGGAACAAGTGAAGGCCGAGTTAACCACGGAAATGAGAGCAGCGAATGACGGTCCGGCTACCGAAATGAAGGTGGCGAACGAGGCTCTCGCCGCCAAGTTTGAAGAACAGTTGGCCGGCGTGAGGGATGACGTGACGGAGCTGGGCGAGCGGAAGGGTCAAGTAGACGACCGCCTTAATGATTTAGAGGAAAAGGCCGACAACATCGCAAAACCCCTCACCCGCCTGACGGAGGAAAACCGGCCTTATGTGTGGACGGAGGACGCCAAAGACGCTTTCCAGCACCCGAAGGGGACCCTGTGCAGTGCTCCTATTTTGGGTTTCCCACAACCGGGTGGCGCCTTCATTGTGGACACCGACGCTAGCGACCATTACATTGGAGGTGTCCTATCGCAGATCCAGGACGGCCATGAGCGCACAAGAGTGGAAGAGACGGAGCGTGTCGCAGCAGTCCGAGTAGTTGTGGCAGTGCCTGCTGAAGGCTGGGATAGCGCAGGCCTGAGGAGGGAGCAGCTGGCGGACGCAGACTTGGGGCCACTCTTGAGGGAAGTGGACGCAGGGATGAGACCGACCTGGGAGGACATCGCACCGAGGAGCGCCACCTACAAGTCGCACTGGGCCCAATGGGACTCGTTGAAGACCAGAGAGGGCGTGCTGTTCCGGGTATGGGAGTCACCCGATGGGAAGGCGCGGAGAGGACAGTTGGTACTTCCCCGGAGCAAGGTCCCGGAAGTCTTGGAGGAAGTGCACGCCGGTACTTCAGGAGGACACCTGGGAGCGAACCGAATGATTCACAAACTACGGCAGCGCTACTTCTGGCTCAGACTTCGGGCAGATGCTGGTGGTACACCTGGACCGCCTCGCACGCTACGATGGGGCTGTTCGAGACGAACAGCTTTGAGGAGGGAGCAGTGTAACGGGAGCTCTGAAACACCCTGTGAGCAGCTGGCAACGGAAGACAGGGGAGGCTCGGTTAGCCACGCCCTTCCCTCGTTTGTCTTATAGTGGTGACAGCCAGTGGTCGGAAAGAAACATAATTGTGCGTCTGTTTTCCTTCCACCTGGTTCTCGATCTTTCTGTTACTAGAACAATCGTGCAAACACCAGAAACCGGCGGTATTCCTATAAAGAGGGTTACAGACAGACGGAGTGAGTCAGTTGTTGTGCTGTGTTGAGTTGGTTTTGAGTTAGTCAGTTGTTGGTTGTGTTGGTCAATCAGTTGGTTAGTGAGTGTGAGCGAGAAGACAGCCGCAGTTCTTGGTGTAAGTTAGTCAGTGACGTGTCAATGAACGAAAAGATTGTGCAACGGGACTGTACGAACTGTGTATGAGTATCGGAGTTTATGTAATCGCGAGTACAAGTGAAGTTGCAACGGACGAACTGGTAAATTGTAATTGTGTGCAGCAAGTAATTTTGTGTAATTGGCAAGTGTTAAACTGTAAGTCGGTAGAAATAAAGAACGTTGTTGAGTGGTGTAATTGGACTTTTTATTTCACGAACCCACAAAGTCACAATACGACTGGGTAGCCAACAACCAAAATCCATTTCCTACAACCATTCACCTGAGAATAAGAACTCATAGCTCCAATTAGAACCCAATTAATTTAACACTGGTATGCGGGTTTGGCGCACCGACCAGTGCTTATAATTACCTTGAACATAAGCACAATGGTTCCTTTTCACATAAGCATACTAAACCCATGGTTATATATTAAGTAAATTATTAAATTAAATGCCCATTTATTCATTGAAACGGTACTTAGATCCTTCTTGAACTTCGTAGTTCTACCAAGGTATATCACATCATTCGCCGTTTACCCAATTTTAAACCACTCCGCAGTTCCAAACAAAAAATTCCAATTAAGGCAATCTTGCTACCTAAGCTTGGTGCGGAAATGAAATGTGGTAATTAAAATGTACTCGCATCATAAATAAAATGATCCTGTACTCCGCCGTGCAAAAACCTCGTGTTACGTGTGCTTTCTGCTGAGCAGAGTCAGCTTGGAACATGTAAAGGAAATTTTAAATAAACTTCCGTAGCTTTTACCGTCAGCGTCTCTAGGATAATGCATGGTAGTATCAGCTTATGCATATTTTATGTACCAAAGAACTAAATTGTTTGTGAATGGGGACTTCATGAGAAGGTGTATCTATATAAATAATTGATTTATAACGCACAAGATGTGCGCACATACGTAAATGACGTGTGCATCAATTAATATTTATGCCGTTTTAAGTACCACATTGGTTATATGGGTTTCTATACATTATTACGTTTTAATCAAGCTCATTATCCACAAGTATGGATATTGCAATGGAAATCTTTACATTTTAAACGCAAGGGAAATCTTTACATACACAATACGCTCAGTTTGTTCCTCACCCAACAGTACGAATAAAACAAAGTGGACGGTGCTGCAAATCGCGTGATTCTCGAGTGTAGAGCAACAACGTCCCTTCATTAGCAGCCCAGGTCTAAGTATGCCTCTGTTACTTGCATACATCAAGACTTTTTTGCACATTGTCACCCGATATTTGATCTCGGTGCTGTTTTTGAAGGTGTGTATTTCTGCATCCAATACACAAAATAAGACACAAGTAGCTCACTTGTGAGAAGACTAGTTTTAATTCTGTTAGAGGTAGGTATCTCTGTAATTCGTATAGCTGCTGATCTAAAGATTTCAAGACAAGCCATTTATAGCCTAAAAAGTGCAGCAACACCTTTGCTATGTGGCACCACACCAACTGGAAAAACAGGCTCAGTTGGTAAAGGAAACACTTCTCCAAGGACTGATGACCTAAAACGTGAAGTGATAGCTCGTCCATGGATTACAGCAGCAGGTTTAAAAAAGAATCATGCAGAACGGCTCAAAAGCATTGCAAACTAGACTATTCAGCATCGGCTTCAAAGACCTAGGTTTACAAATTCGGTGAGCTGCCAAGAAGCCTCTAACTGAATCTGTGATGAAGAAGGGAGTACATTTCTGCAAAACATATCAGCACTGGACATCAGAGGACTGAAGCAAAGTAATGTTTTCTGATGAAATCACTTTCAAATTGGTCAGAGGAAAGTCCAAAAATGTGTCACGGTATGATCCAAAGTTAACGGTCAAAACTGTTAAACATCCAGAAAGTGTGATGGTATGGGGTGCCTCTAATTGTAATTGTGGCTGAGGTGGCTTGTACTTTCTCCATAAAAATGCAACATTGAAGGGAAGTAGCTATTAAGAAGTATTGCGACAGCATTTGGTCACATTTTGGCCAATTCATCAGTATCAGTTTTTTATGGATAATGATGCCCCTGCTCACAGAACAAAGATGGTTAAGAAGTTCCTAAAAACAATAATATACCTGTAATTGACTGGTCTGGTCACTCTCCTGACCTAAATTCAATAGAAAATCCTTGGGATAAAATGAAAAATAAAATAAAAGAGCTGCAACCATCAAATACTAAGAAGTTGCAGGAGGCGTTGAAGAAGCTATGGGTGGAAATGAGCAGAAAATATTTTGAAAATCTTGCAAATTTGATGCCCAGGAGACTCATGAAGGTTATAGAAGCTAAGGGAAATATGACCTAGTACTAATGATATGGAGAAGTTCAAAATTAAACCATTTAAAGCCAGTGTTTGTTGGTTTTATTACCATGTAAAGATTTCCACTGTGGCCACTGTTATACCAACTCTTAGTATGTCATGTGGATTATTCGGCCCCTCCTTATTTTAAATAGTGTGCGAGGAAGAGGATTCAGAAATTAGAATAAAATAATTCAAAATTTCAACAGCTGATTTTCAATATCTTTTAAAAATTGCCATAAACCAAAATTGCATTCAACAGGACAGAGCCTGGTATTACATTCAGTTACACGTCTGGTCTGTCTATTACCACATATTATCTTATCTGCTACCTACAGAAAATATAGTAGTCCAACCAGAATTCAAGGAAACCAAGATTTGACATGAAACTCATGTCTGGACACTCGTAAATCCCCACCCCAAAATTGTATGTGTACTTCTTTAATTTACGTCCTCCAACGTTGCCACGTCCGACGATGAATGAAATGGATGAAATGATGCTCAAATGAGTCCAGGGCCCATGAAGCTTAGTTATCTGACATTCGTCTTTCAGAAGAAGAAACCTTATCCAGGTAACTCACCCTAACCAAGATTCGAACTCAGGACCTCTTGAACGGGAGGCAGACACGCTACCATCTACGCTACCGAGGCGGGCTTGTCTGTGTATGTTTAAACGGCATAACTCAAAAACAAAAGCCGTACGAATATAGATGTTTCCCATCTTCCAAGTATGCGATACAAAACTTAAAAAAATACACTATGCCAAATCACATTTCGGTGGCAATTTTCGAAAACTTAGGTTTCCACAGAAATACCTGTAGTTATTTTAATTGATAATGGTGCTTTCAGAATATTTTCATGACAAATGTACATCTGCATTGCATTTTCTAGGAATAGCTTCTGAAATGATCATTCTGAATGACTTTTGGCTTACAGGTAAAACACAAGAGGTGCACAGAATTGCAGAACGCAAACATTGCAAATCTTTTTTTAGTTAATTGATGGAAATTAATCATTTCTCCGCACTAGCCGTTCATAGGCTAAGGTTTACAATGGATAGAGTCGACTTGAAAAATTCAATGCCGTGGCCGGGATTTGAACCACGGATCTCCTGGTTTCCGTCCAGTCGCTCTTAACCTTTGAGCTACCATGGCCAACTTGCCGTCCTGACTCTATCCATCATGTCGACTCTATCCATCAAAAACCTTAGCCTATAAACGGCTAGTGTGTAGAAAGGATTAATTTCTATCAACTAACTAAAATAATAAGAAACGTAGAGTCAGACTGAAAAATTCAATGCCATAGCCGGGATTTGAACCACGGATCTTCTGGTTTCCGTCCAGCCGCACTACCATTGTGCTACTATGGCCAACGTGCCGATATGACATTAAATTCTCCAACTGACTCGTATTTTCCCGGTAAACCACTTAGGAGTTCTCATAAACACATGAGACAACTACCTAATGGCGACTTACAACATGTAAGTACTTTAAGGCCCGGGCTTTATAGTTAACCACTATTAGGTTAATTAATGGAAATTAATTATTCTTTCACACTGGCCGTGTGTAGGCTAAATTGTGGAAACGTAGAGTCAGACTGAAAAATTCAATGCCATAGCCGGGATTTGAACCACGGATCTTCTGGTTTCCGTCCAGCCGCACTACCATTGTGCTACTATGGCCAACGTGCCGATATGACATTAAATTCTCCAACTGACTCGTATTTTCCCGGTAAACCACTTAGGAGTTCTCATAAACACATGAGACAACTACCTAATGGCGACTTACAACATGTAAGTACTTTAAGGCCCGGGCTTTATAGTTAACCACTATTAGGTTAATTAATGGAAATTAATTATTCTTTCACACTGGCCGTGTGTAGGCTAAATTGTGGAAACGTAGAGTCAGACTGAAAAATTCAATGCCATAGCCGGGATTTGAACCACGGATCTTCTGGTTTCCGTCCAGCCGCACTACCATTGTGCTACTATGGCCAACGTGCCGATATGACATTAAATTCTCCAACTGACTCGTATTTTCCCGGTAAACCACTTAGGAGTTCTCATAAACACATGAGACAACTACCTAATGGCGACTTACAACATGTAAGTACTTTAAGGCCCGGGCTTTATAGTTAACCACTATTAGGTTAATTAATGGAAATTAATTATTCTTTCACACTGGCCGTGTGTAGGCTAAATTGTGGAAACGTAGAGTCAGACTGAAAAATTCAATGCCATAGCCGGGATTTGAACCACGGATCTTCTGGTTTCCGTCCAGCCGCACTACCATTGTGCTACTATGGCCAACGTGCCGATATGACATTAAATTCTCCAACTGACTCGTATTTTCCCGGTAAACCACTTAGGAGTTCTCATAAACACATGAGACAACTACCTAATGGCGACTTACAACATGTAAGTACTTTAAGGCCCGGGCTTTATAGTTAACCACTATTAGGTTAATTAATGGAAATTAATTATTCTTTCACACTGGCCGTGTGTAGGCTAAATTGTGGAAACGTAGAGTCAGACTGAAAAATTCAATGCCATAGCCGGGATTTGAACCACGGATCTTCTGGTTTCCGTCCAGCCGCACTACCATTGTGCTACTATGGCCAACGTGCCGATATGACATTAAATTCTCCAACTGACTCGTATTTTCCCGGTAAACCACTTAGGAGTTCTCATAAACACATGAGACAACTACCTAATGGCGACTTACAACATGTAAGTACTTTAAGGCCCGGGCTTTATAGTTAACCACTATTAGGTTAATTAATGGAAATTAATTATTCTTTCACACTGGCCGTGTGTAGGCTAAATTGTGGAAACGTAGAGTCAGACTGAAAAATTCAATGCCATAGCCGGGATTTGAACCACGGATCTTCTGGTTTCCGTCCAGCCGCACTACCATTGTGCTACTATGGCCAACGTGCCGATATGACATTAAATTCTAATAGTGGTTAACTATAAAGCCCGGGCCTTAAAGTACTTACATGTTGTAAGTCGCCATTAGGTAGTTGTCTCATGTGTTTATGAGAACTCCTAAGTGGTTTACCGGGAAAATACGAGTCAGTTGGAGAATTTAATGTCATATCGGCACGTTGGCCATAGTAGCACAATGGTAGTGCGGCTGGACGGAAACCAGAAGATCCGTGGTTCAAATCCCGGCTATGGCATTGAATTTTTCAGTCTGACTCTACGTTTCCACAATTTAGCCTACACACGGCCAGTGTGAAAGAATAATTAATTTCCATTAATTAACCTAATAGTGGTTAACTATAAAGCCCGGGCCTTAAAGTACTTACATGTTGTAAGTCGCCATTAGGTAGTTGTCTCATGTGTTTATGAGAACTCCTAAGTGGTTTACCGGGAAAATACGAGTCAGTTGGAGAATTTAATGTCATATCGGCACGTTGGCCATAGTAGCACAATGGTAGTGCGGCTGGACGGAAACCAGAAGATCCGTGGTTCAAATCCCGGCTATGGCATTGAATTTTTCAGTCTGACTCTACGTTTCCACAATTTAGCCTACACACGGCCAGTGTGAAAGAATAATTAATTTCCATTAATTAACCTAATAGTGGTTAACTATAAAGCCCGGGCCTTAAAGTACTTACATGTTGTAAGTCGCCATTAGGTAGTTGTCTCATGTGTTTATGAGAACTCCTAAGTGGTTTACCGGGAAAATACGAGTCAGTTGGAGAATTTAATGTCATATCGGCACGTTGGCCATAGTAGCACAATGGTAGTGCGGCTGGACGGAAACCAGAAGATCCGTGGTTCAAATCCCGGCTATGGCATTGAATTTTTCAGTCTGACTCTACGTTTCCACAATTTAGCCTACACACGGCCAGTGTGAAAGAATAATTAATTTCCATTAATTAACCTAATAGTGGTTAACTATAAAGCCCGGGCCTTAAAGTACTTACATGTTGTAAGTCGCCATTAGGTAGTTGTCTCATGTGTTTATGAGAACTCCTAAGTGGTTTACCGGGAAAATACGAGTCAGTTGGAGAATTTAATGTCATATCGGCACGTTGGCCATAGTAGCACAATGGTAGTGCGGCTGGACGGAAACCAGAAGATCCGTGGTTCAAATCCCGGCTATGGCATTGAATTTTTCAGTCTGACTCTACGTTTCCACAATTTAGCCTACACACGGCCAGTGTGAAAGAATAATTAATTTCCATTAATTAACCTAATAGTGGTTAACTATAAAGCCCGGGCCTTAAAGTACTTACATGTTGTAAGTCGCCATTAGGTAGTTGTCTCATGTGTTTATGAGAACTCCTAAGTGGTTTACCGGGAACATACGAGTCAGTTGGAGAATTTAATGTCATATCGGCACGTTGGCCATAGTAGCACAATGGTAGTGCGGCTGGACGGAAACCAGAAGATCCGTGGTTCAAATCCCGGCTATGGCATTGAATTTTTCAGTCTGACTCTACGTTTCCACAATTTAGCCTACACACGGCCAGTGTGAAAGAATAATTAATTTCCATTAATTAACCTAATAGTGGTTAACTATAAAGCCCGGGCCTTAAAGTACTTACATGTTGTAAGTCGCCATTAGGTAGTTGTCTCATGTGTTTATGAGAACTCCTAAGTGGTTTACCGGGAAAATACGAGTCAGTTGGAGAATTTAATGTCATATCGGCACGTTGGCCATAGTAGCACAATGGTAGTGCGGCTGGACGGAAACCAGAAGATCCGTGGTTCAAATCCCGGCTATGGCATTGAATTTTTCAGTCTGACTCTACGTTTCCACAATTTAGCCTACACACGGCCAGTGTGAAAGAATAATTAATTTCCATTAATTAACCTAATAGTGGTTAACTATAAAGCCCGGTCCTTAAAGTACTTACATGTTGTAAGTCGCCATTAGGTAGTTGTCTCATGTGTTTATGAGAACTCCTAAGTGGTTTACCGGGAAAATACGAGTCAGTTGGAGAATTTAATGTCATATCGGCACGTTGGCCATAGTAGCACAATGGTAGTGCGGCTGGACGGAAACCAGAAGATCCGTGGTTCAAATCCCGGCTATGGCATTGAATTTTTCAGTCTGACTCTACGTTTCCACAATTTAGCCTACACACGGCCAGTGTGAAAGAATAATTAATTTCCATTAATTAACCTAATAGTGGTTAACTATAAAGCCCGGGCCTTAAAGTACTTACATGTTGTAAGTCGCCATTAGGTAGTTGTCTCATGTGTTTATGAGAACTCCTAAGTGGTTTACCGGGAAAATACGAGTCAGTTGGAGAATTTAATGTCATATCGGCACGTTGGCCATAGTAGCACAATGGTAGTGCGGCTGGACGGAAACCAGAAGATCCGTGGTTCAAATCCCGGCTATGGCATTGAATTTTTCAGTCTGACTCTACGTTTCCACAATTTAGCCTACACACGGCCAGTGTGAAAGAATAATTAATTTCCATTAATTAACCTAATAGTGGTTAACTATAAAGCCCGGGCCTTAAAGTACTTACATGTTGTAAGTCGCCATTAGGTAGTTGTCTCATGTGTTTATGAGAACTCCTAAGTGGTTTACCGGGAAAATACGAGTCAGTTGGAGAATTTAATGTCATATCGGCACGTTGGCCATAGTAGCACAATGGTAGTGCGGCTGGACGGAAACCAGAAGATCCGTGGTTCAAATCCCGGCTATGGCATTGAATTTTTCAGTCTGACTCTACGTTTCCACAATTTAGCCTACACACGGCCAGTGTGAAAGAATAATTAATTTCCATTAATTAACCTAATAGTGGTTAACTATAAAGCCCGGGCCTTAAAGTACTTACATGTTGTAAGTCGCCATTAGGTAGTTGTCTCATGTGTTTATGAGAACTCCTAAGTGGTTTACCGGGAAAATACGAGTCAGTTGGAGAATTTAATGTCATATCGGCACGTTGGCCATAGTAGCACAATGGTAGTGCGGCTGGACGGAAACCAGAAGATCCGTGGTTCAAATCCCGGCTATGGCATTGAATTTTTCAGTCTGACTCTACGTTTCCACAATTTAGCCTACACACGGCCAGTGTGAAAGAATAATTAATTTCCATTAATTAACCTAATAGTGGTTAACTATAAAGCCCGGGCCTTAAAGTACTTACATGTTGTAAGTCGCCATTAGGTAGTTGTCTCATGTGTTTATGAGAACTCCTAAGTGGTTTACCGGGAAAATACGAGTCAGTTGGAGAATTTAATGTCATATCGGCACGTTGGCCATAGTAGCACAATGGTAGTGCGGCTGGACGGAAACCAGAAGATCCGTGGTTCAAATCCCGGCTATGGCATTGAATTTTTCAGTCTGACTCTACGTTTCCACAATTTAGCCTACACACGGCCAGTGTGAAAGAATAATTAATTTCCATAAAATAATAAGAGTTAAATGATGAAGCCAGGGACTGTAGTACTTACGATAGTAACTCGCCACAAACGGTGTATCTCGCATGCGAGAGGCCCTAGTGGCCTACCGGGGAAATATAAGAGTCAAATGGAGAATTTAATGTCAGGACGGCAAGTTGGCCATGGTAGCTCAAATGTTAAGGGCGACTGGACGGAAACCAGGAGATCCGTGGCTCAAATCCCGGCCATGGCATTGAATTTATCATGTCGACTCTATCCATTGTAAACCTTGTTGAAGCACACCTTTGTAAATTTTTTTGTGGAATTTCCAATTTCAGAAATATTTCATTTTACTTGTTTTAATTTCCCAATACATACACCTTTCGTAAATGGATAGGCGTTTTTCATTTTGTTTCTCCTGGTCTGAAAAACAGAACATTTCAGAGGCATCACATAGCGACGAGCTCTCAAACGATTTGTCTTAGGCCTGTTTATTCCCCTATTCACGTTATATCTGAAGTAAAAACCAATAAAACCATTTGTAAAAACGTATCTGTACACTAACATGAAGTGAACCATTTGTAAGAAATTGTTGCATAAGAGTGACAAGAGAATGTCTTATTAGTGCAAAATCAGAATTTTTATATACATTTAAAAGCAGTCTAACAGAATGCTCATTTTCTGTATAATTTGTTAATGCAGATAAACATCTTAAGAAGTAATTTATTTTCGCATTTAACTGAATCGGTCCGCTTTATTTTGGCCTTAAAACTCATGCTTCCTACGTTATTGCGAGAACCACTCAATAATTGCATCGTTTAGAATCAAATAATGAAAAATCAAAGCCAAAATATATAAGTATATCTCTAAAATAGCTAATGTGACAAAAAATTATTGGAAATGAACATTTTAAAGAGATCATTCTTCATTTTGAAATTCACTGGTCATGATTATTCAAGCTCTCTTCCGAATGAAGAGGATTTGAGGCTTGCCATAAATCTCTCTCTCTCTATCTATCTCTCTCTCTCTCTCTCTTTGTGTGTGTGTGTGTGTGTGGGGGTGTGTGTGTGTATGTGTGTGTGTGTGTCCCTTTTTTCCATCTAAGTATCCTAAACGTACTCTCACCTTCTTCTTGGGCAGCCGGCCAAGTGAAAAGATGACTAGATATCAACGTTTCGAGAGTGTACATCTCCCATCATCAGGAGATTTATAAAATGTTATAATAACAAATGAAATACAGGATATAACACAAGTATAAGCAAAGACAAAACACTGATCAAAATTCGCATTACTAAACAAACGACTGTTTTCAGTAAATTCAATGCCAGTCAGGAGATGGCGTGAGTATAGAAAATTGTCAAAAATACGTAACTACTTAACTTGATTATCAAGCTGTATTGATCTTTGTTGCTCAATTCGACGGATTTCCATTTTAAGGCCGTTTTCCAAGGGAGCTGATCTGCAATCCAGCATCACGATGAAGCGTGCTCCTTTCAGAGGAAATCGCCTACGCCTAATTAATTCTCCGCTCCCAGTAAATGTTGCATTTTGCCAAGATGGTCGTCTCCCAAAAATTGGCTCTATTGTCGATACCAAAACAATGCTCTGCCAGCCCAGACTTCTCAGCTTGCATTAAACGAATGCTCCGTTCATGTTCGATTATTCCAGTAGCGATTAACCCTCTAGTAGCGGAAGGACCATTGCTCTTAGAATAAACGAACATGAACGGAGCATTCGTTTAATGCAACCTGAGAAGTCTGGGCTGGCAGAGCATTGTTTTGATAACGACCACAGAGCCAATTTTCGAGAGACGACCATCTTGGTAAAATGCAACAGTTACTGGGAGCGGAGAATTAAGGAGGCTTCGGCGATTTCCTCTGAAAGGAGCACGCTTAATCCTGATGCTGGAGTTTAGTTCAGCTCCTCTTGGAAACCGACCTTAAAAATGGAAATCCGTACAATTATGAAACAAAGATCATTACAGCTTGATAATCAAGTTGAGTAGTTACGTTTCTTTTACACAATTTTCTATACTCACGCCATCTCTTGACCTGGCATTTAATTTACTGAAAAGTCTTCTGTTCAGTAATGCGAATTTTGATAGTGTTTTGTCTGTGTATATATTTGTTATATCCAGCATTTCATTTCAGGTTATAACATTTTATAAGTATGCTGATGATGGAAGATATACATACTCCTGAAACGTAGATATCTAATCATCTTTTCGCTTGGCCGGCTGCCCTAGAAAAAGTGAGCGTATTCTTCGCCAGTAAAGCTTCAGGCCTTTTTATCAAAATGCATAGGTGTTTTAATAAAATACACATTTTCGAGAAACAAAGTCTTCCAGATAAGTAATCCAACAAACAGATACATAGTCAAATTGAAAAATTCAGTAACAAGGCTTTGATTTGAACCACGAATCTGCTGGTTTCCGTCCAGTTGCTTTTGCCCATTGAGCTACCATGGCCCTGTCATGACATTAAATTCTGCAGTTGACTCAAAGCCACTAGGGGCTCCCTTATACGAGATACACCGAATACCTATTTAATACTCCCGAACCAGAACTCCAAGATTCTCACTCTTACTATCCAAAACCACTACGTGAAAGTTATTGGAATACAATTCTGATGTTCGGATTGAAGAGCTATGTATCCTTTTGAGAAGACTAAACCCCATTCCTTAGCAGTTATTTGCCCCTTCCATTAATTTGGAAATGTCACTATGCAACAATGCCCAAACCAGTAATCATTCCTATATAATCACTTCATCAGAATTTCAACACTCACGTCAAAATATGTATGGATCAGAGCGTAATACAACTTCAGGATGTGCCATAGGTACCACCTCACCATTATAAACTAAATCTATTCCCCTACCAGATTACCTCTCTATTTTTCCATGAGAAGCCTGGGCTGTCTTCAAAGCAACTGAAATTAGCACCCAAAGTCACAAAAATCCACTAATTGTGATCTTCTTAGCCTCAGTGTCAATAATTTCTGCTGTTGCAAACACATTATCATTCTCTCATTAAAAGTATTCAAGAACGTTTACTGTATTACTATAAGTAATGCATCCTAATTTCATTGTCATGGCTACCTTCACATAAAAGCATTGTGGGAAAGTAAATGGCTGATGTGGCAAAGTAAACTACAAGATTACAACAAATTGCAGCTGGAATATCCGGTACACTACAAGATATCAAAAAGATGTTTAAAACCAATTTTATGCAGAATTGAGATAAACAATGGCAAACCACACCCATAAAGCTGAAATCTATTAGAAAATTTGTCTCAAAACCACTTATACCGAACCTGCACTTCCGGAGAAGAGAACAAATTTCTTCATAACAGATTACGTGTTGGTCAGTTCATCATAAGCAATAGTTATTTAATGAATTCAACTAAAGATCCATGCACGGAATGTGGAACTCGAGAGATGCCAACATCTCACCTCGTTCTTGGAGTGCCCAACCTTGCTGTAAGCCAAAACTGACTTGAACCTCAATATTCACTTATATTCCATTTTTAATTCAGTTGAATGTAGAAGAATTATGAAATTAATGGATTTATCACAACTGTCATGTTGAAGCAAATAAAATGAGTAAGCAAAGACGTTCCATGTTGGCGCGACAGTTTGATGCAAATAATATGGGTAGCGCAGGGTAAAGCAATGAGGTTTCTCTCAGGGTATGCGTGGGTATGTATGAGTAAGGATGGTTCTAATGACACTGGAATGCCTGTTTCAAACTGGTTTAATAACTGCTTCTTTTTATCATCACATCAAACTCGAAGTTGCCACCCAAGGGTTTACCAAAATATTCCTGTTTAGTCACTGTAGGTGGAATGCTTATTATTCGATAATACTTCATTGCGTATGAACCGACAGATCTTCCCTCCAGTTCTGATCTGCCTTCGTCCAAGACAGAAACATCTTACCCGTGGACTCTCTGTCCTCACACTATACACAGCTGTACCTGGGTGTGTAACTTTCACTTTCTCGAAACCCTTTATTCATCCTAAAATACTTTGTGACTATTTTGTCCATTGTGATTATTAGTCTCGGTTATGCCATTATTAAGAGTCCTAAGAATACCTATTCAAACGGAGTCAAGTGTCATTCATTTAGGTTTTCTTGCTAAGAAGGCATCTTTCTCTCGTGTCTTTTGTTACACAACTCGACCAACTGCTCCTGCACGTGTTGTAACAAAGATCCAATATTCCTTTGAAATCCATCACGATTCTTTACTTATTGCAATCCTTTAATTTCGGCATCAATCTACTATATAAAATGTATTCAACTATATCTTGTTTAAGTTTGATATTCTTACAAGGTTCTTTTTAATACACACATTTTGTGGATTACAATTTATATGTTGAACTCTGTTTATTGCTATAGTGTTTTTGTGTTTCCACTTACACCGCTATTGTTCACAGTAATGTGTGAATTTGTTTTGTTTATTGTTGTAAACTGTTTGTATTGTTTGTTTTATTTCATTTTTGTCTCCATAATATAATTCTAATTTGATTGTTGATAGCCTTAGTTGTTGTAAAGCGACCTTAAATAAATGAAATAAAGTAAAATCTTCCACAAAGCTAGAAATAGGGAAAACGTTTTCTTAAACATTCGTGTCAATTTATGAGGTTCAATAAATGTAGTAATTAGATTTAATATTTCGTTTTACGTCAGATTACCGGTTTCTATTGCGTGATATATTCACACGAGTAAGATATTCCAATGGTTTTTGTTGTCTAAAATTTGGTATGAATCGATTCCTACTGTATGGAAACGGGTTGGCAAGGAACTGTACTCCAGCTAATGAGCTTATCCTATGATAGGAGTTGGTTTCGCTTTTCTGTTAGAAACCCTTAGCCCTGATGCCAAGTTTAGCGATAAAATACCCAATACTTCTTGCTGAGCAAAGTAAAGGTTAATGATATGTACTCGTTTCTCCTTGGAACAGTAGTTATAGTTGTTTATTTGGGCAATTTTAGATATCGTATGGTTCAGTTATTCTTAAAGAATATACAAGCTTAGTAAGTTTTAAATTTGTTTTGAGAAACACATTTAGATTGGAGTCAAAGTTCGAACGAAGTTCTTAGTGCATAAGAAATCGGAATTAACCTTCAGCCGGTTCCAAATGACCTCATACAATTCCACTAACAACTTACTGGAAAACACCGCTCTTTGTAACGTCTTTTTGTACACTTGAAGAGACAAGCAACTTGCATGCTCAATGTATATCCTTAGATGCGAGGTGAAGTTGATCATCTTAGCAGAGACGATTAAGAGAAAACCTTTGTATGCGAGTTTAAGAAAATACGTCTGCTACAATTTGGAGCAGGGTAGCGGTTTGGAATAATCGATTTTCCAAAAGGTTGAAGTCCTTTTATTTAGAGGTTTATAAATATGAGTGACATTAATCTGTCTTAGATGGATTAGTGACAAGTTAGCGATTCCTCTGGGCTGTAACTTATCAGAATTTCCAACAGCTCGATATTTTTCGTGGGTATATAAAGTGGCAGCTAAACTAATATCTCGGGAACGTATGTGGTGTTAAATAGTGCGTCTGTGGCCATAGAACATCTACTTATTTCAGCGGCACGTCGCAGGAAATATAGTTTTTTTATGCAGAAGTGCCTGTATATAGTGTGAGCAATATAGTACCTACGTATACTACGAGGGTGGGACAAAATGTAATGCCTCCTATTTATTTCTCTTTTAATTCCCAAGAAAAGCTTGAAAACTACAACACTGACGATTACTTTGTCACTATTCAATATAATCTCTGTCCTTTTGTACAGTTTTGGTCCACCTTTTAACTGGGGAATGTATTCCAGTGTGGTAAAACACACATTGTTGCTTCCTAACTATTGACACACGGACGTTTTCATAGCCTTCTCATCTTCAAAATGAATTCCACGATGAGCTTCCTTTAGTGGCCCGAACAGATGGAAGTCTGATGATGCCAGGTGAGGCCTGTATGGGGGTGAGTTAAGACTTACCATCCCAATTTCTCAATTTCTGCAGTGGTGTAACGGCTGCTGTGTGGTGTTGCATTGTCATGCAAAAGAAGAACATCCGCCATAGTTTTTGTTGGGCGAACTCGGCGAAGACGTGCTTTCAGCTTTTTGAGAGCTCTGACGTATTGCACAGAACTTATTGTGCATCCCTTCTCCAAAACATCAATCATAAGCACACCCTCTGCATTCCAAAACACTGTCGCCATATCTTTCCCTGCCGACCGCTGAGATTTCAACTTTGTTTCTTCGGTGCCGTTGTGTGATGCCATTCCATTGACTGCCTCTTTGATTCAGGTTAAAAAAAAAAAAAAAAAAAAAAAAAAAAACGAACCCACGTTTCGTCTCCAGTAAAATTTTTTTTCCAGAAGCATCTCTCCCTCCAAATTGAAGCGTTGCAAGTGCTCGGAGGCTATTGTTTTCCTTGTTTCTTTGTTTTGGGCGGTTAACTTTCTTGGTACCCAGCGTGTAAAAAGTATGAGTAACCCAGTTGTTGAAAAATCATCAAACTGCCTTTACCGAGAGAGGTTATGCGACACAATTCACCTGTTACCCGGCGATCACCACGAATGATGTCATCGAGTCGCTGAATGTTGCATGGAGTCACTACAGTTACCGGCCTGCCACTTCGCTTTTATCTGCGAATGGTGTTTGCCCTTCAGCTTTGTTACAGCGACGAACCCATTGAAAAATGCTGACCTCCACCGCTGCATCACCATACACATTTTTTTAGCCTTTCGTGAATGTGAATTGGCGTTTCACCTTCCGCAGTCAAAAATTCAATCACAAAATGCTGTCTAATACGAATGTCAATGTGAGCCATTTTGCAAGAGGATGCAGTACTGCCACCTCTTGACTTAGGAAGTTACTACTGCAGGGGATTGTAGAAGAAGTTTTGAGGAATTGCGCCAAATTCAAAGTTTTCACATAACTTATTTAAGGGGGAAAATACAGGAGGCATTACTTTTTTGGACCCACCCTCGTACAAAACCTGGCCGGCAGGCGCACGGCGCTGTGTCCATTGCATTCCCCTGCATGCGCTTCTTTCATTCGTTCCTGTCCTCACAACTACTTCAGTCTTACTTTTGTTATAATCCAGGTACCACTTGAATACTGTTAGGAGTGTTTAGATTTTCTTGAAGTGTTTTGAAAATGCCTCGATCGAAATATACGGTACATCAAAGTGTTTATGTACACATGTATGTGCTTACATCGGGTAAGGAGCTTTGAAACAAAATTTTTGGCATGCATGTTCCGAGTAGAGTTTACTTCTGAATAAGTTGAGAAAAACGGCATCAATCCGCGATAGGAAAAGAAAGGTAAAAAGGAAGCATATTTACGCAGCAGAAGTGAGAAACATGGTAAAATATGGTGCTCACAAATATCTTAGGCGCCTTCAGAAAAAACTGGCATTTGCAGAGCCCACATGGAAAGCAAAAGGCTTTTAAAACTCAAATCGTACAAGTTTACTATTATTCAGGAACTGCTTCCATACGTCGGGTAAATTTTGGTAGCTGGATTTTGAGGAGTGTTGATTATGGAACATTCTGTCCACAATTCACTGTTCATTGACGAAACAAAAACAAGCCCAATTCCGTTGATGAAACTCCCTTGCATGATCAAATCTGTGGGTATGGTGCGTAATAAATGAGATAATAATACGTCCCAATTTTTATAACTACGCTATAGCTGCAGAAACTTAGAGAAATAATGCAGTCACTATGTTTCACACAGCTGACGGACATTGAATGATGGCCTGGATATTTCCAGCAGGACATTCCCACTGTGCATAGAGCTGATGAATCATAACAATTTATTGCGGAAATGTCTGGGGTAGTATCATTAGTGACGTTTTATGATCTGCTCGTTCCCGGCATACCATTTTATGGGTAAAATTGAAAAACAAAGTATACAAAACTAATACCCATACATTGGAAGAACTAAAACAAAATAACAGCAGAAATTAATGCTCTTCCAGAAGATGAACTGATGCGTCTGAATGGAAATTTCTTCAGAATGTGTCCTTGGAAGTGCAATCCATCTGCATCAGACAACTACATACATATCTTATTATGAGGTAGGTATGTCTTGTGCTTCTTCTGATGATTGTTAACGCAATTTGAGATTTGATTTGACGTCAAACTTATGTGATCGGGAGACGGCCTGTGTTGTCTCCAGCCAAGTTTTATAATATACGTAGTGTATATTGGTCCCTACCGATACCTGCTTTATACGTTCTTTACTGTCTGCCTACTTAAAATAAACGAAGTAGCGTATTCCACTTAAATTTCAATGTCGCATTTTCATTTAAAATGGCGTCATTTGAAACTCCTGATTAAAATAAATCCAAATTTAATAATTTTTCGTGTATGTGAGTGGCTCTGACGAATTTGCCTCATCTTTAAGGCATTTGAAAAACAAATAAAATGCGTATAAGTTTGGCCACTGATTTTTAAGATTTAGAATGAATTTTCTACAACATGTACACCATAAGAGGCGAACATTTAAAACACAAAAGTGGAGAGCTCGCTAAAACAGCTTTTTGCAAACACATGTTATGTTTGTTTATTATTCTGGGTTACTGATTTACATTATAATTTACATACACGTGTTACTTTTTCTATCGCTACGCTTAGTAGGTGAAAGTATTGTGTTTAACCCATAGTCCACATTGTGTGGACTCTTAAATCTAAAGAAAGCATTTTCACAAAACTTTCGTGCTCACACATAGCCTTCGAAGATGTGACACGAATTCATTTTAAGAAGGTCTCAAATGAAATTTATCGGTATTCATTAGAATGCCATATATTGAGGATTATTACTTCATACATTGTGGTCAGTTCATTCATTAGCACTCTGTAAGGTTTTATATGAGTAACTGATAAACCATTAGATATACATATTAGATAGAGACAAACCATTAAATAAATAGGTTAGATATAGACAACATTTATACGCAGCATATTATCTATTTAAAGTAAGCCATCAGGTAAAACAACTTGATGGCTGAAACCATTTCTAAGATATCAGCTACTGGTTAAATTTTTCAGTGCCATCACTTTTTCTAAAAGCAATGTCACTGTACTTATTACTCAAATGTGCCACAAAGACACGAGAATTTTGTATCTCGTACTCCGTATCTCGTATTTCATATACCATATAACATATCTCTTATCTCGTATTGCATATGTCATATCTCGTATTGCATATGTCATATCTCGTATTGCATATGTCATATCTCGTATTGCATATGTCATATCTCGTATTGCATATGTCATATCTCGTATTGCATATGTCATATCTCGTATTGCATATGTCATATCTCGTGTTGCATATGTCATATCTCGTGTTGCATGTGCCATATCTCGTGTTGCATGTGCCATATCTCGTGTTGCATGTGCCATATCTCGTGTTGCATGTGCCATATCTCGTGTTGCATGTGCCATATCTCGTGTTGCATGTGCCATATCTCGTATTGCATGCGCCATATCTCGTATTGCATGCGCCATATCTCGTATCGCCTGTGCCATATCTCGTATTAGAAATATGGAAAATTAATACGAGATACGGTATATGGAATATGGCATACGATATACGAGATATGGGATATGCGATATGGGACTCGAGATACGGAATGTGAGACTTGCAATATGCAATACGAGATACGAGATACGGAATAAGGGATACGAGATAGGATAGTTAATTTCCTTGGTTATATATTACATAAATTGACATTTTATAGAAAATCTGATTTAAAAACCTTGAAATCGAAACTGTAGTAATATCTACAGGTGTATATGATTGTACTCACGAGATTGAATACATCAGATTACAACTTTTTAAATCAGAAATGAGGATGCAGCTCCATTTTACACCATGAACAATTTATGGGTCTGTTGAAATACCATTCAGAATCAGCTGAAGTACCAATATTTCCCTGTAACTTTGACTTTGGCTAGATGAACAAGTAGTCGCAATCAAAATACTTATCTATACCCTATTGTGCTAAAAGACATACAAGGATATGCAAACGTCAACGAATGTTTTAAGTTAAACATTTTATTAGTTAAGCTATTACTTCACGGCAACGTCTGATGCCAACAGGGAGGACCAGTTCGACTACTGTCGGCCGTCCAATCTGACTTTGTTTTTTTGTGGTTTTCCCTGTTACATAATCGAATGCCCTGGTTTCTCAGCCCATATCTATCATTTCCCTTTAATTTAGTTTCTTTCTCATCTCTCAGGTGTGTTTCTAGGTTCATCGTCCTCTTTAGGCATTTTCAGCAGTGTAATAAAAAATTAGTACTCTAATATTTGGGGACTTCCACGGGTCTCTGTAACTGGCAGCCTCCTGTGTCTCCTATACTACAGCCATTGCTTCTTTTGCAATTGATCTAAGTATAAGTGTGCGCGGTGTAACCCTAACCGTAGATAAAACAATGTAGTTATGTAGCATATAAGTAAATCTGTTTACAAAAATATCTACATATGTGTTCAAAAATTTGCTAATTCGTTGCATTGGGTGCTGGAAAGTAAGTTGAAACACAATAGCAGAGCTTGATTCTCGGGTCATTACTATTACAATAAATACGCAATCCGGTGTTAATGAACACATTTGAATACAAAACGAAATTACGGCGCTAATGTTTTTGGAGATGGGAATTTTATTTGGAGGGCGCTATTCCTTAATTAACGGATTTTACATTTTATACCGCTCTTTTAAATCATCAAACAAAATTTTAATGGGTATGAATGTTTGTTCCACAAAGGGTGCATTGCGGAACCAACAAGTCATTTAATATGCTAATTTTGGAAGAATAATGTTCAATTCACGGTTTATAACGCAGTATCCGCATGATCAGTTACATATGGTGCACTGAATTCTGTACTTCGAACGAATAAATTTGTAGTGCAATCACAGCCGCTACCTCGCTTTACTAACCAGAGTGACTAGAACCTTGGGTTAAATGACAAAATAATTCCTATTTTGCTCTTATTTTCTCTATTATATACGCATTTATTTTGTACATGACTCATATCGTAACTAAAGCGTTCCCAGCAGTAAAACGAATCTAGCTCCTATTAAGCGGTTTATCCCTCTTGAGGAAAATATGTTGGTATCTCTGATTGGCTTAAGTTATATATATTAAGTTATATATAATCTCTATTTCTTGTAACTTTGGCCTGCTGACATGTATCACTCCGCGTGCAACTACCTTCACCCTCACCCTAATTGGCTAATGCTTTCGCGTCATAGGCCATAGGCGGTGCCTTCCCGTCACATTTAAACCTGCAGTAAACGCCATAATAATTGCCAGCAATATCGGTAAAATCATACAAATAGGAATATAAAGACATGCAAAAATAATGAAGTTTATAATAAAACAAAGCAAGTTGAAACTGAATGAATGAGCAATGAAACTGAAACAAGTTTATAATGAAAGGTCTTCGGCCTTTTCCACTGGGATATTTTAAAACCAGCACACATAACTTTCAAAAATGCTCGTTTTTCGGTCTTAAGTCCTTTCACACCATGCTTGTGTCTCCTTCATTTACCCAAGTCTCGTCAAGGTAGTATATTTTGCGAGTTGTATCCTGGTACAGTCAGATTGTCCTTAAATAACGTCTTCGCCACACAGTAATATCGCCCCTGGAGTGGCAAGTTTCCTGTAGTCTGTTTCATGTCGTGATTTTCCTACGCATCTAACACACCTGTAAGTTCAGAGCACAGCTGTTCGACTCCTCTCACTGACAAAAACGGATGGTTCTCTGAGTGCATTAAACACATGCACCACAATTCTTTTTTCACCGCTTTGTGAAGGTCTTCTCTTGCGATGCTTCAGCGAAAAAACTGGCGGTAGACTCTGCCATTATACATATAATAAGTACACGCGCAATATACGAACAATAAAATAATTTATCTCTCGCACTTGGCACAACACCTTCGAATGGCGATATGACTAATCTAGTTCAAAACTAGGTCAGTGATAAAGGTCATATAAACAAATATGTCATCACTACCATTAAATCACGTGCTATCGTGCCATGTGAAAGACGGGCTGAGAGCAAAGGAATCTCCTCTTTACTTCGTTTAAGAATTAACATGCATTTCAAATAAATCAAATCTGTTGCGTAATATATTTAATTGAAACAAATTCGAAAATATAAATTTGATAATTCTCTTCCAACATATAAAGATATATCACCATGTTAAATAACGAACTATACCTTGTTTCACATAAGCTTACCCAGTAACTCTTAACGGTCACGTGACCTTATCACCTCTCATTGGTTGCTGTTGTGGTAATGACTCGTGCGGTAAAAATTAGTTCGTTATTTAACATGGCGATATATCATATGTTGGAAGAGAATTGTTAAATTTATATTTTCGTAACTGATTTAATTAAATATATTACGCAACAGAGTTGATTTATCTGAAATGCATGTTAATTCTTAAACGAAGTAAAGAGGAGGTTCCTTTGCTCTCAAGCACATGGCCCGATAGCACGTGATTTAGCGGTAGTGGTGACATTTGCTTATATGACTTTTATCACTGACCTTGTTTTGAACTGGATTAGTCATGCATCGCCATTCGAGAGTGCGGGAGCTAAATTATTTTATTGATCGTTTATTGCGCATGTACTTATTATATGTATAATGGCAGTCTACCGCCAGTTTTTCGCTGAAGTATCGCAAGGATAATTATTTACAAACAGGCGAAAAAAGAATTGTGTTGCTTGTGTTTAATGCACTCACAGAGAAGAATCCGTCTTTGTCAGTGAGAGAAGTCGAACAGCTGTGCTCTGAGTTACAGGTGTGAGTGTTAGAACCGTAGGAACATCGCGACATGAAATTGAGGAAACAGGAAAACTTACCACTCCAGGCAAAAGCAGGAATAAACAAAAGTGCGTGCTCGGAGAAAATACGTGAAAAGTGTTGTGCGTCGTCATGTGTGTAGTTTTTCTTTAGAAACGCACTCCCTAACATAAGTAACATTTCGTATGCTGTAAATGAGGATGCAGTTTTACCCAATTTCAGCAGATTGCTTATACAGCTGGGATTTGCGAATGAAAAAAGAGGCAAGAAAAATGTGCTAAAAGACAGAGGCGATATTGCTGTGTGGCGAAGACGCTATTTAAGGACAACCACACTGCACCGAGATACAAATCGCTAAATATGCACGAAGAACACACGAAAAGTAAAGTGTGGTGTGACACTACTTTTAAGACTAAAAGACAAGCATTTTTGAAAGGTATGTGTGCTGGTTTAAAAATTTCAGTGGAAAAGGCAGAAGGCCTTTCATTATAAACTCTTTTTTTTCATTGCTGAGTCATTCTGTTTCAATTTGCTCAGTTCATTATAAACTTTTATTTTTGCTTGCCTTCATATGCTTATTTGTATGATTTTTGTATGATTTTATTTATCTTCCCGGCAATTATTACGACATTTACTGCAGGTTTAAATGTGACGGGAAGGCACCGCCTATGGCCTATGACGCGAAAGCATTAGCCAATTAGGGCGAGGGGGAGGTTGTTGAACGCGGAGTGATACATTTCAGCGGGGCAAGGTTATATGAAACAGATATTAATTTTTACCGCACAACAGTTTATACTACAACAGCAGCCAATGAGAAGTGATAAGGTCACGTGACCGTTAAGAGATATACGTGGCAAGTTTATGTGAAACAAGGATTAGATGGAAGCGGGCTAGCAAGGAACTCAGCTGCAATCAGGGAAGGATCGGAGAGCAGCGACTTTCCTGTTCCAATTATATGCAACCATTAACATGCAAGCTGATATCCACAGTTTATATTTTGGAAAGTTTGCAATCAAAATTAAATTTGAGCGTTTCCTCAGCATATTATTCTCTATGCCTTTGAATTTGCTAAGTTCAATTGTTGCACTTCGGTTTACACAGCACTCTCAGCATTGCTTTAGCAAAATCGTCTACTTCCATTTTTTGGTGTTGTATTTCTAGATAAATAGTAGTCACTCCAGTATACAATAGCACCCTTTATAACTGTCAAGTCTTTCACAATTTACCAGTTGACATACCTGACATTTCCAGCTCGTTTGGAGCCTCTTCTCTGCTGCTATCATTTGCATTTTCGCCGCTTGGTGCTTCTTCTGTGTTTCTTTAATAACTAAGGTTCCAGCAGTAACCTATAAGCATGTTGGGCATCCATCTTTTTTATACCTTTTCTCCATCTCGAAAATATCTTAAGAAATCGTTCTCTACGTTTGTCAGTCACTGGTCCAAGTTATGGAAGGAAACGTCTAAATGGAAGGCAGAAGTTAACATTAAGAGACATAGGGCAGCCTTGAGCCCTACAGGCTCGTAGTAATTTGTCTATTGTTTGTAACTGCATGTTCTAACATTATAAAGGAACTATTCACAAATTATATTTAAGACCTTTCCTTGCTTTTCTAATCTGAGACCTGAAACACTGTCTTCCTTCCACGTAGAGGGATAGAGACACTGAATTGGGAAAGTTGCATTCTAGGAATTTTAAAATGCTTCAGACGGATGTAATACTTTGATCTTGATGAGCCTACATTCATCTAGGTTGTGAATGTCATTATTAAGGCATAAAATTCATTATAGCAATTCAAATTCTGTTCCTTTCGGATTACTAATATATCTGTCTCTGTGTAAGAAGTTTAAGTTTTAACAGAACTTAAAGGTTCTCTGTGATCTTTAGTAATTTTTCGTCTCTGGCTAAATAATTTAACCATCCCTGAGTTACTTTATGATGCATGTTGGAATCTGGGTTTTCAAATTCTTATTCTATGATTGATTGAACTACTGGGTTGTCAGTTATCACATCCTTTTCATACTCACACTCAGCTTGGATTCAAGAACGAGTGTCCTATGCTGGAACAACAGTTCTATAATATGTTTCAAGTGGGAAGGTGTTTGTCCTTGAGCGCTACTAGGTGTGCAACCAATGTGAGTACTGCGGTGTTGTTGTATTACATTCCACCTAAGTGGTGTGTGATGAGCGACAAACTAATCAATCTCTAATACATACTATTCGCACTAAGACAAAAATTCAGATTTTACAAAAACGGACACATGGGGAAGGAGAGAGTAATGTATTTAACATAACCGTAAAAACCCCATATTTCTAGCTCAAACAGTTTTCCTAACATCAATGAATGAATACCACTGTATTACAACACGCATTGCGACGTAAGCACTGTATTGAACACCATTATTGGTTGGCAAGTATTCCTGAACGTATATTTGAAATTACCCAGAACTGCAACGTAAAAATTTGACATGACGTGGTAAAAGAAATATGTACTTTGAATAAGCCAAGGTGTTTGCTAAATTCGATGAGAGGAAACCACACACTTCTTGCTAGTGTGGCAGAACGTGTCTGGTCACATTATCTTTGTTTATGAAGAGAGAGTTCAAAGCATTATTATTTAGTTACTCTTCCATAAACGTATCAGCTGAATCAATGAGACGTTATCCACGTCCCCTCCCCCTTACTAATGCTAGAACAATGCAATAGAGTTAATTTGGGCTCAAATTATGTAGCAAACTGAAATAATATTTTTAAACTGACTGACGTTGAATGACTTACTCACGAAGAAATTGGCAAGGAAAACAACAAGACTAGGAAAACTGCGTGAGACATGAGATAAACTACAAGACGACGACTTTTGGAAAGAAAGAGCACTTAACGAAATTTTGGAACCTATCATCATAAATTTGCAGTACTCAGACGTTGAACACAATGGCAATGACTAATTATCTCTTACCGTAAGTAACATTCACAGCGATACGGATGCACCGCTGGTATTTTCGTTGGATTAGAAAAATAAGTAATGCATAAACTATAATTAACTTTAAATATATAAAACTTTTGCGTTATATACGAACTTTCATGTTGCAATTGTCAACAAGTGCATTATTATAAAGCTTTGGAAAATTCATTTTGCTTTCCCTTACGCCTAGCGGTAGGAACGCACGCAGGTGTGTGTGAGAAAGAGGGACAAATAAAAGGAGTGGGGATAACGAGGTGGCAACGATGAAGGCTCTAACGCATCTGATTGGCTACAGGCGAGAACTTCTCCCATTTGAAACATAATAGTAGCTGATGGATATTCAATTTTGTTCCTGTTTTTCTCAAGCCAGGTTATTCCAATGATACAAAATATCAGCAATAGATGTTTCGTTAGTCCTCCCATGCCATCTAAATTTCAAAATGTATAAGAAATTTCCATCTTAAGCTCCTCCTGAATTGCCTGTCGCAGTTACCACATGTCGCGTGGGAAGTGCAATAGTGTTCACGATAACAAAATTTAATATCAAAATATAATGCATACGCCTCGTTTTAGTCGTACTACTATATCTGCACTGCACACAAAGGGTTCTGGATAAATAATCAACTTTTCCGACGCATTCACCTCTATATAGTGGTTTATAGGCGCCATTCTTCACTAGTAACACAACTCACTGACTGATATGAATGTCAGACGTAAGCAGGAGAGACCTCTTTATAGATAAGAAGCAAGAGAACTTTAAAAGAAGATTCCGGACAAAATATATTGTGGCCCATAGTAAATATATAAGGCAATATGAAGTTTTATTTTATTTTAGGGAGCAGAAAAAGAAATATATTGCTAAATGCAAAATTGTCATATATAACCCTAATAAGTAAAACAGTAAGCAAAAATGAAATGTATTACTTTTAGGTAATGTTTACTTCGTATAACGAAATGTGGGAAATGATGAGTCAGTGGTATATTGTGATTTTGTGGGTTCGTGAAATTAAAATTCCAATTGCACAAACTCAAAACTGTTCTTTATTTCCACCAAATTGCAGTTGGAACACTTGCCGATTACACGGAATTACGTAGCACACACAATTACAATTCACTAGTTCGTCTGCCACTTGTCCACTCTGCACTCGCAATTACGTACAACTCCTCCGATGCACGTACAGTCTTCCAGTCCGTTTACTAGCACGGCGCTCCTCCGGACGCTCGCCAAGAACTTACCTGACTCGCCAACTGCAGCACCCTTTTATAACAATATCGCTGTTTCTGGAACTTTCGCGGTTCAGTGAATCACCCCGAAGGTTCAAGACGGCAGGGAGGAGGGGAAAGAGGTGGCTAGTGATGGTTTTCCAACCATCCCCTCGTTAGTGCTACAAAATAAATGGGTAGGCGTGGGCGAATATTTCCCGGCCCTCACTCAGCCGTCAGTTGGTAGTGCCTTCCGATAGTCGGGTGACAATATTATAATAGACCTTTAAATAGAGGTTGCTAGGGTATAACTGTTTGCTACTGCTCAGTGTTGGCTGCTCATAAGCAGTTATGTTCACTCTTTTACTATTGTCCTAAGTATTAGGTTTGACTACCTTGTGTTTTTGTTTTTAACATAAAATTCAGAAACAGAATACGCACACAGACAGAGAGGTTGGGAGAGAGAGAGAGAGAGAGAGAAAGAGAAAGAGAGAGAGAAAGAGAGAGAGAGTTACAATCATGCTTCTAAGTCTACGGAGGATTCGGAGCAATGCTTCCTAAACAAAAATCCCTATCCTGCTTAAACTAGCATTTAGTCTTTATGCTTTTGAACAGTGAGCCGTAGCTGAACAGTTTCATTTCTGTGCCACCTTTCTATTTATTTCTCTCTCTAAGTGGAACTTTGGTTTGTGTTATTGGAATATCCAACTGAAAGAAACAATGACGAGGGGGGTGGGGGAAGAAGTCAGCCTCAGGGGCTGATGCTGGAAATATGAACCCGTATGCCCACGAATGCGACCCATTGTTTGAGCTATCTTACTCTATAGCATAGACGGCATTAATTAGTAAATCCTTCACACAAGCAAAAGAAGTATAAGAAGCTTTAAAATCAATATTTTGAAGTAGATCCAAGAGCAGAATGGAAGCAGAAAGGATTCCTTGCAGATACGAGGGTTGGTCAAAAAGTAATGCCTCCTATTTTTTTCTTTAAATAAGTAAGTTATGTGAAAGCTTTGAATTTGCCTCAATTCCTCAAACCTTCTCCAATCCCCTGCAGTAGTAACTTCCTAAGTCAACAGGTGGCAGTACTGCATCCTCTTGCAAAATGGCTGACATGGACATTCGTATTAGACAGCGCTCTGTGATTGAGTTTTTGACTGCGGAAGGTGAAACGCCAATTCGCATTCACGAAAGGCTAAACCATTTGTATGGTGATGCAAAGGTGGATGTCAGCATTGTTAGACGATGGGTTCGTCGCTGTAACGAAGCTGAAAGGCAAACACCATTGGCAGATTAAAAGCGAAACAGCAGGCCGGTGACTGTAGTGACTCAACGCAACATTCAGCAAGTCAATGACATCATTCGTGGTGATCGCCGGGTAACGACAGGTGAATTGTGTCGCATTACCTCCATCAGTAAAGGCAGTGTGATGACGATTATTCAACAACTGGGTTACTCAAAAGTTTTTTCACATTGAGTACCAAGAATGTTAACCGCCAAAACAAATAAACAAGGAAAACAATAGCCTCCGGACACTTGTAGCGCTTCAATTTGAAGGGAGAGGAGTTTCTGGAAAAAATTGTTACTGGAGACGAAACGTGGGTTCATTTTTTTGAATCTTAATCAAAGAGGTAGTCAATGGAATGGCATCACACGTCACCGAAGAAAAAAAAAAGTTCAAAACTTAGCTGTCGGCAGGGAAAGTTACACTGACAGTGTTTTGAGAAGCAGAGGGTGTGCTTATGATTGATTTTTTGGAGCAGGGATGCACAATAAATTCTGTCCAATACCTCACAACTCTCAAAAAGCTGAAATACATCTTCGCCGAGTTAGCCCAACAAAAGCTATGGCGGGTGTCCTTTTGCATGACAATGCAAGACCACACACCAGCCGTTACACCACTGCAGATATTGAGAAATTGGAATATGGCAAGTTTTACTTCACCCCCCATTCAGCCCTGACCTGGCACCGTCAGACTTCCATCTGCTCTGGCCACTAAAGTAAGCTCATCGTGGGATTCATTTTGCAGACGAGGAGGCTGTGAAAGCGTCCGTGCGTCAATGGCTTAGGAAGCAACACCGTGTGTTTTACCACACTGGAATACATGCCCTAGTTAAAAGGTGGACCAAACCTGTGGAAAAGGATGGAGATTATATGGAATGGTGACAAATTAATATTGAATGTTGTAGTTTTCAAGCTATGTAAATTGGATTCAATTTTCTTGGCAATTAAAAGAGAAAAAAATTAGGAGGCAATATTTTGTGACCCACCGTCGTATTTTGTGCTCTTGGTTGAATGCTTTGGAGCCACTGAATTGGACTCAAGTGGTAATGATGAAACCTCTGTTCTCTTAAATGAAACCTTATTGCTTAATCACATATTTCGTAGAGTAAACATGTAGTTATGATTATGAAATTATAACTAGAAAACTGTGGTAAAATTTGAATGTAACGTATCAGTTTTATTTTTCATTAAGTGTCAGATGCATTCACCACAGTTTCGTTTTAGATTTACGTTACCCAGTTAAAGCATAAATGATAAAGTGCAATTAGAAATTTCTTAATATCGGTTAAACTGAAGTATTCAGGCCTAAGTCCAAATCAGTGTCTAAGGAGAATACTGAGATACATAGCCGAAACCGTAATGCCGTTTCATGACACTACTGTTTCTTTAATATAACACTTATTTGGGAGTAACTGTATTATTCACTAGCAGATATGCATTGGAACTGTGATATGCGGATTTATATATTTCAAATGGTAAATGAATGTGTAAAATTTGTTACCTTTCAGAGACATTTTAAATGTTTATCGCCTAACTGGATTACGTAATTTTTGCTCTGTTAAAACCGAACAGCCAGCGTTATGTTTAATGGAGCATCACCCCGTAAAATGGGATTGCCAAAACAGATACAAATAAACACTCTGCAGTAGAGGTTGCTGATGTTTCAAACTGTTAGCCCTTACTGACGGCTGCATAAAATAAGAATTAGTTATTTCAGGTTGTGATGACGTGTCAATAAGTGGATTACTAAAGCGGTTTCCTTGCCTCTTCACTCGTTAAAATGAGAGGGAACTGCTCTCCTCAATGTTCAGCAAGAACTTTTCGACAAGCTCATCAATAACTAAATGAGCAAAGCCCACTTCAGCTCTTGAAAGACGAGGTGGAGGAGAAACTTGCTAATAGCATTCCTTGCAATCGACCATTGATTTTAGAGGAAGATTTGTACCTTAGCTCTGGATGCAAACTGGATCACTCTCGCTCACACATTCAATAGGAGGAGGATTACCAGTTAAGGAATGGGAGTTTCTTTAGGTATTATCAGGTCTGTTCTTTAGAGAAAACTATATTTGCACTTGCATGATTTTCCCTACTCACTATTTTATGTATATATGCCTTATTGAAGCTATTCCTATGCAATATCATTTCCCAACTAGTTCATGAAGATCGTGATAAGTAAGGGAAAATATGCTTTTTTATTACACATTTCTATGTATGTTCAAGAGGGATGCAGCCCATTTCCGTGGTGTGGGTTAGCAGGTCTACCTCATTGAACAAGTGCTTGGAATTGCACCATCATATGGCATCGGAGGTTGCCTTCATATCCATATTGTCACTTTGTGGGTTCGTAGAATTAAAAGTCCAATTTGCCAAATTGTAGATGTTCTTTATTTCCGTAGAAATACACTGTTCACTTCTCACGTAACAACACAATCTTCCAAGGTCGATGCCAATGACAAAAAACTCTCGTTACAACACTTCACAGCTGTTTACTGCTCGCCTGACTGTTTTACAACTGTCCGTTGACGTGTCACAATCTCTTATATATCTCATTCTTAATTTGAGAGGTTTCTCGTACAAATTAGAAAACAACTTTTCTCTGTCAATCAAGATATCACAAAAATATTTCAAACGTGAAATCTTATCTTTGCCGGTAAGTCCTTTACCTCATGTCTTTGTTTACCGTCTCTTTGTGTACACTAGCCGCACTAACGTTAACTGCTTATGCAAGGTCTTTATTACCGTGAAACACTATACGCCGTCTGTTATTTATTTGCGCCGAAAACTTCATGCCCGTTGCCGCGACAATATGTTGTACTTGGCTCTATCCCTGGTCACACTAACAAGTTAATGGAATCGTTCACGGAGTCCGAAGTTTGAATCTCTGTTAGGTTGAGTTGCTCTAAGAGGACGAATTTTGGGTAATCATATCCTCTATGGGTGCTGATTTCAGTTTAGCTTCATTTCAATCAGTTCGTTGACTCGCCGTCCAATATGACCAAATTACTGTGTAGAATTATCTCTATTTTAAAGCAATAGGTAAGTAAAATTAATTATTGTTCCGTAACTGTAAATTTTAACTTTACTGATTTAATAACATAAATTAATTGAATAAAATGTTTTTATACTGTTTGTGTATTAATTGCCTTCCTAATAATTTCCTAATAATTATAATTCGATTCATTTAATACGTGGTACGCCCAGAAAGTAAGTCCTGTTTGGTAATAAAATGAAATTGTGTACAGATTCAGAAAAATTATTTATTGCACAGAATTCTACAACTCTTAAACTACTTTTCCACATAACTGCCGAAATGTTGCAGGCATTTGTCATAGTTAGGCACAAGTTTTTGCACACCTTCTGCGTAGAAGTTTGCCGCCTGTGTCTTCAACCAGTTGGAAACATTTTCTTTCAACTCTTCGACGTTGTTGAAGTGTTGACCACCAAGGAAAGATTTGAGATGCAAAAACAGATGAGTCGCTAGGAGCAAGGTCAGGGCTGTACGGGAGGTGGTCAAACACCTCTCAGCCAAATCCCTGTAGTATGTTTTTCTCGCATTTGCAGCATGCGGTCATGCGTTGTCGTGAAGAAACACAACATTCAGCAGCCGATAAATTTCAATTGGTTTCAATTTCCTAGCATTCATAAAACGAATCACAGATCTGATTCACAAACGGCGGGATTCTCAATCAACACCGACATTGTAAACAAGCACAACAAAGCGTACGTGGCTGACAGCGATCTCACAATGGCGCACGTTTCTTCTCGATACACAGAGTCTAACGCGCATGTGCAGAACTGCGATCGCAGCGCTGCAGCGGAGATAAATTGAAACAATCTGGACGCCACTTGTATTTTAACTTGCATTACACCATTAATTTATATCAAAATACTAAAACTGATTAACCTTTCAGGACTTCTCTAATTGGTGGTAATAAGTGTTGTAAAAAACATGCTTACGAATACTAACGAGATTAAAGCTGACGTTAGTTTTAAAATAATTATTTTTACAATTAATGACTTTTTATACAATTTGATTTTAGAGTTTTTATAGTTATATATTACAGTTTAGCAACTATGCAGTCTTTCGCCACAAGCCGCTTCACCTGCTATTTAATTATGTCTAAATTATTATTGTAAGTTTTATTACCAAAATATGCTCTTTGAATCTACATTTACAGTCAAACAAGATGCCTAGTTTCAAACTGTGTATATTTAACTGTATTTAAGTGCGGAAGAGTATTAAGGCATGAATCCTACTGTTCATCGTGTGTTAATAGTAAAAAGTCACGTATCCTCTTCTTTATACTTAGTCCTAACTTCTCTGCTGGATACACAGATGCAGAGACACACTCATACGCAAAACTAGGATCATCAAGTTCCTAAGTTATGAAGCATCAGGACAGCCTAGCTTAATAAGCTTTACCACAGGAACCAACTACTATTATAATGTTTCTCAGCCTGTTTCAGTCGTGCTACTCTCTCCACGTGGTAGACGGTATATGTGCGCACAGGATTTTCACTAATAGCAGTACAGTCCACCAACACAAGTAGGCAAGGTAGAAGAATGTGTAATGTAGTCACGTTTGCTATCTGCATGTCTCTGCTCTGGATATGAATAGAATACTAAGGTCCATGTTAAACACAAAGCTGACAAATTACTCACCCATACACTATAGCTTTCGCTTCAGTTACTGAAACGAGCAATAGATCTGGCAGGATGGGTGACTCATACGTAATCTTACTCTCATTCATACAGTCATTTCAGTAGTAAACTAACACCAAGGAGATCATGTGTTTGGTTTCCATATTTTGTTTTTATGGTCGATTCGGGGTTTATCTCTTTAAGCACCGTGGAACAATGCCTGATCATTCACCTCTCGCCACTTTTTAACGGTTTTGCCCTGTTTATGTATAACGGAAAATATGCTAACAGATTAATATATCATAATTTTGAGTCAAACTTATACTCAATGGCTCCACTTATTGCTAGTATTTACATAGAACGCGTTTCGTTAGGATCTGCCTAACATCATCAGCTATTGTCGACTAATGGAATTTGGTTCGGTGAGCTCCTCGGAGGTGATAGGTGCGTCTCTTTCGATATCTTGATAAGCTTTAAATTTGGGGTTTCTTCAAAGGTGGTGTCTAAATTAAACAATTCTATTTAATTTTTCTTTATGAAGATTTTTTTCCACGTGGTTAATGAAGCTGGAACCTGGACACTTTTTAATAAGTAGATTTCTCGTCCTATATGGAGATTTTTCTTCCAAAAATGGTACACTACCCCAGATTTATCCATGTCTTTGTTCCTGATGTTCCTAAATTGCTCTTTAAGCCTAGTTTTCAAGTTACTTTTTGTTTTCCAAAGTAAAAGTTGTCACAGCCGTTGCAATTTATCCGGTCCACACCTGATTTATTGTCTGTGGTTATCTCCTTTGTATTATGTTATTTCAAAAGGTGTTGTGCATTTAATTTTTTCTGTAGGCCACATTAATATTGTGTTCCTTGACAAATTGTTAGACCCTAGTATTCATGGACCTTTTAGTATTCTTTTCCTATCCAGAGCAGAGACATGCGGACAGCAAAAGTGATTACGTTACACAATTTTATATTTTGCCTACTTGTGTTGGTGGACTGTGCTGCTATTGGTGAAAAGCCTCTGCGCAACTTTTCCAAAAAGTCTTCAAAGAACACCTTTTGAAGTCATATAACACAAGAGGAGATATCCACAGACAAAAAATGAGGTGTGTACCGGATAAATTGCAAGGGCTGTGGCAACTTTTACATTGGAAAAACAAAAGGAACTTGAACATTAAGCTTAAAGAGCATTTTAGGAACCTCAGGAACAAAGAAATAGATTAATCTGCGGTAGCGTACCATTTTTGGAAGGAGAGTCATAGCATAGAACGAGAAATTCACTTATTAAAAGGTGTCCAAAGTTCAGCTGCGTTAACCACCTGGGAAAAAATCTTTATAAAGAACCATGAAAGGAAAATTGTTTAATTTCGACACTACCTTTGAAGAAAATCCAAATTTCAAGTTCACCAAAATACCAACAGACGCACCTATCACCTCCGAGGAGTTCACCGGACCGACGTCCATTAGTCGACAGCAGCTGATGATTTTAGGAAGATCCCCACGAAACGCGTTCTAGGTAAATACTAGCAATAAGTGGAGCCTTGAGTATTAGTTCGACTCAAAATTATATCAATTTTGTGCTTCATTGTGTCATAGTCCTTGCACAATGGAATGCTAACAGAGGTTCACGTGACCTTATCGCATATACACGGCGAGACAGTGTGTATACACTGTCTTCGAATGACATCACGTCTACTGGACAGCCACGTGTAATACATTGGTAGGCGCGAGAAAAAAAAAGTATATATCTTTAGCCCTGGCAAGCCATCCTTCGTTGAAGTTATAACGCCCGGATAACGCGGATGCCGAAAGGTTTGACTAAACATATCTGTAAAGGGGACGCGATACTAACAGATGGCATAAGACCAGAGCTTGAAAACCAACAACTGACTAATAATGTAACTGGTCCCAGAGCTCGCCCCTACAGCACTTGCTCACTGCGGTGAGGTACCGGGTTCGATCCCTGAGCTCGTTTAAGGTTCTGTGCAGGAGAGGCGGTCTATGACGGTATTTGTGCGCACAGGCTTTTCAACATTAGCGGTCCACTCCACCCAACACAAGAAGGCAAGGTAGAAGAATATGTAACGTAATTAATTTTGCTGTCCGTTCAGGAAATGGCCATAGCATATTAATTATGTTTTAAGGTATATCAACATCTCACAGCTAATTTATCAACAAATCATACAAACATTTGTGATTCACAATTAGAAATATTACATAAACATGTCCTGATGTGGTCGTAACCATTGAGGATTTTCAGGAGCCAGTGATGTAGATTGTGGATCTATAGTGGACTCATTGGCGATATAGCATTCATCTCCAGATAAAATCTCCGTGATGAAATCCGGATTTACGTCAATTGTATCAAGGGACGTCTGCAGAACGATACCTGATTTTGGAACATTTTCTATATAACTATTTATGTAGGTGCAGCTTAAAGGGATGGCATTTTCTTTCCTTTAGAATACTTTCATCGGAGAACTCAATATCCCTAGGTGTGCTACAGCTCATCTTTTTCGTAATTACGATTAGAAATAGCCAAGTATTAATGGATGAAAACGAACAAATTTTATAATATTAATAATAATGATCATAATATTATAAGTGCATACCTATAGTATAGCAAGCTACAATGAAAGAGCACGATAATATTATTGGTTACACAAAATTGTAAGCACGTACAATTTTAATATCAGTTATGCTTACCTTGTATGGAAGTTGTTCCAAAATACTCAAATGTTCCGAGAAACTTCGGGTGCGTCGTAGATTGGTCTTTCTACGACACTGTACCTAGAAATATCTCTATATACTTTACAATTGCTACCTGTTTTGTCTGTAAGACCTGACTCGAACTACAGATGGCTACGCCACCTTATGAGGTCGAAACCAGGGGAAAGCACACTCAGATAGCAGCACCTCTCTCTTCCTGTAAGTGCACTTCCCCTTTGAACAGCAGTGACGAGGCAACCCTTTTTGCACTAACATGCAGGAACTATAAAACTACAGAGGACAGCTTGTGTGGGCGACCTGGTATGATTGAATATTGTAACAAGGAGATGAAAGAGGGAATCAATACCTTTTGTGGTTATTCAATAGATACTGCTGATGAATTGCCCAGGATTGTACCTCTAGCACTTTAAAGTTCCAGGTATGTTGATTACTCAGTCAGTAGAACTTATGTTTATCTTTAATTCCCGTGGCATGCTTTGCATAACGCGGAATATTTTTTATTCGCCTAGAGTTAGAAGACTAAACAGGCAATGATATCACACACATATTGGTGTTTTTGTTTATACCGTCCCATAAACTAAGGACAGCCCCGGCATAAAGATAAAACCCATGAACTTTACTGGACTTATTTGGGAATCTTGTCTCCCTGTCACTCTCCTGGTCCCACTAGACGTTCGGATCAAGACACGGTATAAAAGTTAATAAATGCCACAAATTTTTCTAGAGCTAATATTAAAGATGCCTCCATCAAATAAATTTTGCTTGAGAACTAACCTTTTCTTATTGTTTTATAACTCAGGGCAGTTTATGAAACGGATGCAAAATAGTATTTCCGAAAAGAAAAGTGTGGAAATATCCATATCCTTAGTGAAATCGTTAAGTAAAAGTCATAGGAGACTGACCAGGTTTTTCTCTGTCCTCCTAACTGGCAAATGCACATACACACCGACCTTTACCCAAAAGTGCATTTTTGTATTCTGGGAGTCATTTAACAAACATTTCCGATGAAACCGCGGTATTGAACTTATGGGTGGAATACTATAGGTAATTAATGAAAAAAATAAGAGATAAAAATCTAAACTATAGAAAATCAGAAACTGTTTGAGCGTGTTAATATACGTGAATAGAAAGAACAAAACACTTATTATGGAAAGAAAACAAAACACTATGCAAAACGTGTGTAGCTTAATGAACCGTCCAGCCAATGATGTGCGGAGAAATGGAACACAACGGCAAGTGTTATATCTGTGAATGCACAGAATGTTCAGTAATATGAACATTTACCTATTAGAGCATCTGTCAACATTTCACAAAACGTGTGTATTTATCATGATATGCATTTGAAAACGTGGCACTTGTGTAATAAATTATGCTCTACAATAATAAGCACTCAGCTCAGTAATTACCAGTCAAAAACATCATGCCTTCTTTTTCCTTTTTCACGTTTTCTGACAGCTTCACATCACCAACGCTAGGTTGCAAAAATTCTGTTCCAATAGCCCTAGGTTGACTTTCAGTATCGATACAATAGTATTGGTTCTTTCGGAAGTTAAATAATAATGTATGTGTAGTACTAAATTACTCTTCCTTAAGGGAGGACGTACGAGAAAATGTTAAAAAATTCTAATTTTTTTATTGTTTTGTAAAATGGAATATAGTGTTAGCCATCAAACAGCAAAATATTATGACTGCACGTGGTCTGTAGGTACCTCTAACGCATTAAACGCCCTAGTGTTGCATAGTAGCATAGTAGCAACACATAGTTTTCCATCAGTTGTCTTGGAATCTATAAAGCCCCTACCAATTCTTAGCACATCTAGACTCGACAAAAAATGTCTATGGAGAGACATAATACCCAAATGAAAGCCTCAACATTTTGATATGCAAAAGGTGTCTCAAAACATCATTTGTGTCCTCCATAGTGGTGAAAATTGCTACGTTTAATGCTGCAATAGTGTTTAATGATGGGAATGTTGGCAGAAAGAAAGTTATGCATCAGTTAGGGCATCAACCTGGTGTGTTTATGGAAACAATTTTGCAGAGTATCGACAACATTCGCATCGCTGGTGCAGAGAGAGCTATGAAATTAATGCAGAAATAAGCAAGATAGAAGAGGAATTTAAAAAGAATTACTGAAGAAAACCAGAATGAGGATACAGACTATGGATGTGGTAAGTTCTGACTTTAAAAGGCAAACTGAATAACACTTATTACATTTTTAGTTGCCTTACCCCGTAACTTGCATTTTCTACAACTTCAACCCATTTTTCTCTCAAACTACTTCATCTACAGTGATACAATTTAGCACACAGCTTTCTTATGCCACAATGAACAATTTTTGGTTCTATAATTTAAGATTAAGCTCCAGATGGAGTATGATGACACAAAATATATAAAATATTTTAATTTTTAAACGATGCATAAGTTTGAAATTTTTTTAAAATTCTATGCAGCTTCAATAAGAAATCTAAATCCAAAAAATTCATTTTTATGTGTTTTAAAATAAAACGCAAAATTTTAGAAAGATAGCATATGTGAATTTTGAAAAAAGGGGCTTAAGTTTGTAACTATCTCTGCATATAGAAAAAATATGTAGTATTAGTTATAAACAATGTCGAATTATGAAAAATTGTGCATATTAACTGTATTATCTTAAATGAGTATACTAAGTTTCACTTCCCTAACTTGAAAACTTTGGATGTTATGGCTATTTATGTAAGACCCTGAATATTTGGATACGTCCTCCCATAACGTTCAGCCGAAAACAGTTACTTGGATCATAACATCACGAAATCAACCACCTGCACCCATTTATTAGGGCAATAATTGATTGCTTTAGCACACAGAAAACGAAGGTAGGCGAACTTTGAAAGGTAGAATAAGAACTAAAAATGCCTTAGCTGAGATTTGGACCAGAGATCTTCCACTCTACATGCCCCTGCTCTAACCACTGAGCTGCAATGGTACCATGCTACATTAAATTTCTCAACTGTCACATTTCTTCAGTAGACGACGGGAAATCTCAAATTTCAGATGACATACTCCAGTGGCCACATAAAATTTGCAAGTACTTAGGTTTTGAGCTTAAAGTTGGAACTGTCGTACTGACGAACTGATACGAGGAAGCTGGAACATTTAATGTCGTGTCGCCATGTTAGTTCAGTGATTGGAGCAACCGCGCGTTGCGTGAAGATGCCTGATTCAAGTCCGTCTAAGGTATTGCATTTTTCAGTTTTTATCCTGCATGTCACCCTCAGCTCTTGCACAATATACGGAAAGAAATGAATTTACAGGAACTAAACTGAAGTGAAGAGTTACCTACCTGCCAACATTTCTCTGTAGATCTAAATTGGGAACCTATTTCATTTAATAAGCTTTCTCGACATATTCTACATATTGCAGCGTATTAAAATGTTTTCCGACTTTTAGCTAGGAGAAAAGTTCATATGTTAACTGAATCATTTAAGGAGTAGCAGGCACACAAACGCATAACAATAATTCATACAAACTCTGCACTTATCGTAGGCCATCTAGGTATCAGTTGGTACATTACGTCTTAGGTGAACTTAAAGAGAAAGGTGAGACTTGGACAACAACGAAGCGTGTTAGCAAGGACGTGGTCCGGAATGACTGCAGAGTGACATCTATTCCGACACTATTGTTAGCTTTACAGCGGCTGCTTCATATTGGAGTTTCTCAGAACGAGCATCTCTCAGAAAGCAGCATCAACCGAACATCTCCAGCGCCAAGGACAAATCCTTTATACAGCAACTTCACCATCAAACCACCAAGCACCAGTCGCTGTCACCTGTCCTCAGATTGAAGGAAGTGATGGCAACAGGAAATATCTGATACACAGTCACTTTAGTATTCTTTTTTCTTCCTGGAGAAAATCACGAACAAATGCAAGGTCAAGGGTATCACCCCAAGATATTCGAACTCCATGCATCACATTTATAAGCCTCATACAATACGGTGAAGCAACCTCGCTCAGCGACAATAACTGTAATAATAATAAACATTTAGACTTCATTATCTCGAGGTTATGATCAAACGATGTACCAGAAAAGCCCGATAAAAAGACATGTACAAATACTGATAAGGCAACACAACGTAAAGCATTTGTGCCATATATAGTCAACGTTTTGGGGGAAAATTGGACGCACTCTTAAAGGGCATAAGATAAAAGCAATTTACAAGCTCCTGCTATGTTAAAAGGGTTAATAAGGCCCGTAAAAATAACCTGATTTCCAGGTAACTTTTGAATTAATGGTTTTGTTGTCATTGCTCCTGCTTTCATAACAATCCTTAATTACTTAACTGCACTGGTCCAACTAATTATCTGTTGTTGATACGGAAGTTGACTAATGACTTTCTCATGACAAAATGTAATCCTTGCTTCAGAAGTTATCCACTGATTTTATCATGCAGAAATTATTAATTTTCATTACTGATCAATCCCCATTAAATATTTAGCAACTAATAATTCCTGTTCATTCCTCAGAGGGTCAGAATGTATTTCCCAGTATTAACAAACATAGGAAATAAGCATTTATACACGGGTAAAAATAAAACTGGCGATGAGAAATATTTGAATAGTGATTACAGTTGTTTAGTATGCTGTTTCTTCACACTGATAACGAATTAAGCTGAATGGTTCAATCAAATTTGAAAAATTCATTTTCACCCTCTCTGTATTGTCACCCGAACATCGGAATTCTCGAGAGAACCAGCAGCAGGCAGGTAGAGGCCAGACGGCAAGCATTCAGGCACGCCTAACTATTTATGTGTAGCGTTAACTGAGGGGATGGTTGGAAAACCATCACTATAACCGTCTCCTTCCCCTCCCCCTGACGTCTGGAACCATCGGGATAACGTTCCAACCGCGAAGCTTCCTGAAAGAGCGATCTTCTTATATAAGGGCTGCAGTGGACGAGTCAGTTCAGTTCTTGGCGAGCAGCCTGAAGAGCGCAGTGCTAGCGAACGGACTGGGACACTGCGTACGCGTATCAGAGGACTTGTACGTAATTTTGAGTGTGATGTGGACCTGTGACAGACGAACTAGTGGATTGTAATTCTGTGCGCTACGTAATCCTAATCGGCAAGTGTTCCAACTGTAAGTCGGTGGAAATAAAGAACATTTTTGAGTTTGCGCAATCGGATTTTAATTTCACGAACCCACAAAGGCACATTATCTAATTTGTGCAATGGGCTGTCGGAGATAATATATGACTTTGAAGATATTTTCGGTACACATTAATCAGGTGACCAGGTTTAATAAGAGCAAACAGGAAAAGAATGCGTAAAAAATTGTACATCTGAATTTGGATTCCTACAGCGCACAGTATTTTATAAATACTAAGAGTTATCAGTTTGGTGTGGATGCTCGGTGTACCATAATTATGAAGATGAAATGAATACACTCTGGAAACTTGTCCTTATCTAAATCATTATCTTGAAAATTTAGCACCAGTGCAGCCCTTTCGTAGATATATAACTTGGTGATAGTATTTATAACGGTGTGCGTTTAAATGAAATAAACGCTTCTCTTAAGAGCCCACTAATGAGTTTTCTTCTACTGTCTCTTATACCTTCTTTGAATAATGTTTACTTATACAGCTCGCAATTCGCAGACATGTAATTACTTTTTGGTAATTATAGTGGATAAAAATAGTGGATTAAAATTACACTAAGGAAAGCTTCTGCGCTTATTTTTCTGTTTGTAACATAAATATAGCCTATTTATTTTGCACGCAAATCAGATTTTAAATCTTTACGCCGTGGCGTTACAATTTGTGTTTTTCATATTCGGATAGCTACTTATTAGCTGGCAAAAGGGTAGAAGAAGTCAATGAATTTGAATACTTAGGAGAAAGGTTGAATAACAATAGAAAGTGGGGAGCAACAGGAGGAAAAATTGAAGCAAAATGAAGGGCGGCAATGAATGGAATAATAATATGCAAATATAAACTAGAAATGACAAACAAATGGTTAGAAAGAATGTACGTAGCACTAGTTGAATCCAAAATGTTGTATGCAGTGGAGATCTGGGTGGGGGGGCCACAGAGGTAAACAAAACGGTGGACCAAAACTACAGAAGGTTCTGTAAAGAGCTACTAGGCTTACCAAGGTCAGCACCTAGGGAAGTAGCTTAGTAGAATTTGGAAAGACAAGAACAAATGGAATAATAATTGAAAGAATAATTAAACTTTAGTATAGGTGTTTTGTTAAAGAATAAGGGGAAATTATGAAGTTCTGCATGAGACAACACAAAAGATTAGAGCACTCAAAGGGTTGGTGGGCACAGATAGGAGGAATGGTGGAAAATATAGGAATGGGAGATACATGGAGATTAGAGGAAAGGAATACATGCGATGTGGGTAAATTAATAAAATGCAAAATAAAAGATATAGAAAGACAGGGAACATGGGGAAGCCTAGAAAATATGAAATCATTACAATTTTACAAGCAAAGAAACAGAAATTGGGGACGAGAAGTATCTGTAGATTACTGCAATAGGCAAGAGAGAGAAGGGTTAGCATGGATGAGAACAGGAATGATATTTCTAAGAGTGATAAGGGGTAGGGAAAAGGGAATTTGTTAATTGTGTGGGGGGAAAAGAAAGCATAGAACACTCTGTAAGAGAATACGAGGAGGTTGCAATATGGAGAGAAAAGGTTTGGGAAGAAAAATGGGAGGAAGTAGAGAAGAGAATAGTAGCTACAAAAATGTTCACGGGCAGGGAGGAAAAGAAGGTAAGTAGTATTGGTGAGTTCTTGCAGAAATTAAAAGGAAAAATGGGTCAGCTGTTTAATACTTTAAAAGGAAAATATAAGAAAGAAGAAGATGGGGGGAAAAAACGGACTAGTTAAGTAATCCAGTAGGTATGGCGGTTAAGAGCTACCTGGCAGAGCAAAAGACCAGGGTGTCATGCAAGCCAAGGTAGCAACAAGGTAACGACAAATAAATGTAGCCAAAGTTTGTAAATTGTAAAATTTTGGAATATGTACAATAAATATATTATATCATACCATACTTTTTAGCCTAAACCATGCAATTCTTTCATTGGTTAAAGTTATATAGCTTATATTCTTCCTCGCGTTGCTATATAGTAAATAACAGGACGAATTAATTTATTACCCACAAATTGGCGTGTAAACGTAGATTGTGAATTTTTCATTAAGGGATATCAAATTAGTCATTTTAATTATTTATATGTTTAACAAATTTAAAGAAATTGCCGAAATGTATGACAATGAGGCTAGAGAAGCGTTTAAGTTTAAATGTATTGCAGTGCATTTTTGTGTGCACGTTAGTTTATAAATTAATGTAACAGGCAAGCAGTCTTAAAAGGCTAGAACATGGACATAAGCAGTGAATTAATACTCTTAAACTCTAAGAGTTACATCACTTTTAAATATTAGAATCTATTTTTCTAGTTAATTTGAATTCAGTTATAAAAGCAATTTAAGTGAAATTTATAAAACTTAAAAATTGTCACTGAATCAAATTTTGTTGAATACAATGCATGAACTGAACATAAAGCCTTAGGGTATATGAAATGTTAAATAACAGATACATTTAGTAATGATCATATCTAGTTACTGAAATAAATTAACCTTTTAGCAGACAGTTCAATTTCCTTAATTCAGTGGCTCCGCCTAAGTGATACTGGACTATAAGGAATAAATAATGGGCAATGATACATTAATTTTAACTGTGAGTATTTAATTTTATTGCTATGTATAATTTACTGTCAACTATGATCTGAGGACGAAATTTAATGTTAACTTTTGAACTATGAAATACAAACATACAGGCAAATACACAGTGGTAATATTGATTGGATTTTGCTTTATATGTTTTGGGTGGTGAATGTATTACCGGTGGATTTAGAAAGATCAATATTCATCCATATATAGATAGTTTTTTAAATTGTTATGCACATAACATTTCTCTTAGCATGAAGTGCCAAATTTTAATATAGAATTATGGGTTATGATGCCATACATTTTTTGTACATGCGTGTATGAGTTACATTTATATTAACATTAAACCATTCTTTCCCAGCATCTTCTGTTAACAAAAGTGGATATTTTTCTATGTATTATTTTCTTTTAATTAAACTCCTTCAAAGTAAGTCATTCTGTATGATGACTGAAATGGGTGAAGTGATTCACAAATAGGTCCAGGCTCATGGAGCTTAGAGCTATCCAACGTACATCTTTTAGGATAAGGAAAAACCCTAGAAGACACCTTATTCAAATAACTCACCCTGACCGAAATTCGAACTGGAAACCTCTTGAATGTAAGGCCGACAGAATTGGCCATATTATGTCTGTCCTGAACAGTTTTTAAGCAATTGAGTTAATAACAGTTGGGGAGAGTAAGTGATTAACTAATGAACATCCAGTCTACAATGATTACTATTGCATTATTTTAAAAGTTATATGTTTCTGATCTCTTTTAGGTGTAGAAGCAGCACATCGTTACTTCCACGTCAAGAATTCGTTATTTAGATTCTACCATAACTCTGCAATATGGAATCCTAAGCACCTGATTCTCCTATACTCTCCCTGACCAAGGTAAGTTAACACATTTAAAATTCTGTGGTGCCAGCATTAGATTTTGTTTATTATTACAAGTATTCTCCAAACTTAAATTGACGACATAACAGCTAACGTGAATAAAGAAAGCTGTGAATGATAGAAACCAAACCAATTTGTTTAATCCTCATTAGCGATATGATGCTTCTAATCCGGATATTTAGTTTCTAATTACGCTAATGTCGCTAGGGAGTCTTCTGGATGCATAACCTCAATTTTGTTTTCTTTACATCATGGTTATTTTATTACGATCATGTCTAAGGAAAATGTGTTGGAATGATATTTTCTGGAGAAGTGAAGTCACATTACATATTTCAAAGCTGTAGAGCAGGAATGACCTAGGAAGTCCACCTTTTTGAGAATGCACTTGGCCGTCCTGCCCTATTCCCCATGACTATAACATGTACGTGACCCGGAGAACATTTGAAGCCGCTTGTACAAGTAATGATACAATTTGAAATTAATACCCAGTGTGACGCGGGGGTAGATTAAATTTGAGGAAGGTATATATTCCGTATTGATAGAATTATACATGATTTGCTATTTCTGCAAAGTATTACTTTGCGAGTTGGCTCCCAGTCGGTGTTTCAAACTTAAATGGGTTCTAGCGAAGTGTCCGGTGAATCGTGTACTTTGTTTGCAGGTAGGAACTCGCTTGGGAGATAAGTGCTAGAGCTAGAGTCCATCCTGATGTATGGAGAGTGATGCCAGCACATCATTTGTTGAATACAAAACACGCTTTGTGGCCGTCTCTAATGGTTCCATTTGCCGCTTTTGCAAACGTCCAACTAGGTACGTGAAAGCAAAGTAAAACACTGTGCCTAAGTTGTTTACCAGTGCACAGATTTACAAGGCTTAAACCACCAGTATCACGTATCTTCGTAACGACGAAACTCAAAAATAGAAGGGGAAAGTTAGCAGGGGTATGGTCAGTGCTATACAATACTTCCCCTGCACTGTGCTTTAAATCTACAGAATTTGTCAGTTGAGAAAGAAAAGCTTATATGTCAGTTGTATCACATACTTACAAAACACTATCATTTACTTCTCCTTATTTCTGATTCCATATTCATATTTTATAATTCTACACATACGTATATGTGTGTATGTGCGAGGGCTGTTCAATAAAGAATGATCATAATTTCTTTACGTTCATAATTTTTCGTACTAGAATTAAACCTTATTATATTCTGTTAACTTAATGTGAAACAAACACGCCGTAGATGTTTCATTGTTGGTAATCCTGGTTCCCGCCTGTGAGAACCAGGCAAGTTCAGACATGTTCAGTATCGCCAACCGCTGCAATTAAAGTAACACGCCGTTAAATTTGCTGTTAGATGAAGATCCGGAGTTTCTTTCAAATGAAATCACTGCTGATGGAACTTGGCTACATCATGTTGATCCTGAGAGCAAACAGCAAAGCTCAGTATGGACATCTCCTTCATCACCAACCCTCCAAAAAGCAATAATGGTTGCATCTGCTGGGAAAGTTATGGCCATCTCATTCTTTGTTATTTTGACTTTGTGGGTTCGTGAAATTAAAAGTCCAATTGCACAAACTCAGTGTTCTTTATTTCCACCGAATTACAGTTAGAACACTTGCCGATTACATGGAATTACGTAGCGCACACAATTACAACTCGCCAGTTCGTCTGTCACAAGTGCACTCCACACTCGCAATTACGTACAACTCCTCTGATGCACGTACACAGTCTTCCCGTCCGTTCGCTGGCACGGCGCTCCTCCGGCTGCTCGCCAAGAACTAGAACTGACTAGCCAACTGCAGCCCCTTTTTATAAGAAGATCACTGTTTCTGGAAGTCTCGTGGTTCAGTGAACCATCCCGAAGGTTCCAGACTTCAGGGGAGGGAAATGAGACCGTACAGGGCTCGTGCCACTTTTCTAATCATCCCCTTCGTTAGCGCTACATGATAAATGGGTAGGCGTGATCTGAGGCCATCCCGTCTGGCCACTACCTGCCAGCTGCTGGTGCTATCGGGCATTCCGATGTTCGGGTGACACTCATGGAATGGTTTATCAGCATGTAATATCTTCACACACATCAGTACCTGGACAATGCTACAGGGATGTCCTGAAAACACTGCAAGTTCATATCAGGTACAAAAAACCACATTTCCGTGAGAGGCTGGATACTGCACGACGATAATGTGCGGCCGCATATTGCCAATGTTGTTGCTGAATATCTTGCAAAAATCAACGCGAAGTGCATCCCTCACCCTCCCTATATTCCGGACTTAGCCACATGTGACTTTTTTCTATTGCCAAACTGGAAGAAAGGCCTTCATGGGATGCATTATCCATCATCAGAAGCAGTGGTGAAGGCTGCGGAGGCGATTTTGAAGGATCTTTCAAGAATGGTTTCCAGCGTGTCTTTGAAGACTGGCGGAAACGCTGGGACAATTACATCGTATTCAGAGGAGACTATTTTGAGAAGGGCCATCCAAATTAAGAGGATGAGTATAGTTACGTTGTCAAAAAAAAAATGTGACCATTTTTATTGAACAACCCTCGTATGTGGGTGCGTTTTAGAGAGTTAGAGCGAAGTGATTTGTTAATTCAGCAGTAAGCATTATTCTTTCGAAAGGGTAAAGGTTCTGAATTCTTCCAAATGTTTCAAATTATGCATCAAGTCATCCAATTTCCATTTCACTCGTTTTGTTTGACTTGAATATCTGGCAGCTAATTGAAACCTCGCAGAATTTTAATAACTTCCGACTCTAGGAGTAAAGGTAGAAGTTGGGGTATTAAATCGGCAGTTTGCATTTTCGTATCATTAAATTGTTTCAAGGATTTTGGGTTTTAGAGCCTGGAAAATATTACGAAGTACCCTATAACATCCCCGAACCTCTATTACTCCTATTTTCAACCTCAAAAATACAAATAGAGGCAAAGCATCGTAATCGTAAACGTAAATTGCATCCATCTTAAATCTTTCAAATATTTCCCCTGCCATATGGACTACTTAACGTACACGGTGAAAATATTGTACCTACAATTAAGCTATATGATCTGGTAAACATCACAGGTTACGATTCAAGAATTGTACGACCCTGTAAAACATTAAGGACATTGTATTTTCAATTACTTGGACAATTAGGGCACACATTTGTGTACTGGAGGTGCAGTACTGGTTACGATACTTTAGAAGCTCAAAATCTACTCATACCAAGTATAAAGTTGCCGAATTACACACTGTAGCCAAAACTTGGGTGGCTACTTACTGATATCCAAATGCCATTTTACTTACAGTATGCATCAGCGCAATGCCAGATCAGACAGTCAGAAATTGTGGCGGGAGGTACCTTTAAGGAGGTACATGCACGCTGCCTCCGCGCTTCGGAATTTCTGGTCCAAAGTCCAAAGTCTAGTCCAAAGTCTAGAGGATTTATAGAGCATTTACCGTGGCTGAGATATCTCAGTGCACAGGTAGGAATCTGTGCTTAGATTTTTTTTTTTTTTTTTTGTAATTTACGTGCTCCAATGTCATACCGGACGATGAATGGAATGATAAAATGGTGCTCCATTGAGCCCGGGGTCATGGAGCGTAGGCACCCGATATACGTCCTTCAGGATAAGGGAAAACCCCAGGAAAACCTTATTCAGGTAACTCACCCTGACCGAGATTCGAACTCGGGACCTCTTGAACGTGAGGCAGACGCGCTACCATCTCCGCTACCGAGGCGGACGATCTGTGCTTAGAATTTAGTCCTCACTGACATGGTTTTCTTAGCAATTCTTGGCAAACACTGTATGCAACTGTGGCTGACAGTGCTATTTCATAGCTTTATATACAAAATGTACCATACGCTTAATTTCAATGGACTTTTCATTGATTGGATGTTTTTTCTCCCTTGCTGTTGAACGTCTTGGTCTTCTAATCGGTCATCAGTTTAATGTTCTATCGTTGAAATGTGTAGTGTTTAACGGCTGCTTTAACATCATACGGCACCGCAGGCGATGTCACTGATGATATAATAAAATGAAGATGGAGCACCGGTAGAATGAAATGGTGGGGGAAACCGGAGATCCCAGAGAAAACCCGCCCCAGCGCCATGTTGTCCACCAAAAATCTCACTTCTGCGGTCGCCTGGGATCGAACCCGGGCTGCCTTGTTGAGAGCCATGCGATCTAACCACTGAGCCACGGTGCGGCCTCTTCTATCGATGGATTCAGTACCACATCACATTACCTCTCTCACCATGTGAAATGGATTTTTACTAAATTTGATATTTCTTCTATGCCGTTTATTAGTCAAATCCCCAAACACACGACACTAACACAAGGCGTTTATCCTTCAACGTAATACAAACCTTTCGCCGAACGCTGCAAACATCTTGCCCTCTACTTTCAAAAATGCAGTTTTAAGCTTTCCCAACCTGTCAGGAAGTTTTAACATAGGTAAATAATTTATGGATCTAAAATTTCGGGATTGCACTACTCCAACATTGTATAGAATAGAACATGTACACAATGACACATTGCGGCAAAAAGTTAGTTCCGAGGTTGAAATACGGTCTCATAGCACACAGTTTATCCTTTTTTAAGCAAAATTACACCTATATACTTTTCCTCTTCCCTGTGTTATAGTTTTTTGGTTTCCGTTTGATTACTCTACTTTTTACACAGACACACATAAATATCTATGCCCATGGCGGTGCTTGAACCTTCGACCCTCTACGCGGCGGCACGCTAGACATATATGCTCTAGCGACCACGTCTACGAGGGCCGACTACCTGTTGGTCAACTACGATATTGTGACGTTAATATTTTGAAACACTTTTGAAAAAGACAAAATTCGTAAAAATTGTGTACTTGGAAGATGGAATAATATCGGTACATGCGACATCCGGTTGCGTAGGTTTGCAGGTCATGCTGGGCTGTTAGGCGGAAGCCTAACTGACATAGCCTTGCTGACATAGCTGACGAAGCAGTGAGTCAGTCGCTGCTTCAGCAGTTTCGGCATTTAACCCCCAGGTTTTTGGCCCAGACGGGAGTAGTCTCGAACGTGCTACCGGAATCTGCGTCACCCGATTCTTTGACGGTCACGTCTATAATCTTCAAGAATGAACATCAAAAAGCAATGGGCAGGAACCTTAGGTCAGGTAAAAGCCACAGTTGTCCTCGTATAGATAATTTATTTTGGTTTTGGGTAGATTGTGGAATAAACGCTATTTCACCAGAACTACATGTCGAATTTTAACTTAAGCCAACCGTGCCTGGTAGCCCAGACCCTGGTTGGAACATCTCCCTCCTGAGCCACCCCCCACTCTAGTAACGTCGAATGGGAAAGTGCAATTTACCTGCCAGTTGGCGCAACCGTGAACGTTGCATCTGGAGATTATAGACGTTGCCGTCGTAGATTTTGGTAGCACGTGCGAGACTACTCGCGCCTGGGCCAAAACCCTGGGGTTTAAAAGCCGAAACTCTGCCGAAACAGCGACTGAGTCACTGCTTCGTCAGCTATGTCAGCAAGGCTTTCGACCTCCGCCTAACAGCGAAGCATGATTTGCAAGCCTACGCGACAGGATGTTGAATGTACGGATATTATTCCATCTTCCAAGTATAATATTTTTGCCAATTTTGTCTTTTTTCAAAAGTGTATCAAAATGTTAACGTCACAATATCTTGAACAATAGCAAGGTAAATGTTTTACTTTCACACATTTAACCTTAATTATGGCAATGCTTTGATAATAGCGTTACTTAAAACTCCTTTGTGCTTAATTTTTACATTCACGTAATTATATTTACACCCTGGTTCTTCGCTCTGCTAAATTGGAATATTATATACTCTGCGTGCTCTTGCCCACATCTAATTTAAATCTGATTTTAATTCTTTCCTCCTTTCACCGTAATTCATTATACTAAACAGAATTGAGTTGATGAAAATCTTGATGAAATTATATTAAATATAATGCAAATTAACTCTTACATTCAATGAGCGCTTGACGAGCCATTTTGTCAAAATATTTAAGGGCACTGGGAGGTTAATGGGCTTCCAAAAATCGATTTTTTAGTGTTAAAATTATATAATTCTTCAGCTTTTAAATGATATAGGGTGTCAGCTGGTATTAAAGCCCTTTAATCCATCAGTTTAAAAATGGCGCTGCAATGGCACGCCCACTTTCTGATTTAGTATGAAGGGAACGATTCTTCCAGATGGCAAACCGCTTGCAAGTCGTGGAAGACTAACAGACGGTGAGATTGACCTCCTCCAGCAGTATTATGGACTAGCTATCAGGCAAAATACAGGTAAAACAATTGCATAAATGAAACAAGGTATTTGGGCCATTTATTTTCATAAGTTATCCACAGATAGTAATCCACAGCATGGTTTTTTTCCTAATGGTGAAGATACATGGTGTGGCTTTCAAAGAGCTCAGATTAGGCAAGAAATTTAAAAACATAAACACTCTCTTCCAGAAGGTATTCTTTTGGCACTTCAAACCATTATTTAGGGAACTTCCCCAAGATGAATTACTAAGAAAGTGCTTGCATGGTCGAACCCAAAACCCAAATGAAAATTTTCATCATATAATATGGGAAAGGATTCCAAACACTGTGCATGTTGGGCCAAAAACTTTAAAAATTTGTATATGTGATAGTTTTATTTGTTATAATGATGGGTGCAGTGGTAGACATAAAGTAATGACAAAAGTGGGTATACAGTTTGGTGAAAATATGAGGGCAGTATGTCTAAAAAAAGATGTGCGTTGACTCTCAGAGGCAAAAAGAACAACTCAGTTGCCTGAAAGTTGAGCTAGAAGTAAGAAAAGGAAAAGAAAAGCTGAGGAAAACCTAACTGAGCAGGAATATGGAGCAGGCATCTTCTGATAGTATGTATCATTTAAAAAGAATGGTGCTTAATCTTTGATTCTGATTTCCGAAAACATTGATCATTCATACTGTAGGTACATGTTTCTCAAACTATAAAATATATTGATTCAACATTTTTAGTGCTTATTTGATAATGTCCCCTGAATACATTAATTTAACTTTTATATTCATATGATTTACAAAATGGAGGTGAAATAAAATTGAGTCCTAAAAATATTATCTTTTTTAACAAAACTAAATAGTTTTTCATGTGCATAGTATAAACTGTGTATGGTTTTTATTTAGTTTAGATTAAAAACTGTGACTTATGTTACTTAAGAAAAGAGATTGGTGCCTATAGCTTTAAATTTCTACAAGGTACCTAGAGCTGCAGTATAGGGTGTAATATTTTTTTTCAGGATACACAGTGCCTTATGCTCCCTTTACAACGAAGTGTATGAACTTAATGTAAATATTATACGGTCGTTAAATGCACACATCCTTATGCTATAATCGTACCAAAATTCAATTTCTTGCAGTGTTTAGTATATTTTTATTTTAATATTGTTAAAAGCTAGCCCTGTTTGGGTAAAAGTAAGCTCCCAGAGCCCTTAAGTAGCCTCCTCTCTGCTAGCTGACTTTGTTTGAAGTGAAAGCAATTCCTGTTATGTTGTGATATGCTGCTCAGTAGATACAAATGCAATATCTCTCAGAGCACCTTCGTGCTGTTTTCCAAATAGAAGACAAGAGTTCAGTTTTAATAGTCATGTACGTGGTAAAATATTTTTCTTAATAATGAATTTGGATGGATGGATGGACGGATGTATTTCCATGCTGCCTACACTTTTCAGCTTATTATGAATATATTAGTTATTCGATACAGTTTGAATACCATATAACCAAAAATCTTTCTTGCCACCCTTAACATCAGACATTTAGAGATTAATGTTGTTTATAGTGACATGAAATATGAATCTCTGACCAGAATGTTTAGGTTATGGACAGGTCCTCGAGCAGCTTCTATGACGGTTTTGGCACCTTGGTTAAACGCAAGGAGCAGAAGGCGCTCGTTGCTCAAGTTTAATGTCCTAAACACAAGCTGTATGTAAGCATAAAAGAACTTAACCCACAACTTTGTAGAGTACGTAATTATCCGTCGAATAACCTAAAATGAATTTTTAAAGGATTTTGACACCCCCGCCCCACACGCACACAAAACTTCAGGTCTCGTGGGCCAAGCCATTAAATTATATGGCATTTTCATCTTTACAAATCTTGAAGATACGCATTGTGCAACGACTGTCGTTCTGTTTGTGACCTAAGATAAAGGAATACTTGCAGCTATGTCGTGATGAACTGACACTTGACAAATTACGGCTATAGACGAGGTGTCTCGTGGTTGTGTGAAGAATCAAAGGCGCATCGCTTTGATTTACTTTACTTCGAGGTGCGAGGTTAACAAGGGAAAGTCACGCAATCTCTGATAGTAACCAAGCATGACCGGTAGTGAGCGTTCTGCTAGATTCACCCTGTTCCAAATTTACCAGCTCAAAATAGGATAGCGTCGTATTAATTCTGGTGCTGATGCAGTGGATTGTACTTCAGGCGTAGTTGCTTAAAATAGAGATGTTGCAATAATTTACTTAATCTTGATGTTTCACAATAATTCATATTGGGAGGGACCTTATAATTGATAGTACACATAATTACTACCTACACTACTTTAGCTTATGCGTGACAATGTTCAATACGAAAGCAGCATAATTTCCTGACATCTCTATCTGTATAATTATTGGATTACACATAAATCTCTTAGGGTTTCGACAGCCAATGGAACAGCAACACGAAGACTTGATGGAAATATCGGATAAGATAGTTTCTGAAAATGCTGAAATATTTAGTAGTTCGAGTCGTGAATTTCTGGAAATGACTCGTCACTTATTCAGTCTTTTCACCTATATCAAGGTGTCATGTCTTAGTAAGCTCCTATAAGGGATTACTTGGATAGTAGGGAGCGGTATTGACCGTGATATGTTGCATGGATGTGACAGCTGAAGGTACCATTTACGCCCGCCACGTTTCCAGGGGTGCACAGTTTTAACATCCAAATTTCAAAGAAGAGTATATGAACGAAAATGTCTGTCGTCCCTTATCGAAACGATCATAGTGTAACTTTTTATTCAATTATAATAGCTTCAACGTTCGTATCGCTCTTAAGAATGAAGTAACTCATTGTCTGTAGAAATGAAATGTGTGTAGTGTTTAACGCCCGCTTTTACTACATACGGCACCGCAGGCGGTGACACTGATGATATATGAGATGAAGATGGATTACCGGTGGAATGAGATGGCGGGGGAAACCGGAGGTCCATGTTGTCCACCACAAATCTCACTTTGCGGTCGTCTGGGATCGAACCCGGGCCGCCACTCAGCCACGGCGCAGCCTCATTGTCTGTAGACCTTCTTAATATAAGTTTTTCTTGATTTCTCTTCGGAAATACATTCACTCACAAATTCATACTTGCAGACCACACAACGAAATATTTTACCATTCCAATGTAATCGAATATAAGACCTCTTGATTGAAAATCCTTAACCTGACCATTGTAGTATAGAAGCATGCTAGTGTTGTCAAACTCCTTGTTCACGTATACCCTCTCATCTCTTTCTACTCCGTATTCTGCTTGCCATTAGGTGTTAGGAGGTTTAAATGTTGCATGTAGCTTTTGCTACTGTGTAACACAGGAAACGGAGAGGAAAGAACTGAATTCACTTCCATACACAGAGGATGTAAAATATACAGCGCAAATAAGTTTGTACATTCATACTAGGACATTTAGGCCAGCGTCAATATTTATTATATGTTTCAAATGGGAAGGTGTTTGTCCTTGAGCGCTACTAGGCGAACAACCAATTGGAGTCCTGCAGTGTTGTCGGATTGCATTCCCGCTAAGTGGTGTGTGAGGAGCGCTAACCTAACCAATCTGTATGAAATACTATTCGCGCTAAGACAAAAATTCAAATTTCACCGAAACTGATCCATGTGGAAGGTAGAGAGTAGTGTATCTAACATAACCATGGAAACCCCATAATTTTAGCTCAAATAGTTTTTCTAATACAAATAAATGAAGCATTATTACCTGTATTATAACAATAAATCGCGATGTAAGCACTGTATGAATATCATTATTTGTTGGCATGTATGCGTTTACGTATATTTGTAATTACTCAGAACTGAAACGTAAATGTTTGAAATGACGCGATAAAAGAATTACTTTGAATAAACCAATTTGAGCGAGAGGAAACATATTTCCTGCTGCCCTGGCAGAACGTGTCTGGTCACATATCTTTGTTTATGGTTGGTTCGTAATCTCAGTTCAAAGTGGTTGGTGTGTATGGATGTACATATACTTTTCATTACTCAGAACTGAAGTTTAAACTGCTGCATGACGTGATAAAAGAATTACTGTGAATAAATCAAGGTGTTAAATTCGAGGAGCAGCAAACACTTCATATCCTGTTAGCCTGTGGAATGCTGTGTGCTTATGTTTATGAATGAATGCTGGATAAGAATTGATTATTTACTCTGGAGAATAGAGATAAATATCATTCAGATGTTCTTTACACAATAGTAGAGTAAAAGTTAGAGTACAATGACTTCTTGCGGTGAATTTAGTGGCGAGTCAAAAAGGCAATTTTTGCGAAGTCAGGCTCGAAGTATTGTTTTTAAGGTGTACACGAACCTCAAAAAATTGGGCAATGAGGAATATAGAAATTGCCTCGATTTCAAAAATGCTCAACAGCTTACTGCTGAAGCATGTAGTGTAGGTAAAACAAGTGTGTCCCGCATTTGGATTAGAAAAGCAGGTAATCCATAAGCTATAATTATAGATAGAGTATATGAAAACGTACATAATTATTGTAAAAAGCTTTTTCCAATTTTGATTTTGGCAACTGCATCATTGTAAAAGTTTGTAACATATAATTCGCTTACCCTTACATCTAGCGCCAAGCAGATCTGCATGCTGTATGAGTGTGCGTGAGAGAGGGAAATATAAAAGGAGTCGGGTAACAAGCTGGCAACACTGAGTGTGATATGGCATCTGATCAGTTGGACTCCAGAACCCTTCCCATTTAAAATGCATAATAATCGGTTTATGATCAAATACTAGGAGAATGTATATTGACTTTTTAGCTCCGTGACTGCAATTCACAAAATCTGTCCTTTTATTTTGGTCTTTTACCTGGGCCGCGAATCCCCGAAACAATTTTACGTCACACGACTGATTTGTAATATGTAAACTAATTGGCTTGCGCCGAGTGGTCCTGGGCGATCTTGTAGTTTTTTCGTGTTTGTCCCACCGTTGCAATACTCTGGTCTGCTCCGCTGTGCATTTCTGAGCGCTCCCGTTCTCGGGACTCGTTGGCTGATTGGCCGTGGCGGTGGTGCCTGGCTGTTTGGTGATCGAGGGAGTTCCTGGTGAGGAGTTACTATCGGTGAGCTAGAAAAGAGAGAGAGAGAGAGAGAGAGAGAGAGACAGAGAGAGAGGGAGAGAGAGAGAGGGAGAGAGAGAGAGGGAGAGAGAGAGAGAGGGAGAGAGAGAGAGAGGGAGAGAGAGAGAGAGAGGAGAGAGAGAGAGAGGGAGAGAGGGAGAGAGGGAGAGGGGGAGAGGGGGAGAGGGAGGGGGAGGGGGAGGGGGAGGGGGAGAGGGAGGGAGAGGGGGAGGGGGAGGGAGAGAGGGAGAGGGAGAGGGAGAGGGAGAGGGAGGGAGAGAGGGAGAGGGAGGGAGGGAGGGAGGGAGAGAGGTTGTGGCTGGTGCCTCGAGGGACCTTGGGACTTTATCCTATTCGTCGACTTGGTAAGTTGCTACAGTTTGATGCCTTCCTTGAGAGATTTTACAGCAGAATTGTAGTAAATTAATCTGTTATGTTTCCCGGATCGGGGTTTTCCTCCATCTTTAATATCTAATAAGGGAATCTAACTTTTATACTTGCTCCTGTTCTGGTGCCATACATGTTTGTATATTTATTGTAACGGTATCATGATTATCGAATTTTCAGCCGCCTGGTGCAAGATCCAGTTAACTTGGGGAGAGGTATTTATGTAGTACTTGGGCGTCTGAGTGTAGAATTCCAGTGATAAAGTGAGATAGGTTTTACATTGAATTGTTACATCATATTTTTATAGAGTTTTATATAGAATTTCTATGTAGTATTTCATACAGATTTTTTATGCAGAATTTTTATACAGAGTTTGGTAGAAGTCTATATGAATTTATATAGAATTACGTTTTGTTACTTCCGTTTGTATCTTTGGTTAGTGCAGTGACCACTTTTGCTACATCCTGCCATTTCCTGTTTGGATAGTTCGCCATAACATTCACCATAAGGTCTGCTCCGATTGATTTGCTATAGCCGAGATTCCCATTGTTATTTATTTTTTCTTCAATACTAGCTGTTGTGTTAATCTTGTAATTTATTTTAGGTTATTCCGTCTTTATATGGGCAGACGCATATAGTGTGTTAATTTTGATGTATTCTACAATATTTAGTTTCATTAGTTTGTTGTTACCTTTTGAAGGGTTTATTTTCCTTTGGGATTACGTAAAAGTAAGATTCCCAGGGAAGTAACAGCCAAACCACCAAACAAAGAGAAAAACTTTGGAGTTGAGTAGGCATGACATGTTTATGATGTGGGTAAAGTTCAACAAATAAAGACTTATTATATCAGGGAGCTGGTTGTTTACATCCTTACGTTATTTGTGGTTGTTGGTGGCTCGCACAGTCGTAAGGGGGCAAGATAAGGACTCAAGATTAATATTTAGTTTCTGTATCTGCCATAATATTTATGCTAGTTTTGTAAAACTGCAGATCAATCAATCAATGCCTGCTCTCTATGTGTTAGTGCAGGAAGACTGGAACGAATTCACTGTTGTCAAACTTTCCATTTTCTAATTTTTTCCATACTAAGTGACGTTAGCCAGATAGTTTGATATGTTGCAACTGAGATTACTTGACATTTTGGGTGTAACAGTGAGAGGATCCTGTGCTTGAAAGCTTTTAGTGTAACACTCAGGTACAATATAATATTGCAATATTATTAAACTGCTTTTTCTTACCAGTCTATTACTCATTAAATCTATTTAAAAGGTATCCATTACACATTTTATAATTTCATATCCTCTTTTAATTTTAGAAGTGATAACGAAATTACTCGTAGAGGGCTAATAGCTCTTGGTGAGTGTTTCAGTAGCCGAAAGGCATTTTATTAATTCAAGGTGTTTCTTGAGCCATAAAATGGCAAGCGATATATGAAGTGTGTGTGTGCGTGTGCGCGTGCGTGTGCGCGTGTGTGTGTGCGTGTGCGCGTGTGTGTGCGTGTGCGCGCGCGCGTGTGTGCGCGTGCGTGCGTGTGCGTTACAACAAAATACCAAGAATATGTGATTTGTATGTTGGCAGAAAGTATATCAATCCTGTGCAGATTGTGAACTCAGATATTACGAGGGCTCTTCAATAAAGAATGATCATAATTTTATTATGGTCATAATTCTTCGCATTAAAATTCAATTATATTATATTCTGTTGGCTTAATGTGAAACAAACTCGCCGTAGTAATTTCTTTGTTAGTACTCCTGGTTCCCGCCTGTGAGAACCAGGCAAGTTCAGATATGTTCAGTATCGCCTACCGCTGCAATGGGGATAGCATGCAGTTAAAGCTGATGTTAGAGGAAGATCCGGAGTTTCTTTCAAACGTAATCACCGCGGATGAAACTTAGCCACATCATTTTGTTCCTGAGAGCAAACAGCAAAGCTCAGTGTGGAAATCTCCTTCATCACCAACCCCCAAAAAGCAAACGTAGTGGCTTCTGCTGGGAAAGTTACGGTCATTTCATTCTTTGACATTCATGGAATGGTTTATCAGCATGTTGTACCTGCACACACATCAGTAACTGGAGAATACTACAGTGATGTCATGAAAACTTTACAAGTCCATATCAGGCACAAAGGACCACATTTCCGTGAAGTATGCTGGATAGTGCACGACGATAATGCGTGGCTGCATGTTGCCAATGCTGTTGCTGAATATGTTGCAAAAATCAACGTGAAGTGCATTCCTCACCCTCCCTATTTTCCAGATTTAGCCCCATCTCACCTTTTTCTGTTCCCGAACTTGAAGAAGCGCCTTCCTGGGAGGCATTATCCATCATCCGAAGCAGTGCTGGGGCTGCGGAGGCGATTTTGAAGGACTCTCAAAAAATGGTTTCCAGGATGTCTTTGAAGACTGGCAGAAACGCTGGCACAAGTGCATCGCATTCAGGGGAGACTAGTTTGAGAAGGACCATCAAAATTGAGGATGAGTAAAGGTACGTTGTCAAAAAAAAATTGATCATTCCTATTGCACAACCCTCGTATGATAACTCAAGTGCTAGCTAAAATGTTTCGAGTGGTAAGGCCCTGGGAATGGTGATGAGATATGGTCAACTAGTAGCTACAGAAACAACTTAAACAAGGTTGGCGCTACGTGTACCTAATGACTATGACAGCACCATAGTAGTCGTAAGAAGTTTTTGCTGGAATGAACTACCATTTGTTTAGGCGCAATAGACAATAGCTTCTGACTCTCAATGATAATGACGTTAAAAAATAAATAAACGAAAAACTTGACTATAGAGATATTTTATTTCTTCAATCACTTTGATATAATGTGATAGTAGGTATATTACCCTTTTCAGCTTCTGGGTACTTCATCCTTTCCACTTGTGTAAGTGGTTGCACATTTATTTTCTAAAAGCTAGGATTAAAGTAATACATACCACACGAAACTTAAGGTTTAGTTTTTGCTACAGCTAGAGTTGGGTATCCTAATCCAAACTACACCCAAATACACGTTCGAAAGTAATTTCGGACATAAAACTGAGGCAGGGGGCAATTTATATTCATAGTGTTTTGCATTTTTTGTTCTCAAGGCAGATAGGCTATGCTTGAGAAGGAAATGAAGTGTGATAACGATGTAAATGTTCTTGTAAGGCAGTCGCTCCAGAGAAGAACAAGAAAAGGAGGGCATTAAGTGCAAATAGGATTATAATCTCTGCCGTTAGCGAGGAACATCTTTGAGATGATTTTAAGAAGATTAATGCCAGCTGTATTCTGACTGTTTCTCCTACGCTTTTTAGTTCCGAAGCCTACTCTGTAAGCAATTGTAATTGTCCTTGTTATGGTGAACTGCAATATATTATTTGAAACATTTTTCACTTTAATTATGAAATTACGCTTTGTGGTTAGGTATACTGTAGTAGATTTAGACTTCCCCACTTACCAGCATACCTCCAGGAAGACTACGATATTTAACTCTTATGCTCCAAAATCATGATTTCAAACACTGAGGTTCTGATATTTAAACGGCAACAAAGCTAAAGTAATTTTTGTGGAGAAATAGTAAAAAAAATTTTGATCTGATAATTACTGAACTTTCTCTAACAATTAAAAATTTGTACTTCATACATCATAGTACTAAAAGGTGATTCTTCTTTTCAGATTGCCTTTTTACGATAGCTCTGACCAGAAATGGTGTAGAACTCACCAGTAAGTGTCCAGTTATATATTTCATATAACTTGCAGCCGCTGAAGATTTTAATAACATGTCATTCAGAGGAAGAAGAAATAATAAAAGGAAATGGTTAGGGAGCTAACAAGCATATTTCGTTAGATGAACTGCATTTGAAACAAAGAACTAAATGGGGTCAATACGCTAACACTGTGGAATACAATTATTTATCAATAATCTTACTTTAAAAAATATATACCCTTTTCAGAAGTAAACGTCTTTATGCCTCTAACCGTTTACTATTATCGAATATGATACAAATTTAAGGCATTTTAAAAATCATACAAGATATAATTGTTCACGTATACAAGTCGTGTGTAGAACAGAATTAGAAATGTGGAATTAGTAGAGGAGAAATTCAATGCCACATTAGGAACAAAACTACGAGGTACCTCCAGAACGTAAGCTCCACATAACTGCCGAAATTATGCAGGCATTTGTCATAGCGAGACACTTCATAGAAGTTTGTCGCCTGTGTTTTCAACCAGCTGAAAACATTTTCTTTCAGCTCTTCGTCATTGTTGGTGTTGACCGCCAAGGAAAGATTTGAGATGTAAAAACAGCTGAAAGTCGCTAGGAGCTAGGTCAGGGCTGTACGGTCGGTGGTCAAACACGTCCTAGAAAAATCCCTGTAGGATGCTTTTCGTCGCATTTGCAGTGTGTGGTCGTGCGTTGTTGAGAAGAAACACAACACCTTTTGACAGTCGATAAATTTCAATTGGTTTCACTTTCCTAGCATTCACAAAATGAATCACAGATCTGATTTCACAAGCGCCGGGATTTGCAGTCAACACCTACATTGTAAACAAGCACAACAAAGCGTACGTGGCTGACAGCGATCTCACAGTGGTGCACGTTTCTTCTCCTTGATACAGAGCGTTTACCACATATGTGTGGAACTGCTAAGGCAGCGCTGCAACGGAGATAAATTGAAACAGAACTTATTTTCTGGACGCCCCTTGTATTCTCTTAAACGCAAGCAAACGTGCACGTAAAGATTAACGAAGATTGTTTGTAGGATTCAAGTTAGCTCAAATTTATTTCCAGATTAACTCAAGTACAGAATTTATCTAATATCTATCACAGGCAAGTAAGAGGCAAACTAATGATATAAAACTGCTATACTTAATGTATGCATATTCTCTGGCCAGGTATGTGAACTTAACGATGCGATGTAGTTAGTTACCTAGAGTATTCTGCTTTACTTTAATCTTCCAAAATATGATGTCCAAATGATGCTTTAAGTTGGAGCAATTCCGGAGCAGAAATATTAGCCCGTTATGCTTTACATAAGTTATATCATAAAGTTTGAGTGGAAAGGAAACCAAAGCTGTTGCACATATTCAAAAAAGTTTGGAATGCTGAAAAAGGGCTGAACTATATAACCTATAGCCTAATAATCCTATATAATACTGATCGAAGTCGTGCAGAACTGAATTAGAAAACGAGTGATAAACTATTGTATTTTTATATTTTATTGTTACTGCTATTATTAACTGTGTTGCTATAGCTTCAAATTACGACTACTCACAGAAATTAAATTGTTCTGGTACGTCACAACGATATCAGCTACCTCCGACCAGCTTCGTCTGTCCGTCGCTGCTGGCAAGCTTTAGTAAGCTCTAATGCTTTTGCTGGTGTCCACCCCCAAGGGTGCTTGTTGCCTCTTGAAACTTGTTTGTAGAACACAGTAACCCCTATAACTTGATGTACGTATGCTAAAGCATTCTGTTTGGCTAATTTAGAGGTCAATGTTCTCGGAAAGGGACTATATGGAGCTCAGCTTTTGCTGCTGTTAGAGGATGCTCCAGAGTTACCTCGGGTACCCACATGCCATGCGTGGTACTCTGACACCTAAAGCGGCGTTCTCTGGGATCATACTCCCTTGGAGCCGTAACGAGTGCGTTTTGATGAATATAATTTTTGACCCGGCGCTTATTACATCCTTCACGTAAGGAAGGGAAGAGGCCTCATGAAGTAATTCGCAGGAAAGTAATGACCAGCAGAATAGATGGACCGGAGTCCCCTGTTCTGCGCCGCTTGGAGGTAGCGTAGCCACCTATCTGCTGCCATGCCCCAAATTTCGCAGGCATACAGCATGAGAGGGATGGTGAGAGATTGGAAGATGTTCGTTTTGTTTTTGAAGCCACGTCCTCCAACGTTAAGTCATAACGGACGAGAATTAAATAGATGAAATGATGCTCAAATATACTTAGGGTTCATAGAGATTAGCTACATGTAGCCGACATTCGTCTTTCAGGATAAGGGAAAACCACGCAAAAAACCTTATCCGGGTAACTCACCCTGACTGAGTTTCGAGCTTGGGATCTCTTGAACGTGAAGCAGACACGCTACCATCAACGGTACCGAGGCCGGCTGAGGATCGCAGAGGTTGTAACTTAGGGCGAACAGACCTCCCAGAGCTCAGCATGGGATACAATGAGGCAATTGCCCCATACACCCTCGCGGAAAGACCCCGGGTGTGCTCGCGAAAATACAGAACTCTGGCCAACCCATTTTATACCTCGGCCTCTGAAGGTAAGTGTGGGACAGTCGTCGGGGATATGGCCTTTGGTGAATAGAATTGGATGGCTCTTGTATGGATTAGCCGATATGCGCCAGGTTTAAATCAGTCTTGGATGAGGTGGAGGTGTCTGTATAAGGTTGAAGGCTCTGAGCATATATTTATCTGTGCGGCAGAACGGAAGGTCATCGGCAAACGGGGATGTTTTCACGTTAGAATGGCTAGGGAAATCCGCCATAAATATGCAAAATGGCATTAATGAAAGCACAGAGCCTTCGGGGACCCCGCCTTTTACTGGCCCAAGTGTTGATGTTTTCCCGCGCGTTTGTGACTTTAAAAGTGCGGTGTTTCAGAAAACTGTATTATGTTCTTTAATTGTGTAGGAAACCCTACTTGGATTAAGTTAAGGAGTAATCCCGCATGCCAGGTCGTTGAGAAGGTATTGTACATATCGAAAGGTACCGCAGCTATATAGGCACCTTCGTCGTATCCCAGGGCAACAGCCTGCACTGCTATCATTAGCTGTTTTATTGTGTAGTGCTCAGGACGAAATACGAACTGATAGTCAGGAGTGGCTTGAATATATCCAAAGAGTGGAGATAAACGGTTTAAGATGAACCTCTCGAAAACCTTTTATAGGGTTGAAAGGAGACTGATGGTGCAACAGTAGGATGGATGTATCGGGTTCTTTCCAGGCTTCAAGATGCAAATCATTCTGACCTCTCTCCACTCAAATGGAAAGTAGTGCAGGGTAAGACATATGCTGAATACTCTTGTAAATAGATTGTGGTGGTTATTTCATGTTTTAAATGTTTAAGAATGTATTTTGAACTGGTATGGAAAGAGTAATTTGTACAAAAATAGAAATGGCTGCTCATGATATGTGATGTGAGTTAAATGTTATATAATATTGTCGTTATTGGTAATTGCAGCAGTTTGAATACGTAATGTGGTGACGTGGACCAGTAAAACATGGGTAATTCGGTTGTTATAGTAACGTAGCAGGAAGACAACTCAGGATCTGTGCTTAGCGTCTTTCTGCAAGCGATTGTCTTAGAAGTAACGCGTGTTCTGTGTCGCTCCGTGAGTGTACAGGAAATGTTTTGTGTAATTGCATTTGTATTGCACTAATAACGTGTGCAAGAGATACAGTTCATCGATGAACAACCATTGTTTGATAAAGGACAGCATTTACATAATCTAAAATTGTATAATAATTTAAAATTGGTTCGCTGGAATAAAATCCACAATATTCAAAAGAGGATTGTCGGCTATTCTCCAAGAATAGTTGTAATAACTTCCTATGCTCAGTGACCACGCCCAGAGATAAAATTATTGCTCCAGAGCTGCCGAAGAACCGACAGGATTTCTAAAAGGTCGTCACAAAGGCGAGTGACTAATAATCACATCATCCATCCATTATGCCATTTGCAACAAACCCATTGCAAAGTGTACGGTAATGAACGGAAGATTTCGGAGCATGATGTGAGTTATCCCAGCGGCGCCTGCTGCCTTCTTTGGTTTGAGACACAGGAGTGCGCCACGGATCTAGCTACGACGGATAAGGGGTAATCTGACCTCTCCTGGGAGAGGGCGTCGAAAATATCTGCGCACCAACCTTCGAACACGTTCAGAAAACATGTTTGAGGGTCTTCTCTGGGATAAAGGGTACGTTCAAGGTACTTGCCCGACACGTTTGTCTGGTCTTAAGCATCGTAGGCCACTCCTCGGGTACCTTGGAGCGGTGAGTGATGTTGGCCCTGGAGGTTTTTGAGGGATTTAGCGAACCTCAACACATCATCACTCTCGATGTTCAGCCTGGCCATGGTATCCTCCCATGTTTGCATTCAGTGCTCGCGTAGTCGGTACCTGACCTGGCGTCGCAGTTAATATTGCAGCATTCGATTGTGCATAGGTGTCGTTGGTGAAGTCTCCTAACCGCTCAGGAGCGAAGGATGGGATGGATAACGTCTAATGGAAGAACATCTGGATGGAGGTGTCCATACGATTAGACTGTTAGGTTATGAATTATCTGTGATGCGATGTGTCGTGATTTATGTCAACACAGGGTTATGGTCAGAATGAAGTGCATTCATAGAGTGTGAGATGAAATGGACAATTTTTGGATCGCGAAGTCTGACAGGATGGTCCTGCACCTCGTGGGTGATCTGTAGGTTGCCAGGGACCCTGTTCTTGAAGAGGGGCTGCGTCTATTAGGCGAATTGGTTCATTGCCTGTGGCGTCAGCCCGGCGTCCGCAATGCCAGCGCAAAGCATTGTAATGATGCTCATTTATTTATAGCTTCTCTTAATCTTTGATTGTGCATTTCTTTAGATTTTCTTCTATGTACTAAATTTCTCTTCCTCCCTCTCTGCAGTCACTCGCACTCGCCGCACTCGCTCACATACGCACACACACACACACACACACACATGCACACGCGTATTTTAGAGTTTTTGAAAGTAAAGAATGACGTCTTGACAAACGGAACACTGCAGAACAATATTAGAAAGCAAGTGAAATGAAACATCTGCATTTCATATGTCCTCGATGAAATATTTATTGTGGATCTTAGAACGACAAACACAATAACTGAAGATCTGTGTAGCAAGTGTAGCGCTTAATTGCATGAACAGTGATCAACAGTTTTAATAACTGAAGGTTCAAATAACTTCCACTATACCCTATTGGGCCTTAAAGTGTGTACATATATCAACACTGCGCCATAGCACAACATTTAGACCGAGCGAAGCAGTGAAGCGCCAATGGAAATAGTTCGTTACTACATTGCATATATTAGCACTTATTTTATATTTTTAAGTAATGAATAACCATTGTAATTTAACTTCTAAAACATTTAAACATAAGCGTAAACCCTTTACCTCCATTTATTGTCACGTGGTATTCTGTACTTCCCACATTGCTTTGCCACTCGTTCTGTTGGTATTGCGTGAGCGCGCGTTGAGTGACCATGGCGGAGTGCTCAATTCTTCAGAACAGTGTACATAAGCATAAAAGTGGAAATCCTCTAAAAAAGTGGTGATAGAGCTATTGTATTAGATGTGTTTAACTTTTTCTTTCAAAGTTATGACACACTGGCAGCAAACGTCTGAAGCATCTGGTCTATCTATGAGCAGTATTTAATTTCGATTCTCACATTTGAAATAAACGAAGTGTAAAAATCCCCTAAAAAGAAAAGCGAAGGGTCATGTGGTGTTTTAGTGTACGTGGATGATTTTTAAGAGTGTTATTCGTTTTAAAGTGTAATATGTTTTGAAACAATGAGTCTCCTACTATAGGTACGGTAGTAAACATTCACTCAGGTCTTCCAATTTTGGAAAAAGAACCACGTTTGGCACTTTGCTGAAAGACGTCGGCTTTCGATTTGTTTAAAACAGAAACAAAGTTGACATGATAAGTTACCAGAAAGACATTTTGGTGTAGAGACCTAACCTGATATCTGTGAGACATTTTCGTTTAGAAGGGCATACAATTTATTATTTAGACGAATGAAGGACATGTCACTGCAAAGATCTGTACACTCAAAGAATGATGCATTATGCTGCTCTTCACAAACTTTTAAATAATCTAACAGGCAAAGGTAGGCGCATCATCATTTTGCATATTGGCAGTGATAAAGGGTTTCTTGATAGTGGATATTAACGCAGATTTACTAAAGTTTTTACTCACAAAATTATATTTCATAAACTTTCTTTAGCAGTTTCTTTAATTACTTGATTTAGTTTATTTACTAAGTTAACCCTGCAATGTTGCAGAGACGGCATAACAATTGCGGTAAGAGAAAGATGTAAGCCGCTGACGACAGATAGCTTCAACCACGTTTTCGTTGGCGGAGTGATACAAAACACAATGTTTATGTGCGTCCCCACTTTAAGGCTGGAGGGAGTATAAGTTCGAAGGTATCTAGTTTATATCCGAATGAAAAGAATAATTTTCGCCCAATTAATACTTATGTTATTTTTATGGTGAAACCGACAATCTATATTAAATTTTGATACCGAAATTATGGTTTGCCAGAAGCAAAGAATCATGGTAGATGTCAAAGGAATGTTGGTTCTTTGTTACGACAAGGGCAAGGCCAGTTGAGTTGGGGGAAAGTGTATAATAAAGCAACATAACAAGCAGTGTCCTTAGAAGATTTCTAAAGTGACTCGCTTGACCAGTATGAATAGGGAAGTATTTGGATCATTTACAATGGCGACAAAACAGCCACAAAGGGATTTTGGTTGAAAAGGAGCTTCTTGAGAGTGAAAGTTAGATATATACACACACGTGCAGCTGTGGTGAGGAGAGCACTTTTCGGCGTGGAGCCTATGTGGCCAATTCGCGGCTAGGAAGTCATAACAGTCTTCGGCGTCAGGCCGATGAGAAGAGTCTTCGGCGTGAAGCCGATCAGAATGGTCTTCGGGCTGCAGCCGATGAGATCAGAGTGGTCCGAGGCGTGAAACCTATTAGGGCGGTCAACCTGTTCTGTGTTTGATAATTGTCGGTTCATACATATATATGAGGAACGAATAAAGTTATCGAGTAATAAACATTCAGCATTCTGTAACTCTAAACAGAGATTGGTAACCCCTGGTCGGCAATTTTCATTTCGATGTTTGAAAAGAAGAAGCAGTAAATAAAGTGGAAACGGGCAGTCCAGTGTTATTAAAATCTCCTTCTCACACACATCCACGCATACCCTGAGAGAAACCTTATTGCTTGCCAATCATATTTGTCATCGTTCACCAATCAATTTGTATCAAATTGGCGCCGCAACGTAGAACTATTTGTTTGACATAAACATTTTTTGCTTCAATTTAAATGAAATTAAATTGTAACTAAAGTATTAAGATAGCCTTTCCTTCGCAGTAAATAACACGTTAAAAATTTTCTATATGATACATTTCCGCGTACATGAATTAGTCGGGGGAAGTTCATTACATGGCCTGCTTAATCTTATGATTTGAATCCAATAGATTTTATTGCGGACGCTAATCCCAGATTTATTGTAACTACTGAACTGAATACTAATAATATTCTGATAGAGCATATTGTTGTGGCGGAAAGCACGGAAATTTCGGTGCCGAGAGATGAGCGCGGTTTGAGTACACAAAGAGTCTGCAGATACAGATAACAGGCGGACAGTGCTTGCATAAGCAGATAAACATAGCGCTTGAGATAAATGACTTGCCGGCCCAGATAGGGTTTCACGTAAGGAAGGTTCTAGTGATATTTCAAATGACAGAATAGTTGTTTTTCTTATTTGCTCGAGGAGTCTCTCGAATTTATCAATGAGGTATTTAAGAGAGCGAAGACTCGCCAAGAGTCAGTCGTGAGTAGTAAACATATGTAACAAGACAGTTGTAAAACAGTCGCGGGAGATGTAAGCAGAAAACAGCTGAGTGTTGTTGTAACGAGAGCTGATGTAAACTGAGCGCTGTTTGTTATTGTCATCGACCTTGGGAGATTTAATTGTATATGTGATGCAATTTTGTTACTTGAATTGAACAGTGTAGTGATATTGAAGTAAAGAACATTTAGAATTTCGACAAATTACAAAGTCACAATATTAACACTGGAGTTTGCCAAATATGTAACATTCCATGAGCCAATTTAAGCTATTTTAACCCTGAATTATGTCTTATAATCCGCAATAAATTATTTTAGATTATTTTCACCTACATTATATTTCTTGTTGATCCCCAAAATATTTTATAGCAATAAGGATACGCTCTCTATTTATATCTACTTAGCCTGATACAGCGTCTAAAGGACGTAAGGATTGGCTTTAAGTAGTTTTATTTTCACCGCTACATACATAGTAGGCAGAGAAGGTATAGAATTTTACCCAAAATGTCGAAACAGGGTTTCACTGGAAATACGTTTTTAAAGCCTTAAATATAAAGGAAGTGTATTCAGAAGAAGGAGCGTGTGTGTTTGTGTGCGTGTATGACATGTTTGTATGTGTTTACGCACATTTGAAGAGGGATGTTTGTTTGTGATGGTTGGTCTCTGCGTGCGTGTGTGTATGAATAGCATAAGCCCAAAAGGAAAATTAGTTTATATAGGACAATTTAATGTTAATTAGCAACATAGTGTTTCGAGGATGGGACACTATGATTTTAGGGATATCTCGCCAACACAAAATACTAATGATATGGAACACTTTTAGAAGCTTTTGCTTTTCTCAAAACCAGCTTGAGCATGTTAATTACAGTATCAAATACTAAAGATTTTTACATAATAAATAAACGGTGCATATTAAATTTTCTACGAGTAGCGTATGCAGTTCACTGCATTCGAAAGGAGTTCTCTAAAATGTTGTGTAATAAAAATGTTAAACAATAAGAAACGAAAAGGTACTAGACAATCTAAATGTGTTTGAAATACAAAACTCAGCATTTCAAATAACATTTTATAATCTAAATTCTGAGATATCCATGTTTGACAGTTTCTTAATTACTTATTATTCCTTTAAAATATTTTCCATATGTATTTGATGGGATAGAATGGAAATGCTCGGTTTGTAAGTTCAGCATACAGCGCCCAGTTTTAGATATTTAACTATTATTTCCCATATATGTGTAATAAAATGTATCTATTTGTGTAAAGGTTTACTCACTTAAAATTATAAAGGTAGATGCAAAAATAATTCGGTGAGTAGTTTGTGTACACGGTAATAAACCATTACTAGGATGAAGATAGTCACCTGAAGGTAAAATATTTTGACCTCTTTAACTTATATGTCGGTATGACATAGGTGTTTTGTTTGGTACAAGAATGCAATATATCAATGTTATTTTGCTCTGCTCCAGTAAGGGATAAACGTAACCCAATAGCATTTGCAGAAGGTAAGACAGCTCCATAAAGTTTCAAACTAAGTAATTCTAAGTTCAGAATTCTAGTTTAATCTCTAAAGCAACTTTTGAGATAGTAGGTATATAGAACATGTTAAGTCCAAGGAAACCTGAGAGACAGCAATTTGCTTTACGTTTGGGAGAAACCTTGAATCATTGATACCACTGAACGACTTGCAGCAGTTCGGCAGGCGGGCGAAATTATTAAGTGATATGAATATTGTAATACACAACCGCGGCCCACGTCGTTTACAAGGGGGCCGCTCTGTGATCCCTTAACAGGACACAGTTAAGAACAGCGGCGCAAGTCTATTGGTTGGCTGAGAATAAAAGGGCTCTGTTTACATTCAGCCTTGGGGCTTTAAAGGAGTAGTGATCTTAGAATTAAGTTTACTTGTATCACATTACTTTTTAATTTCTCTACCCCAACATAATAGAGAAGGTATTGCTTTCCCCCAAAATTCCACCTAACATTTCGAAACCGAAAAATCACATTTTCAGATATAACAATGAAGAAAATTAGCCCGCTCCAAACCAATCTTTGCATGGAACACTTCGAAATTTTCCATTTTATCTAAAATGGATCTAGACTTTTTAGTATCATATACTAAATATATTTCAATAAATATTGACCTTGTGGGTTCGTAGAATTAAAAGGCTGAGTTGCAGAAATTAAAAATCTCGTTTATTTCCGTAGAAATAGTCTTACAGATTACAGTAGCATTACGTTACGTATACCATCAATCTACCAAGGTCGATCACAATAACAAACAGTGACAGCATATTACATCCTTAGCCCTCGTTACAACAACACAGCTGGCTGTCTCTCATTTCACAACACTGTTTCACACACTGACTCTACTTTGTTTACAACTAACTCCTTCTTGACCAATCGTTGCCTCTTTAAATACTTCACAGATAATTTCTAGATGATTCGCAAATAAACCAGAACGCGAACAATCTCTATCAGCCCAGAAGTAACTAGAAACTTCCATTTATCTCAGTTTATATCAGATGACCCTTATCTGCCTGTTATCTTTGTCCGCGGGCTCTTGGTTTCCACACTGCCCTTCTATCAGTTTATTTTGTGTAAACAAGCCGCGCGATCGTAGATACGGGTTCGCGACACTATATTGAATATTCTATGATTAGCCTGTAAATTCCTCTAAGTTTGGAAGTAATTTTGTGTAATCTTGTATTACCAATAAGAGTTAGTGATCGATACTGGTTGAAGAAAGGAAATGTTGTTACCTTTCGTACATGCTGTTACTTTAAAATAATTATTTGGCATCGTGAGCCATTTCAGAGACGTACCTTATTAATTATTAGATCAGTTCAATACCTTTATCATTCTCTTTAGTCCGCGAATTTTCTGTTTCTTTTTTAAACTAAATGCAAAGACAATTATAAGGAAAGCCTATAATGTCCTCTTGTTCAACACTTCTACCACTGTTACTTTTGAAGTCGTAACCCAACAAATTGTGTAATTTAGCTATTTCTGCAATGGTTCAATCTTATTTAAGCTAAAACGAATAGAAATGAACATTTTGTAAGAATAATTATCCACAGTGTATACACAGTAATAACCTATAGAGGGTTGAGCACAATAACATTTTTCAATCTCAATATATCTCAATTTATTTTACGTCATTGGAGGATAGTTTTCTAGTTTTTCACTGACATACCTATGACATCTCGGCCCCCAAGCTGGAGTTCGCAGAGCTCTCGGGCTGTAATGAATGTGAACCAATTTACAGATTAGTTATTACTGTGTTATATGAATTTTTAATATAAAACAGTAAAGAAACCACTTAGGAATATTTATTTTGCCCATTTATTAAAATGGAACAGAGCTAATACGAAGATATGTTGAATATTTGAGCACTTCATAGTGCTATATCGATGATTTATTTCTGTCCCTTACTTGTTTCCGTATACGGTAGGATCAAAATGAGGAATGAAGTCATTTGTAGAATCCCTTTAACACTGAAATTTTAGCGAAGATTCAGAGCATGGATAATATATTAATGCGTGTCAGTTTGAGATATCATTGTTTTTTTTTTTTTCAAAATGAAAGATTTACACGCTCCAACGATTATATGCGTTAGTGTGTTCAGCGTTGCCACTTTGTTGTCCCCCTTCTTTTCTTATTTCTCTTTATCTCGCATACAATCCTAAAGAAGCTAAGGGCTAACCTGACACTTGGCAGCCACGTCACTCAGGAAGTTCAGAAGGGTAAAGTGAGGAGTCTGCCTTAATCGTATCCAATCGTTTTACGAATACATAGTATATTACGTGCGCAGAGGTGTGTAGTCACATTGTGTTACATTATATACGTGCCATCCTCAGTTTTTTCCGCTCAGTGGAACCAGAGAGAGTGAAAAAGGCGGAACACTGCGATAGAGCGGCCGGCAGGCAGCTTTAACGTCAAGTGCCAGGTTAGTTCTCTCATACTTTAGACCTGCCGCTATACGTAAGGACACGTAAACTAATATATATTTCCTAAGTTATATAATAATGCAGCTCTTTGAACTGAATTCCCAAATATGCATAATCGCAAATGCTATATAACCATAGTTTATGAATTATCTGTTTTTTAATACAGTAGAAATAAGTGAAACCTCCGAATCAGTCAAAGTTACGGTAATAGTCAGTTCGTCATTTTCGCTGTCTTCGTGATATGTATTGGAAATTTTTAATGACAGGTCATGAGGAGGTTTTAGAACGCATATATTTCCAAAAGTTCTGTTCCTGTAACTTTTTTCTTCATATCTCGTGCAGTTTTCCCAGTCTTATTTTATCAATTTCTTCTGAATAAGTCGTTTGACGTCAGTCGGTTTAAGAGTTGCACCTTTTCCGGGTATTTTATCGGGTGTACTCGCTGCAAAAACTTGCATTTGGTTTCCGTTGAAGAAAATCCAAAGCACTTATTTGCAACCGATTCAACAATTTCGTTCTTTCTACTGACCGTGTTTTGTAGTTTATTTTCAATAATCGAACGATAATGGACGTTATCCTCCAAATGAATGCTTTCCTCCTCTAATTTAAGATTCTGTTCAGAAACCATTATTTAGACGAATCAGCTGTTACCTTCTAATGATAGCCGAGGTAGTTTTTGAGAGAAAAATCCATTGACTTCCAGGTAGGAATCCTGTATAAGCAGATCCTATATGACAAAGAAGCCTGTTGCCCTTCCCTAGGATACCTCAAGGCCTAACCCCTGTTTGACGCGTCTTAGCATATTGAATTTTGAGAAGTGGTTTTTATTTACCCATGTCTCATTTAAGTAAATGCTACCACCAGAATTTGTAATTACATACATTTTGCTAATAAAAAGTATGAGCAATGCTGATTTGAACGGTTAATCACAGAAGACCAAGCACCGTCCTCAATTTACGAAGCAGCACAATTTTAAACATGTGACGACCCATATTCTGCCGATAGTAGCATTCTATAGGCTATCTGAAAAGTGAAATGTTTTGTTCTCTCTCAACAAGAAGTCTTGGCTGGCTCTCAATAATTTAGCACTCCATGTCAATAATTTAAATTCAAGTTCCGAATGATTACAAGTGTGTGTATT